>CM037855.1:132813242-133326201 GCA_021234595.1 Delia radicum | reverse complement strand
GTAGCAATAAGATTATCAAGATAAGTAGACGATTAAAAAAATAAATATGAAAAATGATCGTAAATTATCAGAATTATAGTGATTGATTAAAAAACTGCCTTAGTTTGCGTTTAAACGTAGCACTTGCAACAACAAAGCTTTTAAGAAATCTAGGTAATGAATTCCAGACTCTAGTTATCCTCACATTAAAGGATCTCTCGAAAATAGAAGAGTTTATACGTTGAAAAACTATCTGAGGGTTTCTACTCGATCTAGTAAATCTAAAGTTGTCAACAATGTAACCAGGACAGTTCGCTCTAATTAGCTTGTAAAACAATACAAGATTCTCAGTTTTATAAAATTCTCAAAAGAAAAACCAAGAAAATCCAACACAAACGGAGAGACATGTTCTCTTATCCTCAATCTGTAAACATATCTCACTATACGGTTAACTGTAAGATGAAGACGTCTAAGAATATTACTGCTAGTACCCGTAAATACCTCCAAAGCATAAATTAACTGGGGCATAAGAAGAGCACTAGCTACACGTTTCCTTACATGTAGAGGCAAACAAAGATCAAGAGACCATAATCGTCTCAACGTAGCATTCACTCGAGCACACACGTAATCAACGGTTTCGAAAAACGTAACTTATCGTCTACTAGAACACCCAAACACTTCATTTCCGAAACAAAGTTGATACTAACACCTCTCAATGATACACTTAAATCACGGGAATCAAAACCGAAGCACATAGCCTTCGTTTTGCTAGGATTTATGTCTAACCCATTTGTGTCCATCCACCGTGCAATCTGAACAAGGTAAGTGTTTGGGTGTTATTATTGATAGTGGACTTTCGTTTAAGACTCACATTGATGCCTTGTGCTGTAGGGTTTGGAGTGCTCTACGTAGGATTTATTCGTCAAATATTTACTTACCTTTATCGGTAAGGCTGAGGTTAGCGCATGGCATTTTAATGCCGCAAGTCTTGTATGGTCTTGAGGTAATCTCGGGTACTACTGCTGTGAATGCTATTGTACGATTCGTTTACAATGTACGTCGTTGTGGACCATATTTCTGAATACGTACGGCGTTTTCTTGGTTGCATGTTTGAAGCTTTTATAAGTTATCGTTCGTTACTTCTGTTTTATAGAGTTGTTAAGAGTGGTAGACCTTCTCCTTATGTAGGGACTTTGTTTTTACGCGGTCTACAAGAATCCCTCAGATATTTATTCCCAGAATTAGAAATTCAATATATGAGAGATCCTTTGTGATTGGAGTTGCTAGGTGCTGGATAGATTGCCTTATAGTTTGCGTGTCTTTTCGCATTCTAATAATGTCTTTCGGTTGAAAATTCTTCAACATTTGTGTAGCTATTTTATTTTATCTTTGACTATTGATTATTTGTCTTTGCATATTTATCAAGTTGGATTACTAGATTTGAGGATATAGATATTTATATACCCGTTTGTCACTAAATTGGGCTTATTTTTACTTCTTAGTTGTTATATTTGTACTGGTGTATTATCTTATGTTGCATGTTTATTACGGCTGGGGAGCCAATATGTTAGGGCAATGAGTGTACTAATTTTATATTTATATTTTTATTGTATTTAAGATTTTGATTATATATATTAATTATTTTTAAGTATTCTTGCTCAGGAACTCTTTTTTTTTTATAATGCATTTTTTGGCCTTAATGGCTTTTGTATTATTGTTGAATGAATAAATAAATAAATTAAATAAATGGGGTCCCTTAATTAGCCATATAAGACCCTAAGGGATCGGTTATGCACTTGAAGAATAGATAAATTTTCAAAGTTCGCATCTTTCACATTAATTTATAAAACTTATGATTGTTGGTTTTTATTAAGCTGCATTGAAGTAATATTCCTTCAGTTGTTTGTATTTATTTTTTTATTTAAATTTCTATACAGCGAACGTAATTTTATAATAAAATACATATACATTTCCATTAAAGATATAAAATATTAATATCAGAGAAATATTAAGTAAGTAAATTTTTTCTTAAAAAAAAATTAACTTAATATTTTCAAAAAGTCATTTATTTGGTTCTTCATTTGGGAGCGGGATAGGAGATGTTAAAAACACAATATAATTTAAAATAGGATTAGTTAAATGAAAATAAACGAACATGATTTGTAATAAAAAGGAAGCTATCAATTTATATACAACGTGATTACTATTAATAATTTTATATTATAAATGTACTTAGTTAATATATAAAAAATATATTGTTTATTTTATGTTGGTTTATATTTAAAAAAACAAACATGAAATTTCTTTTATCTGATTTGATCAACCTTTGCTAAAACGAGAATTTTACTTATATGATAAAACAATTGCTCGATATTTATTTACACCATTTTGGGGATTGCTTAAAGATGTTTTTTTTTTATTAAATTAACGTGAGGGTGAAGTTAAACCATGGACTGCTTTTAATACCACAAAACCTAAAACCGTAGCTGCAGCAACACCTAAACCAGCTTTCCACCAGAGTGTAGGGTCTTCAGTCATAAGGCCAAATTGACGTAGATGCCTAGATGAAATAGAAATACAAATAGAATTTGTATAACAAAGAAATGTAGAATAAATTAAACATATACACATAAGAAATAAACACTTTTAAAACAAAAAAAATATATATATAAATACTAATATATAGAGCTTCGAAAAAATTTGTTCATAATACAATATTGTATCCACATACCCACTGTTTTTATAAAGCGAACAGAATAATTCCTCCTGAGGAATGTATGCATTTTGTAATTCTAACCAAAAACAAAATACACACATTCCTCTGAAGGAATTATTACGTTCGCTTTATAAAAACAGGGTGTTATTTTTGAAGCAAGGAATTTAAAAACTGTATTTTTATATTCTATGCGAAAATTTGAAAAATTCTTAAATTTTTACTAATAAAAATTCCTGTTTTCAAAAATTAACTTAAAGAAATTTGTTTCGAAGTTCTGATTAAATACAACCACCTGATAAAAAGCTTTGAAAAAATGAATAAATGATCTTAAATATCGGATTAGTTAAAACAATAGCTTCAATAGAAATGATATAAAAAAATTTGCTATCAAATACAAAAAATATTCTTTTAAAATTAAATAATGTTATGAAGTGCTCTAACTGCAATTATATTGTCTGCATTATTTTGCATTTTTTGGTGCGTTTTTAATATACAATAGAAAAAAAAATAGAAGACATTGATAATATTTGGTATTAATTAACAACTGTTTTTAATTAGGAGATTTCAACACTTACGCCGATTCCCACAGCTGTACCAACCTGTGCTTGTAAAATAGTATCCATGCGGCTTGAAAACGTCTACACATTTTTAATTGCAAATCCGTTGTTTTATTATATATTTGAATATTTTTTGTTTTGCCAAAAATATATTACCATATACCAACATTTTATTTTATAACACCACCATACATATTTTTGTTTTTTAAACAGGAAAACAAAATTGAAAAAATAGAAAAATATAAATATTAATTTTGAAATCGACAAAAAAATGAAATTTAACCATGAAAATTTTGAAAAAGAAAAAAAAAATTACCATGGATTGATACAAGAATGATTTTTTGATAAATGTTTAAAAAGCCCCGTTCACATAAGTTCACACAAGTGTTTAATACATGTCAGAAATGTGTTGTATAAAGTAAATGTATAATGTATGTGAACACAATTCGTTACACACATGTCAAACAAAATATCGACACACATTTTTTGACAAGCTTAATTTTTTGAAATATTTCATAAATTTACCAAATGTCTTAATACAAGTGCTGTGTTATACAAAAAAAAGTAAACCAAGATTAAAATCAACAAATTGTGGAAAAAATAAATAATTAGAAGAAAAAATAACAGTAAATTGTGTAGATTTTATTCGACCTTTTGTTTTAAATTTTATTAAATAAATAATCAAGCTTGAGGTCTGTTTTAATAATAAATTTTATATATTTATTAATTTTCTTTTCAATATTCGCCTTCAAACATTGGACGGCATCATCAGGAAAAATCCTTTACAAAAAATATACAATAAACAAAAATATAAGTCACTTTTGTTAGTCACTGTAACACAAAAATGGTATAAACAACTTAAATAAATATATATATAAAAAAACTAACTGTGAATTCAGAATTCAACGTAAGTGATGCTTTACAATTTAGAGATAAGATTAATAATAGTGCAATAGGAGATGACGAAGTTTTAATATCATTTGACGTAGTCAATTTATTTCCAAGTATTCCGGTTGAATACGCAATTGACGTGATCAAGGATAGATGGGAGGAGATCGAAAAACATACAACAATATCTAAGGATTTATTTATGAAAATACTAAAATTTTGCATAAAAGATAATAGATATTTCAAATACAAAGACAAAATTTACACGCAGTGTCGGGGGCTACCAATGGGATCGCCAGCTTCCCCGGTAGTAGTCGATTTCATTATGGAAGAACTTCTCCGACAATGTGTTAAGAACCTGTCTATAAAACCAAGAATTCTTACCAAATACGTAGACGACCTTTTTGGTATAGTAAAAGTATCTGCAATTGAGGAAACACTGAATCAGCTGAATAGTTTTCACCGAAACATAAAATTTACGATAGAACAGGAGACAAATGGCAGACTTCCATACCTGGAAACTATGGTGATAAGGCGAGGTAATATGATAAAATAGACTGGTATCAAAAACCAACATCGTCTGGTAGAATTATGAATTACTATTCATACCAACCAAAGAGAATAATAATGAATACAGCCAACAATTTTATTAATAGAGTTTTAAATATAAGTGACCGACATTTCCATAAGGAAAATATATAAAGATAAAGCAAATTTTGAAAAATAATTCTTTTCCCGATAAAATTATAAGAAGCCTAATAATAGAAGGAAGAAACCAATACATGACAAAAGAGAGGAAACGCCCAAAATATATAAATCCATGATCTACTTACCGAAGATATCTGAAAGAATTAAAAAATCAAATATATATAATAAACAAAAGTTTAAAATAGCACCGTCATCTAATAATACCTTAAGACAAATTTTCTCAAAAACAAAAAGTAAAATAGACAATATGGAAAAATCTAATTTAATTTATAAAATTTATTGCACAGGGGACGAAAATCACACATGTGATCAAGCATATGTGGGAACAACTAAAAACAAATTAAAAACACGAATTTCAGGCCACAAATCTGACATAAAATGCAGAAACAAATTAATGCCCCAAAAAACAGCTCTTGCGGCCCACTGCGCACAAAGTGGGCACATACCTGATTTTGAGAACGTTAGAATTTTACAAAGAGAAGAGAGTTATAACCGTAGATTTACATTGGAAATGCTTTATATTATCAATACTCCACAACAAAAAAGGATGAACTACAAGAGTGACGTAGAAAATTGCGCACAGAGCTACAGACACATTGTAAACAAAGCTAAACTTATACAAATTTAGTGCAATAGAAAATGTATAATCGTTCGGTCGTTTATTTGTTTTGAATATTGTAACTCTTTGTAAGTGTATTTTTTGCTGTTTTTATATTTAAGTTGTTTATACCATTTTTGTGTTACAGTGACTAACAAAAGTGACTTATATTTTTGTTTATTGTATATTTTTTGTAAAGGATTTTTCCTGATGATGCCGCCCAATGTTTGAAGGCGAAATATTGAAAAGAAATTAATAAATATATAAAATTTATTATTAATACAGACCTCAAGCTTGATTATTTATTTAATAAAAAAAAAAAAAAAAAAAAAAAAAAAAATAACAGTTAAAAAATTAGGCCAATTTTCTTTTATTCTTTTTTGACAGACATATAATTTTATTACACTTTTCATTATACTTATGTGAAGTAAAGTATTAACACATGTGTGATAATGTAAATGGGGCTTAAGTTATAACAGTTGAAAATGGACAATTACGATATGACTTCATTATAACATAGAGTTTCCATTTCGCTTATACCCAATTTACACAGAAAAGTTAATATATATATATTAATATATTAAACCATTTTTTTATCTTTTTGCTTAACAGTTAAACCAACGTTTAATCTGCTATTTCTAAACGTCTACGTATTTCTACTACTAATTGTGTGCAACTTATCAACACTACAACACACAATCCAAAGTCAAAAAAAGATCAACGTTAAGCCGCAAACAAATTTTAGCCCTGTTGACAACATTTTTACTAACACCGACATTTTCACGTTTCTTTTATGCCGGACCGCTATCGGCACCACTGGCAAAGTTTAACTTTTAACCCCTCCGCCAGAATTGCCCACTGTTCAAAAAACCTAGTAATGTCCAACTACGGACATTTTGTAAAACTAATGTTTTGCCAATACTACCCATAGTATTGCCAGTTGCCAGTACTGTTTTTACTAAATTTACAACTGTTATTTGAATTTTTTTTAGAATTGTTCATATAATAATGTGAGCAAGATTGTTCAAGTTGAAGGTCATTTGTATTTTGTTAAACAAAAAAATCGTCCATGTTTATTTATTAATTAAGAAAATCTTCAGAGGACCAATGTAGAAGGGGTAGAATATTTACCCAAATTATAATTTTTGAAGGAAAAAGATCAACGCTTTATTCGTATTGTTTTATTTACTTGATGAGAATTGAACTAATTCAAATCAAAAATAAATTTATAGTTTGGGCATAATTTTCGGCTGCTTTTACGAAAGGTCATCCTTAAAAAGCGCCATAAGTGGAAAAATAAGAGGAATATTTTCCATATTATACAGGAAATTTCCTAGCAGATTCATGTATAAATTTTAACTATTCATGCCGTAAAAATATTTTTTCTTTAGTTTACGGGAATTAATTTTTGCCTTATCTGCCTGTCTGTCCATGTTTTTCTTTTTCGCACGCTAAAGGTCGGAAATATTGAGATATTTTTCTTTTTTTTTTCAATGTTTAGACCTAGTGTCGATATTAAGGTCCCCCAAGTAGTGGGTAATTACTTAACTCATTATTGACCAAGTGTTCAATTTTCGACTCAGCTTACTTAAACTGCTATATTTTTCTTATTGGATAAAGATAATTAAGTGGTTTAAAAACCTTAAAATAATTCAACATCTTTGAAAAAAAATCTATTTTTTACCTTTTTTCAAAAATTATTTAAAAATATAAATAAGTCTAATCTTTTATATTTTCAATTGTTATGTTGATGAGAAAATGTGAAAATGTATATCTCTGCTAAAAATTAGTTCATCGATTTAAGTAATTTTCACTGAAATTTTACTGAATTTTTACTATTTCAAAAGTACTGCAAAAAATGCAGATTTTTTTTTCTTAATTTTATATACTGGCAATGTAAATTTTTTTGGATTTTTGGTACAGTATCGGAAAAATGCTGATTTTTTAAGTACTGAATTTTTTGTATTGTCGACGATTTGCCAACGTCGATAAGTAGTGTCGTATTACCGTTTAATGTTATTATCTTTTCGTTGAAAGACCATCGGTCGTTTTTCCAGCTTATGTACTACTGTTTACAACGCTTTGCCAACGTTCTGCCGATTATAGTTTTCTGACTGGGTCTTTAAACGGAAAGCTCGCCTTCAGGCGGTGTATATTAAATTGACTTCAAGTCTGCCAAATGAGTGTTTTATTATAATATATTAAGTTATTTTGATAGAAAACTAAATTTACAACATTTTTGGGGAGACATTTTTCGGAAGCAAGAAAGTGTTCGTAAAATTTCAAAAAATTATTATAATAAACATAAAGTAATATTGAAGCTAAAGCTTTTAAAAAATGCTCTCATTTTGACTAATGTTGGGACTCTAATAGGATACTTTAAAAGGACATCGTGTTAACTTGCAAACGTATGAACGGATTTTTTGGCGGAAAGATTATATATTAAGTAGTAGTAGCAAAACATTTAAGTTTATTCATTTTCTCTCAATTTCGAGTTTTTTAAAAAACGAAAATCTCCATATCATCTTAAGGTGTTTACTAGATTTTTTTGTTTTTTTCATATTTTCTATATGTTATGAAAATTTTGGAAAAAAAAAATCGCAGAAATAAAAAAGTAACAGCTTGTTAAAAAAAACTTCTTGCGCTATATTTTACATGAGCAATATTTACTTTAAATGCTCTTTTTCTCAAAACAAGATATTGAAAATCGGGTGCCACTGTGTAGCCTTATCGTTTTTTTTTTGTAGACGACTAAAAAATTAAGTCCCTAACGTAGACATTTTACAAATTTTTGTCTAGTATTTTTTTGATAAATAAAAAACAATGATTTTTTTGCGTGTTTTTTTTTTTAATTTTTGAGTTTACCCTCGTACCATTTCAATGCAAATCAAAAATATAAAAATCTGGATGCGTTAGGGACTAAAGAATTTATTCGTGTGTGAAAAATAAAAATTTTTCTTCGATGATTTTGCCTTTAAAAAAGGGGTCTATAATGAAATGGTTACAAGCAAGGATTATGAAGAAATAGGATGCACAGACCTGTGCGAGCACAAAGGTTACCTTATAGTTATGGAGTCGACAAAATTTTAAGACAGTGGTTTTATTCACCCACTTTTAATATAATTTATTTATTAATTTTTTAGTAATTTTTAAGCTATTTCAATTTATAATAGAAATATAAAAGAAAAATAAATGATTTTTGAACTCTTTTTGAAAATGAATTGGCCAATCTTAGTGTAGTTTGAAAATTTTGTTATTTTTAAGATGTTTTTAATCAAAATTTTACTAATATTTGAATTAAGAAATTTTAACTATTTTCAAAATTACTAAAATGTAAATAAATAAATAAATTATATAAATAGTGGGTGAATAAAACCACTGTCTTAAAATTTTGTCGCCTCCATAACTACCTTTGTGCGCGTTGGCATGTTGGGGTGTTGGCGCGCTGGCACGATGAGGTGCGCATCGCGCACAGGTCTGTGTATCCTAGTTCTTTATAATCCTTGGTTACAAGGGTTACCATGATAATCCGAATTCTTAATTATAATTTTTAGAATAATATTTAATACTGTATTTTTCTAACGCAAAAGGAAATTTTTGAAAAAAAATTTTATTTATATTTTATAATTGCTTAAATATTGTCGTTTTTATTGATTTCTAAAGCTAGTAAACCCCTTAAGTAAAAGCACAAAAAATTTATCTTTTATGAACTGTAGCTACAGTGGGGAGCACTTGTGAGTACATGTAAGTACTTTTTACACCTAAAGATTCAGGCCGAAAAATGTTTGACACTAGAACTAAATTATACTTTTCTAAAGGTACAAGGTACGCTGAATCCAAATCTGGCCTTAGATTCACTCTCCGACATCAGGCGTTCGAGCTATATTAACGAGAAAAGTGTATTTTTTGATCAAAATGCTCCGATTTTTGACCTTCCTGGAAATACATTTTTCATAATACTTGTAACGTCACCTGAACAAACTACTCTTACCATTTTTTTCAGTTTTTTAATTTTTAAGATAACTTATTTCCTTACGACATTATCGTCGGTTGAACTTGATAATAAATTTGAATTTTTTAAAATTTTGCATTGCGGGACTTTAAAATTGCTGTTACAACCTTAATTTCAATTTACAATAATGTCGTAAGGAAATAAGTCATCTTAAAAATTGAAAAACTGAAAAAAATGGTAAGAGTAGTTTGTTCAGGTGACGTTACAAGTATTATGAAAAATGTATTTCCAGGAAGGTCAAAAATCGGAGCATTTTGATCAAAAAATACACTTTTCTCGTTAATATAGCCTGATGTCGGAGAGCGAATCTAAGGCCAGATTTGGATTCAGCGTACCTTGTACCTTTAGAAAAGTATAATTTAGTTCTAGTGTCAAACATTTTTCGGCCTGAATCTTTAGGTGTAAAAAGTACTTACATGTACTCACAAGTGCTCCCCACTGTATATCTTGGTAAGATGAATAAATTTTGCCTTAGTCATTTTTATGAATTAGTTTTTGAGATTCGCTTAAAACCTATTTTGACCCATATCACCTAAAGTAGACAACAAAAAAAACTTTGGTAGAAGCACATATTGATTATTTTTCGTGCCGAACACGTGGTATAAACTTAATTGTAAACAAGCAGGTTTGCGGGTTAATATTACTTTATTATTTCTGATAATTTTTTAAATATTTTTCGCACAGGATATCGTGTCTTTTTGTTTGGATAACTAGTGCAAATTCTGTAAAATTAAAACTAAAAATAAATAGGATTTCAATATTTCATTCTCTGGCATATTTTCTTTGAACAATTATAAATTTTGTTTTGAATACCAATTTTAGAAATTTTGTTTTCCTTTATTTCAAATTGTTACTTTTACTCGTGAAGCTGCAAACTTAAATGACTCATTAAATTGTTAGTATTAGTTACCGAATTCCTAACAAAAAACATTTAACAGACCTTGACTATTAGAAATTAAAATAAAGAACAGGACAAACAATAACGATAGTATGTATGTATGCTTAAACAAGATGCCAATTAGAAATTTCTTAAATAATTGATTTAAAGTTGTACTTACGGAAAAGCCGCCATGGTAGCCAATTTAACATACATTTCCCTTTTATTACTTTTCAAGCTAAACAGATGTGGTGGTAACAGCTTATATTTTTGACAAAACTCAGCCGGTTGTAAAAGATAATCCTGTCGACGTTCATCCAAATCACATTTAGTACCAACTATCATAACAGGAATTTTACTCTCAGCATAGTATTTAATATAAATCCGTGCAATATATTCAAAAGAACGAGGATTGGAAGAATCATAAACCAAACAGGCAACATCGCAATTAATTTCTTGGGGTTGCAAGGGGTCCAAAGCATGCTTTACATCAATATCACGTAAAATTAAATGTTTTTCTTGACCATAAACCTGGAAAAATGATTAAATTTTATATTGTAATTAAATATTAGAGAAAAACTGTTAGAAACCTCACCTGTACTGTATTACAACAGTGTATAACATTAGTTTTAAATTCTTTGCCTATTAAAGATTTCATATCATCTTTCAAGAGAAATCCGCGACAAAGACCAGTTTTTCCAGATCCTTTAGGTCCGATAACATGACACATATATACCGAACGGCTACTTTGACGTTTAGCCAAATCAATACGCCTTTCACGTGTTACATGTATAGCAGCCAATTGTGTATCATTTTCATGTACATTGAAACCCAAATAAGCTAAATATTCCATAGTTTTATTAACATCTGTCAAAGTCATCAAAGTCCAACGACACAACCATCCATTAATAGTGACCCAACCGTTATCATTAACCGGGCATGATTTCCTTATATCCGTAGAATATGACCAAGGTGCTGAAGGACAAGTACTAAATAACATTCTATGCTCATCGGGCGATAAAGCACCATCACCATCTTTATCATATCTTTCAAATAGAGCTATTAAAAACTGTTGACCCCTATGCGATAACTCAGTACTACTGCCTGGTGGTATTTTCAATGAAGGTCTCAAATAATCCTTACACATTTCCAATTGTTCATTGTAACCAAAACGTCTTAATACCGCCCAGGTTGTTTCATTACGACCACGCTGTATAAACAGACAATGAAGAAAGAGAAACCCTTTCAAAGTTACTGAATCGTTGTAAATGCCATCTGAAACATTTTTTTGTATAACTGATTTGACTTCATCTAAAATTTGTGGTTGTAATGGTGTATTGAAACAACGTCTTTGAAATAGATTTAGCTCATAGTCATTAAGCAGATTATCACCGTCAATGTCACATATTTTAAAAATGCGTACTAGAGATTTCTTACAAGCAGGAGTGAGCTGGAAAGAAAATAGTAAGATAAATGCATTAAACTAATAGTGGAAAAAAATTCAACTTAAATGCTTTTATATTTATGCGCTTCACAGTATCGTCAATTAAAAAATTTTAAAATAAATATTTGGAAGTGTGGTTGACGAACGGAACATTTCGGTAACACTATTTCTTTCATTTCAATAACTGTGTTCTATTACTGAAAGCATTTTAGTTATTTCTTTAACACATTATTGACACAATGTTCCGTTTTCAATCCAGTAAAATTTTTATATACTTTCTATATACTCTATTCCAACGGTTCCAAAATTGGGGTCCGTAGGGGTATTCCAGTGTGTCGGGTAAGAGTTCACACAAAATTAATGTTTAATGCTAATTTTAAAAAAATTCACAATTTTTTACAATTTTATTAATATTTCAAATTATTAAAAACAAAATTATCGCCTAAAATTGCCTGTTAACAAATTTGAAAGTGTGTACCTCCAACTGATTGTTTTTATAACATCGGTCGACAAAAAAAATATATTTTTTTTGGGTTTCTGTTTTAATGCAGAAATTCTTTTCTGTTTTACGTTTATATGTACGTTTTGGAGATTTTACGATAAGCAGTAGGTTACACTTAGATTAAAGTTTGCTTTTATTATAGTAACATAAAAAAACCAGAATTTGTCATTTAGAAGGCCGACCCAAAAATCATGTCGATAGGTGTAATTGATTCTATAAACAATTAGACTATTCATACGAAAAAGTCTGTGACTCTAGTTATGACTGTATTCCCCATGTGACTCTAGTTATGACTATGTTCTGTCACAGAAAATTTTATTTTTTAAAATTGACCTGACAAATAAAATTGAATTTTATTTATAATTTTATTGTCGTTTAGTACAAAAAGTTGTGACTTTCAGTCTTAAAAATAATCTTAGGACAACCACAGCCAAATCATATTTTTTGATTTGAAATTTTTGTATGAAAGTAGCACGTTAACCCTTAAACGATACACAGGTGGGAATTCTCACCCATGAAAAATTCAAACCGCTGTAACTCTTGCTACAAGTATTTTTAAGGTTTCTTTAATTTCCATTAAATATGTCTACAACCTAGCACATTCACAGCGCGCAACCATATGTTAATTCGCCTGCATGCAGGAGTGGGAGAGGCTTTAGAAAGTTGAATAGGTGCGAATTCAAACCAGTTTACCATTTATGTGGTTTATATAAAAATATATAAAAGTGATTTTTGTGTCCTAAAAATTAATATGATTAAAAGGAAGTAAATTTTCTAGCAAAAGAGAAAAAAAATATATTAACCTTCAAACGGAACACAGGTGAGAATTCGCATCAATAAAAATTTCAAAACACTGCAACTTTTCTACATGTACCTTAATGTTTCTCCACTTTACGTTAAATATGTCTATACAGATATTCATTCACCTGAGCATAGCCGAGGAATTGACTAGGGAAAGTTCGATAGGTGCGAATTAGCACAAGTGTACCTTTTATGAGTGTCAAATGAAAAATTAAAACTAGTGTTTTTGTAATTTGGTAAACAACTGATTAAATTTGTTCATCCTGATGTAAAAAGTACCGATATAGGTATATATAGTCATATATATAATTCCATATCATGTCATATATCAGGTGATCCGAAAAATGGCATACATACATAACCTTATCTCATTTGATATAATTTGATCCGAAAAATGGGTCTACCTTATTTGATCAAGTTATATATAATTTGATATTCAGAAAATTCTTTTGACTTTTAATTGTTTATTTTCTGACTTAACATGTTTTTTTTTCTACTTATAAAATATTATTTATTCTACTAACTTTGACCTTTTTTTAAAGCGTAGCTTTTCTAAGTTTTTATTTTTGCTTTTTTACAATTTTCTTTATCTTAAATACTCGTACATTGAATTTTGTTTTTTTTTTGTGTTCTTTGATAATAATATTTAATAGTAATAGATTTTTTTTTTGTGAATTTCTACCATGTATAAAAGTGATCGAATTTTTCTTTTTAATTTTAACACCTATATTCATAAAGAATTATACATATGTGATACTATATACGAGGGCGGATCAATAAGTAGTATTTCAGAACGTTAACAAAAAAAAACCTATTAATAATCAATTTTGCTCCATTCTTGTCTTCTTAGTAATCAAGCACTATTTTAATTTTTACCAATAACAGTTTTTAAAACTCTATTGCCAATTGTTATTGCCTTCAAAAAACACCTCAGATCATTAAAAATTATAAACTATTGTTATGATTTTTAGATTATAATTATGACCTAAACTGGGTTCCTTGCCAATAATACATTAATGAAATAGTTTTAGTTTTATTAGTTTGTTTGTCTTTATATACATCGATATTATTTTTATGCTATTTTCAATTTATAACGAGCTTTAAACCTGCGTATATTTACAAAAATAACGTTACTAAAACTTACTAACGACGTTACTAAACTTTGAAGACCAAAAATGTTCTAATTATATAAAAAAAAATTAGTTTTTACTCTGGCTCAAGTAATTTTAAGTTTTATTTGTTTTAATTATATATCCGTTACTTGGGTCTGTTTAATATCAAAATTGGGATTTGCCATTAGTTTTTTTTCGTAAGTTTGAAATTGTTTTAAAACTACGTACGCTTTTAGAAAATACACTTTTCAAAAAGAATATCATATTTTTTAATGTTACTTACATCTTGTTCATCCATTATATATAATGGAGATGTAGGATGCAATACTGCCTTTTGTGCGTAGTAAAACATTTCGGATATATTGTGTAACGTCTTTGCTGAACATTCAACACAACTTTCAACTTCTGGAAATTCTTCCATTATACCAAGAACACTCTAAAATAACAAAAGACGAGATTAAAAAAATATGAATATATAGCTCATATTAAAAACATATCAACATACGTTAATGGTTGAGTATTCAATCATATCTACTTTGTTGCCCACCAATACTACCGGTTTCTTAGGTTGATCCTCACCCACGGCCGTGCGAATTAATGGCAACCAATGGGAAGTAATACGATCTAAAGTATCATCATCATCCACAGCATATACAATACATACAACATGGGATTTTACGATTTCTTCGTTTAGAATCTCATCAGATTGTTCAACATCTATGGAAAGATACAAATAATTAAAGTTATTGTAATTGTAAATGAGGTCATAAATATTGATTTGAAAAGTTTGTAAGAACTTACTGGAATAATCGACTATATTTGTGGGAACTTGTTCTGGTGTAACATTCGCTGGTATAGTTATTTCTTCCGCCTTAGGCGGAACATCTTCGGGAAATTCCTCACTTACCAGTGATAGTATAAGGGAGGTCTTACCCACACCCGGATCGCCCACCAATAAAATGCGTACATTTTTTCTTTGTGGAGTATTGAAGGACACCATTATAGGATTTTTTCAAAATATAATGTAAATAAAACAACTAAACAATCCAAAACAATGTTAGAGACCAAATTTTCTGTAAAAGAAAGTTAAACAAATTTTAACTATATATTCAATTTTTATTGATTTTCTACACCGGATTTTCTTTTAATTGTCTCTATCAATATCACTTTTATTTATGAAACCTTTTATTTGTTTGACCACATGGGGGGTCTAACTAACAATTTATTGCAAAAGTCTTGGCACCTTTCACTGCAGACTTACTCATATTTGCCTCTATTTTTGTTCTTCGTTCCCCTTTTAACTTTTCATGTAAATCAATAATTATTTGTCACTTTACTTACATTTTTTAGTATGTCTGCTTATTTTGCTTAACTCCTCTAAATGTTTATATTTATAATTTATTACAGCTGGTTGAAAAACATTTTATAGTTTGCATTAAAATTAATTAAACTAAAATTACATAAACCTTTAAATAGAAGTTTAGTCGGAAAAAATTTTACTACTTTCTTCCAATTGAACAAAGTTTTTCTTTTTCACTGTTGCTGATTTAGCTACTTTGCCATCAAATCTAGCGATTTTTAAACGTATTTAGCGGAATAAAAAATGATTTAGTTTTTAGCGAAAAATCTAGCAATTTTTTCTAGCCAGCCTTGACGTTTTCCTTTGTGTTTTTAATACATTTATCTGCTTGTCAATATTGTTGAGTTGTTATTATTTAGCAATTATGGCAAAATTTTTAAGCAAAACTGGAAGTCAGAAGTTTTGCGATTAGGGTTGCCATATTTGAAAAGTGAAAAAAAAGTACATTAATGAAAAAAAAAACAGTACTTTTCAAAAAAAACAGTACATTTTTGTATTTATTGTTAACATAACTTTTACTTCAATACATCACATATTTACTTGAAATAAGTTAATACACCGAACCAAATAGCGTAGGTAAAATCAGCAAAAAAAATTTTGTAGATCTTTAACGAAATTTTGTCAATTTTTTTTTAGGATTTAACAAATTTTATTCAAATCAACAAAATTTCGTCAAGTTTACATCCTCTAAAGAAGTAAAATTGACTAAATTTCATCAAATTGACAAAATTTCGTCAAATTGGCTAAAATTATTAGTTTGGACGCCATTACTTTTTGCATTGGGCAGTGTCGTGAAAAAAAATTGTGTTTACAAACATTCATTGCTTGAAAAGTAAACAAACCAAACTTATATATGTTCAATGAAACGAAGTGGAATTAATACAGGGAGATTCAAAAAATTTTTATAAAAAACTATTGTACACACAAAAAAAACATGGTTAAAAAAATATATATTCTTTGTACACGCAAAAAAACTTGTTTATATAAAAATATGTAAAATATACAAAAAACAGTACAAAAACAGTACAAATCCAAAAAAAAACAGTACTTTTGCGTACTGTTTTAGGTGTTGTGAATAAAACAGTACATTTTTCAAAAAACAGTACATGTACTGTTTAAAACAGTACGAATGGCAACCCTATTTGCGATTTATGGTTAAATAAAAAAAAACTCAAAAAGTTCGGAAAATGTTGATATTCTTTTATAATTTTAAATCAGATTTTGAAAAGTTCAACAAATTTAGGGATTATGCAAAATTATTTAATTATTTTATGGTATAACTCTTTTCTAGCGATTTTTCAGTTTGATATAGCGATGCTTTTAGTAAAAAAGTTGGCAGCAGTGTTCTTTTTTGACAACTTGCTTAATAAGTGCTGCCAGATTTTATTGAAGAAGATAACACCTTAAAATGTTACCAGAAATTTGTTATAGAAATATTTTTATATTTTTTCGCCAAACAGAATGTGTGTGTGTCCAACAAAGGCAAAAAGATAATAACTAAAGCGAAAGAGAGGGTGATGAATGAAAATTGCGGCACTGTCTATTAGCAATTTTTTACGTTTATTATACACATTTTTTTGTACATGTATGTGTAAAATAGTAGGTGTTCTAATCTTATTTTTCTTAAGTTTTTCATTTTCTTTGTTTGTGAACAAAGTACAGAAAAACAACAATCCACAAAAGAACGAAAAAAGTCTATGTCAAAGACAGTTGAGAGCCTCTGTTTATTACTCTCTCATATTAAGAGAGTAATATATTTTTATTCAGAAATAGAATTGATTCTATTCTGACCAAATTTTAGTCAACAGCTTTGCAAATTTTTGAGTTTGATACAAAATGTATGGAGAATTTTTTCGCTATTAGTCTTATCTTTAATTGTGTTTCTACTCAATGGAAATCGTCAAAAATCGCCCATAATATTTTTTAATTAATTTTTGCTTAAAAAAATTGCCAAAAATCTCCAAAATCACTTTTTTTTATTCTTGATTAAAGAAAACACAATTAAAAATTCGCTTTGATGAATATTAACGATTTTGGAGAGAATTTTTAGCAATATCTTGTTAAATAAATATTTTTTGTTAGTTTTGAAAACTTGTTTGCTGTCAAAAATTTCTAAGAGCTTTTTGTTCCACCTCTTCTTAAAACCCCCTGATGATCATTTTAATTTTGTATGCTTCATACAATTATTCTGGTTTATAATTGTCTTTGAAATTTATAAAAAAGGAGTTGCAAAAAACAACACAAATTTAATGCATAATTTTATAACACAAAAAAATTTCATAAAGCAGTGTTGCAAAATGTATAGTCAATTTAAGTTTTAGACACCGAAAAAGTTTCTCAAAAATCTCCATATATTCGATACTTTTGCAATATAAATATATTCTGGCAAAATGTATCAAGTTTTTGAATAATTTATGCGAAAATTCCTGTTTAGTAAATATATTTTAAGTTTTTTAGTAAGTAAGCCATATCTGACAACTCCGATACTACAGTTGTTAAAACCGGTTTCCAAATTATCGGATAAACCGGGTTTTTTTCTTTTTTTCCTTTTCTTGTTGAGTTATTCGAGAAAAAGTTTTTTAGTCTCGAATAATTCGGCATTTTCGAATATTTTTAAATCTGAAAATTTCAGAGAAATAAAATTTTTTTGGGATAATTCGCATCGGTGAAGACAAAGGTAATAGCTTTGTTCCTTTTTTATCCATTTCATTTTTTCTAATTTTTCTGATTTTAAGCATATAAAAATATCTCTAAATTTTTTATGAAAAACGTGAAGAAAAAATGGATACGGAAAAATATAATTTCCAAATCATCCGGCTAGACACAATCCGGATTTTTTTATAGCAATATACAAATAAAATGGCTGGAACTAGATCGAAAATGGGTAAATTGACAATTTTAGCCCTCAAGAAGCTTTATTACTTATTCTCGGGCTGTCAAATTTTTTTATATTTTTTATTTCGAAAAAAACCAAAAAGTATCTTTAAAAAGGATATATGTTTAGTTTTAAATGTCAACATTTAAATTTTTAGTACTTTTTTAAGATTTGTACAAAAAAATTCTTATATCTGCAATACAAAGCCACAAAGCGATGACACTCCATGTTAACCGAAAAATCGGTTATTCGAACCGGTTTTTTTTAAATACGTCGAATATATGTCAACTCTACCTTGCCATTTTTATTGACACTTGTCATTATTATTAATCTGGCAACTCTTATCACGTACACAGAGTGCCTCAAACATGAAATAAATCATTTGACTAAACATTTTGACAGCCGGATTTTTATATAATAATTTTACAGTAAGCATTTTTTACGGGAGTGTTTTGCATAAAATCTCAATTCATTTATTTGTAAATTTATTAATTCCTTAAATATAACAATAAAATGGCAGCTGAAGCAAAAAATAAAACCTGCACCATGTGCGATAAACTCGGTTTGAAACCGTTTACCAAACAAAACATTTACTATTACTACATTCCCCTGCAAGGTTTGGTCAGCTACGGGGCATTGGCTGTGAATGTTATGAATCCATCATTGATTTCCAAAATCTTGACGCCAAAAAGGGATTTGACTAATGTTTTGCTATTGAGCTCTGTAGTGGGTGCATCATTCTACGTTTATGGTCGTCCCGCATTGGCTGATGTGCCCAATGGCAAACGTGGTCTCTATGCTATGTTGGGTGGCGGTTTATGGGCCATGGGTTCTGTATTAGGATGGGCTATCATTAAATCTGTATTGCCTAGGGACAACTCAGCTGTTGCAACTATTGCCGGATTAGCTACTGGTGCTGCCATTGTTAAAGTGTCTACAGATTATTTTGCTGATACCGATAAATTGGTGAAAAAGAACTAAAATGAAGATGATCTTGAATGACATCATCCAAAAACCTGTGTGCTAGTAGTAGTAGTTGTATGTTTCAAATACTGCATTCATATTTAATGAAGTTCCGCCAAATTTCATCATGTTTTTTTTAATATTTAATTATTTGTTAAGAGTGGCGTGGGATAAATGCAAAAAAACCCATTAACGCTTTTATTAAAAGTATGTGTACATAAATGATTCCTTATTATTTTTCATTTATGTATATAATTTTCTTTTTCCTTGAAATAAAGTAACCTTTAGGAAAAAAGTTATTTTTAAAGATTTTGTGTTCTTAATCATTACTAAAAGTGCTCGTGCATAAAAAATTTGGAATGTTGATGTTGTATGAAAAAAAAGAATAACAGGAAAAGCATTTTGTTGTGAGTATTTTTGTAATCTACGGTATTTTTAGACTTGGATGACATTTAAGTTTGCGGTGAAATGTAAATGAACTTTTAGAAAAGCTTTTTTTTCTAAATGGATTAAAAGAATTACCGCTATATTGTTATGGTCAATTTAGCATTTTTTTTTTTTACCTAATTTCAAATAACGATTAAAATTAATTTTTGACTGAGCTCTAGTTTACGGCAATAACTCCGATTATTTTAAAATTTTCACGATCAATAGAACTTTTAATGCTGAGCTACAAAAGTACAGACTTTTAATCTTTTATTTAATATTTTTTATTCCACTTTAACCCTTCTAACACCGCAGATATTAACTGTTATATTTAGGCTGAAAATTAGTACTGATTTCATCAGTACATGTACTGAGTTTTGATCAAATTTACTGATTTGTATTAATTTTTTAAAATTTATTCTGATTGTACTGATTTTTAACATTTTCAGAAAATTATATTTTTTCCATAGAAAAACTTAAGTTTTGATCCATTTAGAATAAAGTTTTCAGAGTTTGAAAATCTTTCTTTATCTGGTGAAAACAGTTACAAAAATTCTTGAAAACTAAAAGTATTTATATGGGAAACCAGTTAAAAATCTAGGATTAATGCTTAAAATCTAAAAGCTCTAATATTTCAAAACCTTTAAGGGAAACAAATATTTAGGACAAAAAATGAAACAGTAGTCAGTAGTTTTTAAAACATAACATATTTAAAGATTTTTCTTTATGAAAATTTCTTAGAATTTGAAATTTTCTTTGAATATAAATTTCTTTTAGAGTCCCTAATATGTTACACAATTAAAATTTTTGTTAACGTGTTTTAGGGCGTTGTGGTGTAATGGTTAGCTCGTTGGACTTTTACACAGAAGGTCCCGGGTTCGATCCCCGGTGCCGGCAACATCAAAATAATATGTATGAGTTTTTTCTATCCCTCAAACGTATCGCAATGTCCACCTTCGGTGTTCCAATAGCACTTAACCCCACCGAAGTAAAATAATGAATCAGGGCTATGAACCAAAAAGCTTCAATAAGTTCGCCAACTCTCCATCAGGTGGCGAGCAACAACTGTTCTAAGACTTATCATCTCGCGCAATTACAGTGTTGCCATGTATGAAGCCCTTCATCTTTCCCCACCTTTCATCTCTATACTATCCCTTTCCAAAGAAAGCAACACACTAAATATAGGAAGTATTTCCTGAGTGTTGCCTCTCTTTATAAAAAAAAAAAAAAAAATAATGTTATTTTTACAAAGTGAATAAAAAATTTCATAAATTTTCAATGAAAGTTTTTTCATTAGACGCATGACTTTTTAAAATGAATACAAGTTTTCATAAAATTTTATAAAAAAAAGTATGTATTAATCTAATTAAAAGTTTAAATGGATGAGTTTTCAGCAAAACTTGATTGATTTGATGCAAAAAATCAATAATGAATATCATGCATATGATTTTCTTTAATGCATAATTAAATTTATAGTTAAGTCTGAATTTTTATGTATAAATTTTGGTTATTCTCATAATCTTGAGTTACTTTCCCTTAATCTGATTTTTTGTACAGGAAAGGTACATTCCCTGTATTATTTTGACTTCATCACAAAATTTATATATTTTGGAAATTTTGTACCGATTTCATGTCAGACAAAAATGGCCACGCTAGTTATATTTGATGTTTAATTTTCTTTATTATTGCGCTATTGCGGTTATACTATATATAAAAAAATAACTATGTTAAATCGCAATTTTTGAAAACTAATAGATTAATAAACCCATTGCAAACAATTATTGTGATTGCGCCGAAAATTAAAATTCCAAATAATTTCATACGACCAATGAAAAAGTTTCATTAAAAATAGTTTCATTCAAATTCGGAAGCTTTTTATATAAATTTTAAGAAATTTTTCTTTTACATTGTAAACAAAATGTTATTAGCTTAGTGAAAAAAATTTCCGTTAAAATCGTCCAAAAAATTCTCTTTGTGTAGAAGAAATTCTAACAAATTTAGGGGTTCATTTGAAACTGAATTATTTCTTGGTCTAAATTAATCTGCAGCAAAGGAATATGAAATGAAAATTCAAACAAATTTAATAACTTTTAAAGAATTCACGGTTTTCTTTTTTAAAATTATACGTAAAATACATATTTTTGTTAAAATTGACAATTTTTTTAAAAAGAAGTAAGTAAAAGTCCAAGTTGTTTACGTCTTATATGAACAAATTTCTCAAATCTGAAATTAATCTAAATTATTAATACACGATTAGGTTATTTTTTTTTTTTATTTTTTTAATGCAACAAAATATAATTTTCTTATAAATTACAATTGTTTTTATAAGTTTGTGAGACTACTTAAAAAAATATTTTGAATAAAAAAAAATTTGCACAAAACAATAAAAAGAGAAATACGTACAATTTTTTTTGTCGTTTAAACATTATCTTAAAATATACTTTATGTTTAATAATAAAATTTTGTAGTAAATTTTAAAAATTTAAAACATTGCCATAAACAATTAAAATTTATTGGTTTTTTTTAATTAAGGGAGGGGGGAAGTACATTTTTAATGAATACAGAAAAAAGACGACCTATGTGAAAATTGATTCGAATATGAACATATATAATTATATATAGGCTTGCATATATGGGTATAGCTGGCTATATATGTCCTTTTATAGTTCAATATATGACCATATATATTCGGATCGAAAATTTGAGGTTATATTGTCGTATATGATCATATTAGACCATACACCCTCAAATTTCGGATCCGAATATATATGTTCTTATATTGAACTATATATGGACATACATATACAGCAAGATATACCCAAATATGATCATATACGTATACATCATATATCTTCATATACACATCAATTTTCACATGGGTACAATATTTTAAAAACATGATTTTACAATACAAAAAATTATAACAAAAACTTTCTAAAATTGTAAAAAAAATAAAAAATGGTTAAACAAATCTCAAAATACAAAAACTCTAAAATTTTCCAAATTTTAGCAAAATTTTACGCTACCCATGTGAAAATTGATTCGTATATGAACATATATGCTCATATATATTAGCTTGTATATGATCATGTATGGGTATAGCCGGCCATATATGTCCATGTACAGTTCAATATATGACCGTATAAGGTCTCTTATATGACCATGTATGTTCGGATCCGAAAATTGATGGTATATGGTCCTATATAATCATATATGAGCATATATGGATAATATATGAGCATATATGGATAATATATGAGCATATATGAACATATATTATCATATACGACCATATACCCTCACATCTCGGATCCGAACATATATGGTCATGTATGAGACCATATATGGGCATATATTGAACTTTATATGGACATATATGGCAAGCTATACCCATATATGATCATATACAAGCCCATATATTATCATATATGTTCATATACGAATCAATTTGCACATGGGTAATACAAATATAGCTTTGTAAAAGGAAATACATAATAATAAAAAAAAAATATTCATATAAAAAACGGAAATACAAAAAATACATTTTATATATTAATATGTTTAACATAAAGACTATAGACTACCGCCACCGCCATCATTTGTATTTGCACACTTTATTGTTCCTGCTGTTGCAGACGACGCTGCAGAAGTTGTTGCTGAATTTTGAGCTGCTGTGTGTGTTGTTAAAGTTTCTGGTAATTTGACTTTTAATTGAACTTTCAAAACATCTCTTAACTCATTGAGTTCTTGAGGGCCTTGCATTTTACGCTTAACACCTCGGGGTAAACCACGACAAGAAGCCAAATTAATGCTACTCATTAAAGGGCAATTGGCTAAAATTTCCTTGACTGCATCTTCAGACACAGAAGAACCACATAAATTTAGATGACTATAGAAGACGAAAATTTCAATAGAACGTAAAGATGAGGGAAATGGATTGTACTTACGCTAAACGTGACTCGGCTGCTTTGTCGGCCAGGGCAAGTAAGGCATTATCTAATGGTTGTTGCATATTTGCCCAAGCGAGATCCAATTCAATAAGACTGTGAGCCCATTTCGATGCAATTAATTCAAGACCCGATCTGATAAGAGAAATTATAATGTAAAAGTATTAGGGGGTTTTTACCGGGATTTCCCGTCCAGGGAATTTCAATTATTTAAATTTCCCGGGAATTTTCATGCCGTATCCCGGGAAATAAAAAAAGTGTTAAAACTGGAATGTACTGCTGTAGAAGAGAAAACATTGAATATTTCTATAATACCTCATTTATACAACAACAAAAAACTAGGAGTTTTTGAAAACTTCTAGTTGTTGCTTAACATTTTTTATGGAATTTGAGAAGTTGTTTTCAAAAACTACTAGTTTTTGTTTGCAGTATAAATGCAGTGTAGAGCAGTTCTTAATATTCGTCCAAATTCGGTAGAAACTGAACGAGTGATTTCGGTAACTTTTACTACGATCCTAGCGAAAATTCCAAAAATACTTTATCTCTGAATTATTAAAATTTAATTTTCTAAGAAAAAAAAAATGTAGGCAGGCCGTCAAGGGCACCTCCGTTCTTGTAATCCTGTCTAAGCGGATATCTTCGCGAGAGGATACATCAAAACACCGTACTACAAATTCCTAGCTTAAGCGGGTTATCCAGGCCGTTAGTAGGTAGACTTTTCCCCCTCATGCCCCGCCTCGAACACTTTTAAAAATCCTGTCTAAGTGCATGTCTAAGCGGTAATAGGAACACACATACCAAATTTAAAGTTCCTCAATACAGTGGTTTGGACAAGCCGCCAAGTGGAAAACTATTTTCATTCATGCATAATCACATAACATAGTTCCTCGCTTAAGCGGTTTGTATAGGCTGCCCAGAAGGAGAATTTTTCACTTTATGCCCCTCCCCGAAAAATTTTCCAAAATCCAGCCTAAGCGTATCTCTATACGGGATAAGGAACCCACATACCAAATTTCAAGATCCTAGCTTCTGCGGTTTGGCCGGGCCGCCAAGGTGGAGAATTTTCCTATTCATGCCACTCCCGGACGAAATTTCCAAAAATCCTGCCTGAGCGGATATCTAAACGGGATAATGAATCCACATACCAAATTTAAAGTTCCTAGCTTCATTAGTTTGGCTAGGCCGCCAAGAGGGAGTCTTTCCCCCCTTCTGCCCCCTATTTTACCACTTCCCTGGATATAATTCCAAAAAGTGAAATAAAAAAAAAAATTTCCGCAGATAAAGTGCGGAAAAAAGAATACCCCAAATAGCATACAAATTTGCTTTGTTTTTTTTTTTTTACAAAAAAAGTAGCTTTTTAATAAAAAAAAGTAACTTTTTATAAAATAGTAGCTTTTTAATAAAAAAAAGCCTTTTAACTCATTAAAGTCATGTCATAGATCCGCTGGACATTTTTTAACCAAACTTTGCAAAAATATGGCAAATTTTAAAAATGTTTGGGGTTAAAAAAACTAAAGATTTTTTAATGGCACATCAATGACGCTTTGTAGACTTGAAATACTAGATATAATAAACTTAAATCCGCTCGTGTACATCAATTTGAGCTAGAGCCGCAGTTTCAAGGTGAAAAATTAAAAAAAAAAATTATCAAATTCTTCTTATTTAAACGAGCTTAAGATTATTTATTTATTAATTATAATTATTTATTTCCAATATTTCGTTTCCACATTGGGTGACTTCAATTTGTAATAATTGTTCCCTGAAGAAGTCACCCAATGTGGAGACAAAATATTGGAAATAAATAATTATAATTAATAAATAAATGATCGTAAGCTCGTTTAAAATAAGAAGAATTTGATCATTTTTTATAGAATCTTGTTCTAGGGAGTATATATCCTTTCCTTTCTATCTTTCTCTCTATCTATCTTTCAATCTATCTATCTGTCTATTCTTATTTTTTCTTACTTTTTCACCGAAGGGATTCACAATGGACCGTATTGGTCTCCGAGTGGAGTTGTGCCCTGGGCACCTAACCTAACCTAGAGAATCCTCACTATTTACGCAACTCTCTTTGCCAGTAAAATACGTAGACTTTTGTATTACTTATCTCTTCATTAAAGCATATAACTCATATTTTAAAAATTTCATTAAGTTCAGAAGTGGTTTTTAACAATTTTTAAAATTGGTTTTTATGACAAATCAGTCCATACAAGAGTAATAAAAGTGTGTTTCAGCAATTACAGTTAACCTTATGAGGTGCAAATAGAAATATAACAGTTACTTGGATTTAAACATTAACATAAAATTTAAGATTATAAGTTTTTTTTAAACAGAAAATATGAAATACTAAAAAAACAAATAAGTTTAAGTTTTTAAATTTTTTAAACAGGAACTCAAAGATAAAAATACGTAATAAATACAAAATCTGAAGTACAAGATCATAATTAAATCTTACTATTAAATAGAAAATATTTTTTTTTTGAATCTGTAAGGTCCTGTTTAAAAACTTATAATATTAATAGTATTGGTTACAATGTTTTAGTTTAGTAATGTGGTCGTATTAAACTTTATTTTAGAGTTATTTAAAATGTCGTTTTATAGGCAAATATTTCGATGTATTGCGATAATAAACATAATGTTTGCGCTGACATAAATACATGATATACATGTTTTGCCATTTAAAACAACTTTTATTTAATCGCAATTTGGACTTTTAAATAATATTGTTTTTTTTATAACCCAGTTTTTTTTTAAATACAAAATTGAATAAAAAAATTACAAAAATATATAATGTATGAACGTACATGGAAGACCATATATAATAATACATGAACATATATGTATGACAATATTTGTCCATATAGAAATGTAGGTACATTTTTCTACTATGTACGAATATGGATGAACATATATAATCGCATACAAAATATATATGATCATATATAAACTTTTTTAACCCGGTTTATAAAAAAGTACCTTTTATAAAAAGTATTTTTTATAAAAAGTACGTTTTATAAAAAAAACATTTTATAAAAATGTACCTTTTATAAAAAAGTACCTTTAATATAAAAATGTACCTTGTATAAAAGTACCTTTTATAAAAAAGTAACTTATAAAAAAGTATCTTTTATAAAAAAGCACCTTGTATAAAAAAGCACCATTTATAAAAAAGTACATTTTATAAAAAAGTACATTTTATAAAAAAGTACTTTTAATATAAAAAGTACCTTTTATAAAGTAAAAAGTAAAGTTTAAAGTAAAAAGTACCTTTTATAAAAAAGTACTTTTAATATAAAAAGTACCTTTATAAATAAGTACCTTTTGTAAAAATTCCTAAAATCGGGTTGGTTTTTTTTTTGAACCAATTTTTTTTTTACTTACCCCATATCTCTAGTTACAGAACAACCAGATAAAAATAAATGTTTAATATCCCAAGCTGGCAAACGTATAAGACTTTCATGTGTCAAACGAGCACACCCTCGAACATCCAATAATTTTAATTTCGAAGAAGCTTTCAAAATACGCTGAATATGTTCATCTCCAATAACACGAGATTCATCGGTAACGGCAACAGAAAGTTCTTCTAAATCTGGGAACCCTGGTGAATCCATCTAAAAACAAAAATTTGTGATAGTATAACAAATATTTAATACAAATTATTAAATTTCCATACCATTTCTTGCAGCGATGCTGCACTTAAAGTTATATGAGAATTTGTAATGCGTAAAACTTTAAGTTTTGGACAGCCTTGCTGTAATTTTTCGACATGCAAAATACCATGGGAAGTGGCTTGAGTGGTGACATTTGATAAATCCAAAATAACCAAATTTGGGCAATGAGTCTAAGTAAAAACATTAGTTTAGAAGATTTATAATTTAAGTTTTTAATTTGTTTTTTGTAAACGCATTAACTTACCGATAAAACATTGACTAATTGTGGTATACCAGCTAAACGATTGTGCGCCAAATATATATGCGTTAAACGTTCACCCATTACTTGCATAGCATTGCTCAAAGCTTGTGCTCCAACAGCACTTTTACTACTACAACTTAACTCCACCTTAAAAACAAGAATATTGATTTTAGCATATATTTTAGCTAAGGAGTACAATACAAAATATACTAACATTAACTGAACTTAAATCTAAACGTTCGAGTTTTTTCATATTTTCTACTAAATAAGCCAAATGGTCTGATGTCAAATCTTTCCAACCCGACAAAGTGATGCTAGTTAAATTTGGTGCCCCGGCGGAGAGTTTTAACAGAAAACAATTGATATCAGAAACCTTCCAATTAGCTACAAAAATTCAAAGATATTGTATCGTATCAAATTTTTCCCTTTATTAATAATACTTACAAACATTCAATTCGGTGCAACAAGTACAACGACTATCCACAAACCATTTCAATTTTATCTCTGTGCGATGTTTTTCTTTTATCCAAGTGCTTAAATCCATAGTCTTCCATAAAGTTGGAGACAATGAGACACGACGCCACAAAGAACATACTCTACCCAAACGAAATAATGTTGGAAGACAGCCTTCTTTTTCCACAACATTTTTGAAAATCTTCAAATAAATTAGGAAGCAGCGAAAAATAAATTATAAGAATATAAATTTTTTACTTTTTTTTTCAATACCCACCTTATATAACACATGCTCCGGTAATTGTGATCCCCATACAGTTTGTTCAACCACTTCTCGTGGTTCATCTGCTGCTGTATTTGTTGCCACAACTGTAGCGGATGGATTTTGTCTTTTAGTGTTACGTTCCTTTTTACGTTTAGGCTCATAATCAATTTCATCAATTTGATCGTCTTCATTTAGTTTTACTCGTTGCTTAACATTACGAGAACTTTTGCGATTTCTTTCGGTGGATGTACCCGACTTATTAATACCTTTTACTACGGCCGAAATAGCTGCAGCGGTAACCGCATTTAAAGAGCTGTCTGATTTTTTGATGCATAATTTAATGCCAACTTTATTTTCACTAATCTATAAGGAAAATAAGTGAAAAATATTGTAGTCAGTTAAGACCGATCTTTTGATACCCTATACTAATAACCAGGGACAGGAATTTCATGCACTACAAAAATGTGTGTTTTAGGCGCCTAAAATATGCATTAAAAATCTTAAAATATAAACACTTTTTAGTGGTTTATAAATGTGTGTTTTTCAATATATAAGCCCAGTTAAAAAAGTTCATATATGTTCATTAGGGTGGTCCTTATTTTTCAACTTGCGATTTTTGGGGCTGCCCCCCTCTTAAAATATTTGTTTGGGTACAAAAATTCACCATGCAAAAAATTAGAGTTCTAGCATAACGGGAAGATGTCCCGCATCGCCCTTGAAAATCGGGCCCCTTGGAAAAATGGTCATAATTAAAAAAAAAAATTCTAATTTTTTTTCTTCAAAATTAAAAAAATATAAAATAGTTTTTGTGTTGGGTTTAATCATAACTACTCAGATAAAAAATATTACTTTCCCAGAAAATCGCTAACTTACCCTAACTTTGTGTCAAAAAAATTAATAAATATTTTGGGGGTACCTCAAAGTGACTTTTTTGCATTTTTGAAAATTTTATTCAACAAAAATCAAAAACCTGATGTTTGCTGTCAAGTATTTCATTAAGCACATTTCAAGTATTAAATAAGCCAGGTATGACGCATATATGGAGGTATATGCAATTTCATATTTGCAAAAGGTGTATACGTTATTTCATATTCGCAAAAGAGGGCCGTATACGGACAAGTGTGGAACTATGGGGATTCCTTATGTGCTAAAAAAGCTCATATAAGGAAGTATATGTGACTCCATATACGCAAAGACTAATATATGGACGAATGTATATCACAGAAAGATTTTGAAACATATAAAAATGGCGAATCCAATCAGCTTCAATCAACTTCAATTCTTAATCTAATTCAGAACGATTTATTTTAAAATTTTATTTCTAACAGTTTTTTAAAATTGTTATTTTTGACAAATAAGTCCACCCAACGAAAAAAGTTTATGTATAGTCATATATAGCTTGATATATATAATTACATATTTGGTCATATGTAACGATATACAGTAGTGGTCAAAACATTTGGAACTGAGATCGCATTTGTTGTTTTCATTGATTTATTTACTTCAAATCACACTTAGTTACTAAAATTTATTTTTTACATATTCTACATACATTGTTTTATGTTAAACAAATAAAAAAACATAATTCCGTTAAATTAAAACAACAAAAATATTAATAATAATAGATGTATTCAAAATGCAGGTGTTCAAAACATTTGCAACTCTCATTATTCTTACTCTTAACGAAACAATTTAATATGAGATTCAGGCCGTTACATTTTTAAACAAATTTATTACAATTATTGTTCTTTAATAGTTGTAATAAGATGTTGGAAGCATAAACATCGTAAGAATAATTTTTTGTAAAAAATGGCAGGAAATAAATACAATTCTGATTTTAAATCAAAAGTTTTAAATGATTTTCAAAATGGACTTTCCCAAAAAGAAATTTCTATAAAGTACTCCGTTCCAAAATCAACGATTTGCCGCATTGTTAATAGTGGTAACATCCACACAACTCATAAAGTTGGAAGACCCCGTATTACAACTGTAAGAGAAGATCGGAAAATCAAGAATTTTTTTACGAAATATCCCAAAGCAGTTCCCAGAGAAGCTAAAACTGAACTTTTAATAGATGCCATTTTTTCGCACCATTAAAAGAAGAGCCCGAGAATATGGTCCGACCGTTTGTGTCGGAAAAAGCCGAAAAGCTCGGCTTGATTTTGCACGCACCCATTTGAAATGGACTCAACAGCAATGGAAAAATATATTGTGGTCAGATGAGTCTAAACCTCCGGGGATCAGATGGAAGATCCAATGTTCGAAGACCACTAGGCGAAAAGTTTAATCCTATATACACAACCGCCACAGTGAAGCACGGAGGTGGACACATTATGGTGTGGGGGTGTTTTTCAGGAAATGTGTGGCAGCATTTATACCACAAATCTTTTTGATCAAAAAAATTATAATTACCTAAACCATGATTTCAGTTGCAAATGTTTTGAACACCACTGTATATTTACATCTCATATTTATTTTCACTAAAATTTTTAACACAGAGCTATATATTATCATATATCGGCATATATCTGTTATATAAATGGATTATTGAAAATTATTTTCCCGTTTTCTCCTTAGAAACTGGTCTAAGCTCCCTTCACTTGGAAACTTTAAAGCGTCACTTTGACTACGTTAGTAGAGCTCTGCGCTTACCGAACAATATATTACCTCGAATTGTATAGCTTGAAAGATTATTGCAAAAAAGACCTATTGGGCTGAAGAATAGTCAAATCTACTTGTGAAAACATATACCGAAAATACGCTAAATCCTTTATGTTTACACTCAACATCAATTTTAGAATCTTTTAAAAAAAAAAGGAAATAAATGACTTAGTTGCTAATGCAAAAAGCTCACAATTCCAAGAACAGTACGCTCAGTTAAATTATTGTATGACACCTATTTCGGTTTAAAATTTTTCGTCTCGAGCTACAAGTTTGTTAATAAATAGCTTACATCTCAATGCTAGTTGCTTCAGAAATTCATTAGTAGACCTATGTACGCTATGTAACTTAGATGCAATTGAAAATATGTTTCACTTTGTTCGAGTCTGTCCAATTTATAAAGCATTCAGGCTAAAATACTGTAGAAAAATCTCACTAACTTTAAATGAGGTTGTAAATATTAGAGCATTCAAATTACTCGGGTTTGGTATTGTTCGAGTAACTTGATTTTGATGTTTTTAACTTACTCGAATAATTCAGTAAGATTTTAAAATTTCTCGAGTAACTCGAATAATTTAAATAATGTTATTTCTCAAATTGTTTTCTTAAAAATACACAATAAAACACAAAATAAGTACAAAATCAGGAGTTCCGAAATGTATTTTATCAAAATTAAAAATATACATTAGGTTAATAAGTTCGTTTTTAAGAATACATTGGGGTTATAGATTTTAGAATTTTTTTGCAAATATCAAGAATAATGTGTTTTAGCAGTCTATGACTTGGAAAAACATAAAGACAAATTATATTATTTTTTCGTCGCCGTTAAAAAATTGCCTCAGCAAATGCGTTGAAGTTTGGGAGACAGATTTTTGTTCGATCCGAATAAAAGAAAAGAGTGAAAGACCCAACCAGAGCTGTAACGCCAACAAATTATGAATTAACTAGAATTCAAATCTTCAAAAAAAAAAATAAATGTTAGCACAATATAATAGTTTTGCGATTGTGGCGATTTTTATTGACTATTTAGATATTTAAAAGTTTCGCCTAATTTCTGGAAATCGGACCTTTTGTTGTAAAATTGCTGTTATAGTTTTGACCCTTTATTTGAGTATAATAATGTCTGTAAATTTTCAGACATTATTATACAACCAGAGCTGTAACACCAACAAATTATGAATTAACTGGAAATCTTCCAAAAAAATGTTAGCACAATATAATAGTTTTGCGATTGTTGCGATTTTGCATTGAATATTTAGATATTTAAAAGTTTCGCCTAATTTCTGTAAATCGGACCTTTTGTTGTAAAATTGTTGTTATAGTTTCGACCCTTCATTTGAGTATAATAATGTCTGTAATTATTCAAGGATATTTTAAAAATATCTTAAAATTTCGAATTCATTTAATTATAATTGTAAATGAGCATTTTTATAGAGTATTTTGAATACAAATAAATACATAAAAAAATAAAAATGTGTTATTGGTCTCGGTGCCAAATGTTTTTTCTTCAAATAAAAAAAAAAATAAATAAAAATTGATATTTACCAGTACAGAATTGTGCATATCGTGGTGTAACGTAACAAAGATATAGCGCTATTGTACAACTATAATATGTAAATTAAAACGTTAACTGGTACATTACTTATATTTTATAAAACAAAATCTTTTTAAAATATACGCAACAATTTAAGCTTTTTTTTTTTTGTAAAATATAAGCTGAACTAGAACATATTTTGATTAACTCGATTAATCGACCAAAATTGTTCGAGTTATTCGTTACTAGAAATTAACCATCTTAATTTACTCAAACAATTGCTTGATTAAAATTCATCAATTAATCGAGTAACGGTTAACCGATTGAATACCGTATTTTGGTACCACATATTCTGATGCACAATACGATATTTCAAATAGCTATCCTTTTTCACTTCTAGAACATCAACCAATATCATTTTCTTTAATTACCACGCAAGACATAGTAAACTGTTTAAAAAATTTTAAATCTTCAATACACAGTGGACCAGATGGTGTTCCCAGCTGTGTTCTCATTAATTGTGCCGACAACTTAGCAGTTCCATTGAGTATCATGTTTAACATTTCCATCAAATTCGGATATTTTCCCAAATTCTGGAAGGACTCATATATTATTCCCCTATATAAATCTGGAAACAAGTCAGACGTTACAAACTATAGAGGTATTGCAAAACTAAGTGCCATCCCTAAACTATTCGAAAAATGTATAACAGAATCTCTATGTCATCAAGTTTCATCTTTATTGTCACCTGCCCAGCATGGGTTCCGTAAAGGATGCTCAACCACTACAAACCTTCTGCAACTTACAACATTAGTAAATCGTGGTTTTACTATTGGCCAACATACTGATGTTATCTATACGGATTTCAGCAAAGCTTTTGACAAAGTTAATCACAACCTTTTGCTTAAAAAATTGTATTTGATGGGTTTTACAAACAACTGTATAAGCTGGATAAATTCATATTTAGCAAATAGAAACCAAAGAGTTCGTTTCAATACTTCTACGTCTTTGAATATTCTGGTCAAATCTGGGGTGCCACAAGGAAGCCATCTTGGGCCAATTTTGTTTTCGCTTTTTATTAATGATTTGCCAAATAATATACAATTTTCTAATGTTCTAATGTATGCTGATGACGTTAAAATTTTTCTGTCTTTTAAAAATGATTCTGATCAAATCTATCTTCAACATGATTTAGATAACTTCTTTAAATGGTGTAGCTCAAATTTAATGGACCTTAATTTGAAAAAGTGTAAACATATGCATTTCTCTAGAAACATTAGCGCCCATGGTCTCTATTCCTTAGGAGGTTTTCAGCTAGAGTTAGTTGATGTTTTCCTGGATCTTGGTGTTTTGTTAGACCCTAAGCTTGATTTTATTCAACACATTGCAATGACAACTAATAAAGCTCGCGGTTCCCTCGCTTTTATAAAGCGATGGGCAAAAGAGTTCACCGACCATAACATCACTAAGCAATTGTATGTGTCTCTGGTTAGACCAATTTTAGAATATGGCTCTGTTATTTGGGATCCTCAATACCAGATATACATCGATCAAATTGAGTCGGTCCAGAAACAGTTTCTTTTATTCTGCTTACGAGATTTTTACCGTGATACTGTTACAAATCTTCCATCATATACAACTAGACTAACACGTATTAAACTGCCTACCCTGAAAAGTCGTAGAACAATGCTAAATGTAACGTTCTTAACTAACTTAATTAATGGCGATGTTTCCTCCGAGCTTATAAATGATATAACATTTAACGTTCCTCAACGTACAACCCGAAATTTTAACCCACTATATCTTAAAGTATTTCGTCAAAACTATGCCAATGCTGATCCTGTTAGAAGAATATGTGCTGATTTTAATAATCTCTACAATTTATTTGATTTTTCAATTAATGTTAACATTATTAAACGTAATATAATTCTTTTCTTAAATAGCTAAATTGTTTTTATTGCAATATTTAAACTTTTATTGTAATTTTTATATTTTAAATTGTTTAATCACAGTCTGTAAGGATTTATTCCATAGACTGAATAAATAAATAAAAAAAAAAATATATATATATATTAAATGCACTGATTACACAGTGCAACAAATGAAGAAAAATGCACGGACTCGACAGTATAGGTTCGATTGTACTACCAAAGGTTATTAAAACCCTGTACTCGGTTTGGCGAGTTTGACTACCAATTTTTTTTTGTATGGACCTCTAAAGATTTTGAAAATCAGTTCATTTTTTTTTTTTTGCTTTTTTCAGCATAACTTACAGGGACTCATAATTTTTCACTAACAATATATGACAAAATTGTATCCATTGTAAATCTGAACAACTTTTGTGAACATATCAATACAATCTAAATGTGTCTAGGCATCCGAAATAGCTTACAAAGACCACTTTATACCTTATAAATAGTCGTTTTTGACTAGAATACACTTTTATTGCATTTTTGTTTACTTTCTTCAATAACAAAAAAAAAAAGTAAACAAAAATGCAATAAAAGTGTAGTCTAGTCAATAATAAAATGTTTACAAAATTTGTTCAGTAGACTCTTCATATACCCTTATTATATAAAAAAAATAACTAATTTTGCTCCAATTTTTTGATGCAAATGGTTTAAAAAATTACTATACCCCAAACTTTATATTTCCAAAAAAAAAAAAATAATTACTATCTATAATTGGTCGATAAATGTATGTTGTTCTGGCATAAAAACTCTGTAGTCTTGTTTCTATTTTACCTTGACTAAAGTAGATTTTTTATTTTTTTTTTTTGAGAAATGCCATTTCACTTTTGACTACTCGATGAAAGCCAAATTTGGATAAAACAAAAAACAATCTCACAATTTTGATAAACAAAATCGGGACCTCCCGCACCAATAAATTCCTGGCTACGGCCCTGACTGATATAAAATACTTTTTCTTACCTCACTTTCATACATGGCCACCAATGATTTTGGTTTTCGAGTGCGTGTTGCTTTAGCAGATCTTTCCAATTTTTTACTCATGGTCGATAGTAGAGGTTTGCCTGCATTTGGTATGGTACCATTACGGACCACATTAATGGGCTGTTGAATACAATTGTTATTATTGCCAGAGGGATGGTAGACTTTGAACAGATTCGGGAGAAGGTTTTGGAGTGTTGGTATCTGTGGGTGGTGTGTTAGCAGCAGAACTACCACACGCTGTTGTTTTTACGTCTGTGGGTGGTGTTAAACCGGATGTGGAAGCATTGGGAGATGACAAGCAGGAAGATTGTGTCTTATCTTCGTTATCATATGGAATAGGGGGTGATGATTGTTTTTTATTTGGGGAAGTTGTTGAAGATTTACGTTGCGAAGAGGATTTATTTGCATTTTCTTTTTGCAATTTGGGTGGACTTGTGTTGTTTGGATTTTTTGTGGTCTTATTCGATTGATCGCCATGTAGAATGCCTGCATTCTTGGAATCTAACTGTTGTTGTGGTAACATTTTCATTTCAACATCATCTCCATTATCCAAAGAATCGTCATCATCATCCCCTTCATTGTCATTTGGATCCTCATCTTTAGCAGGCACTTGTTTTAATTGCAATTTTGTATTTGAACTATTTGTTGCTAAAACGTCTTCATCGCGTTTAGAACAGCCACTAAGAGATTTTTTAATATTTATATTAAGTTTACCACCACCGCCACTACTAGCAGATTCCTCCATATCTGAAGAATTATCGGTACTATCCATTTGTGGTAAAACCTTAAATGTAGTTTAAAGGATAATAGGAATTTGACAGATCCTTTTGGTCATATACCAAAGATATATTTTAGTTGTTGTTGCTAATATTTATTTTATGTTGCTTCTTCCGATTAGCGGTTTTTGTTCTATTTTTATTTTGTTTCGTTTTTTCCTGCTTTACGCTACAAGTACAGTTACTTTTACAACAAATTTATTTTATCTAATTCGTAAATATTTTTTTGGGATTTCAGTTAATTCATTTATTCCTATTGGATTTTTAAGCAGTTGTTTAATCCTTTTTTGTTTGGTTATATTGTAAAAGGATATTTTTGATTCTAAAAGTTGATTTGTTAGTGGACGCCACCAAAAAAAATTTTCTTCCAGTTTTTCTGTACTCCCGCACGTACTACTTATTTCGTTTTCTCTATTTATTTCATTGCCCAAGAGTGAATAGCACAACTATATGTACACATTTGAATTGTTTTTATTTATTGACTTTTCATTTTTGCAATAGATAAACAATTTTTATTTATTACTTTTTATTTGCTGGACTTTTTTACGCAACCAATTCGGAAAATATTTTTTCTATGGTATGTCTGGAATTTTTTTATACATTTTTTTTAATTGTTATTAAAATTTTTTGTCAAATTAAGTGAAATTTTCCTCTTTTTCCCACCATTTAACGACGTAGATATAGTTGTGTCGTTCGTGAACGAACTAGTTCAATCGAACTACTCTTTGTTGTGAACTAGTCAGCTTTAGGCTATTTTATCCCTTGTTGCCACATTCAAGTACCAGTACGAAAAGCTCAATACACGCAGAAAAAAACTTTGTAAATATAATCGAAGTGTTTAGTAATTATACAACAACATAAGTTTCAAGTTAGTTTTACAAAGTTCTAGTAAAATAATTACAAATTTTTGTAAAATATATACAAGCCTACACACAAAAAAAACTATTGGTAACATTGCCTAAAACTATAGGTTAATATTACCTATTTTCATAGGTAACATAGAGTTTGTTATGTTTTATGGCAATAGTGCCAAAAAATAGGTCATTTCAATTTTTCGAACCTAAAATTTTAGGTAGAACAACAAATTTTTTTTGTTGTATTTAGCAATTGTTAAATTTAGGTAAAAAAATGCATACAACTTTTGCAATAAACAATTAAAAATTTGCATATTATGAAACGAGCACATTTTTGATTGTTATGCGCAACTTTTTACTATATACAAATTAATGATAATGTAAATACTAGAAACAGTGGCTGACCGATAATCGAAATTTGGTCTATTCGACGTCTTTACCGTGAAGCCAAGTTACCCGAAACAGGAACGATTTACAGACAAATTTTATAAAAATAACACGAAAAATATATACTTTCTTATCCAATTTTGATCATTTAATTCTTATCATGTCTTCACTATATACATCACAAATTGTACTGTCCTGTTTCATTGAAGCTGAATACACTAGAATTAAAATTAAAATTAGACCGATTTCATAGAATTGTACATATTTCCAATAAAATTTACCATTAATTTTTTTTTTTGCATAATTAATTTTTATTTATTTACTCACGCTTTTTTAATCACACTTTTTTACTAATCAAATTAAACTTTTGTCACTGGCGACTCAACTTACAACGAAACTTTGAAGGCAGTGCATTTTTGGCATTTGCGACAAGTTAGACGTCAAAATGAAAGAACAGTGTTGCCTTGTATTACGTTTTCTTCCAATTTGCTGGTATTTAGTAAATTTTAATAAAAGGGAATAATAATTATGACTGATTATGTGTATATTTATAAAAAAAAATAACATAAGACACATCGACAAATCTTAATGAAAATTTTTAATATTAATGTTATGAGTTTTTTAACTAAAAATGTTACAACAAAAGTTTTCCCTGGATATGTTAGAATTTGGACTACTTGGCAATACTGAATTCATGTAATTTGAGATACTTGCAGGTCATAGTGTACACTCGAAAATTTTGCATGTGATGTGTTTTGATCATTTCGATGATAATACTTATGCTCAACTTGCGACGTCGAAAGTGACAAAAGCGTAATTGTATTAGTAAAAAAGTGTGAGTGTATTGAGTTTTTTTAACTTGTACTTGCATGTGGGAACAGGCGGTAAAAAACCAATTCCATTATGCTTTTATGTTCGATATTGCCATATCTAATAAATATTTCCACATTGATTTGTGTATTTCAAACTAAATTCTATGTGTTTTTTATGCATATTACCCAAGCATTTTCGCCGTTATTTACATTATATTTCACCATTATTTCACTAAGTAAATTTTCCAAGGAAAGGCTTTTTTAAAAACACACCTGTGTTTTTCTGCGTGTAATGTTTTATAAGTAAAAAATATCAAAAAGTCTCAAAATCTTAACAAAAGCAATAATCTGAAGAAAAAGTTTGTATTGCTCAAAATAGAAGCACAAAAGGTTAAAAAGCAAAAAAACGGAACAGAGAAAATTTGTCCTCACATGATTTTATACAAGCTAGCATTTAAATTTGAGAGAACCCATGCAAATTATTGCATATTTTGCAGAAATTTTCACATTGCCGAATTTTCGAAAATGTCGAATAAATCGAGACGAAAAACCCTGTTTCTCGAATAACTCAAAAACCGTCATTTTTAAAAATCGGCTTTAAAAATCGGAAAAATATAAAAAACCCGGTTTATCAAATAATTCGGAAATCTCTAATGCAAAGTCAACATTCCAATGCAAAGTAAACATTCCAAACGGTACTCCAGTTATAGCGATTTTATGCATACACTTAGAATATTCTTACAGTAACTACATGTAGGTCATTCGGGACAGTATTAGTTGTTTTAAGTGGCTTTTAAGTAATTTTTCTATGAGAAACTTAAAAACGACTAATTAAGAAAGCCAATTCAAAAAATCAAAAATACTGTACTTCAGTAACAGTTGTTTTGACTAGTTATTTTAGTATTTTAAACAGTAATTTTTCGAGTTTTTAAAAATTCTCGTTTAGTTTATATTTGTTATTATTGATATGTACATAGTTTGCAAATAATAATTAGAAAATTTCATTCTACATATCTCCAATGCATAAAAACGATATGATTGGAATACCGTTTGGAGTTATGACTTTGTATTTTAAATAGGATGTAGGAAATACATAGACTTGGGTAATCTAGTTCGTTTGAATGAGCGCTCTTTCTAGTTCAATTGATCTCAATGAACTAGGTCGTTGTGCTAGTTGAATCCACCTTTAACAACTTTGTTCAATTGTTCGTTAAATTGTTTGTTTGATAATTTTTAAGATTATGTTATCTAGTTCATGTGAACGCGTTATAACGAATTGTTTAATGGCTGGTACATATACGGTTAAAACTATTTTTTCAAATGTGAACCCTGTTTTTGATTAAATATTTGCAGCCCCACACGCAGAAAAAACTGTTGGGATATTATCGAAGTGCTTAGTAATTATACAACTACATAAGTTTGAAATTAGTTAGTTTTACAAATTTCTTGTAAATTATATATGAATTGTTTTAGAGCTTTTACTAGGGCTTTGTAAAACTAACTTAAAATGTATGTATGTAGTTGTATGATGAATAAGCACTTCGATAATATTCCCCCAGTTTTTTTTTTTTGTGCGTAAATTCAAAGTCATTAATTTTTTGTTTTTGCTGTGCTAATTGATAAAAAAAACTAATGATAAGCAAATTTAGTAATAAAAATCGTATCTTGTAGACTTGGGCAATCGAGTTCGTTTGAGTGAGCGCTCTTTTTAGTTCAATTGATCTCGATGAACTAGGTCGCTTTTCTAGTTCAATCGATCTTTGAGAATTTTGTTCAATCGTTTGTTAAGCTGCATTTACATTTACCATCGAAATCCCGTTTAAGCTAGATTTCGATCATATGGTTGCATATAAAATTATATGAGAACTAGATTTCGGAATCTAGTTTAAACCGGATTTCGAGCTAATGTGAATGCAGCTTTATTTCGTTTATAATTAATTTATAAATAATTTTTAAGCGAACATTATTGACACGTCTATTTCATTGCTATTAATTAATAACGAAAACAATTAAAAAAAAAACTTAAAATTGTAATAATATAAATTTAATCAAAAATAATAAAAAGCATTTTAATAAAAATAAAGAAATATGAGTTTAATAAAAAATATTTCGTATGCATTTTTTTATTTGGATTACAAATATTACTTTAAAAATTAGGTACCTGCTGGAAAAACTATTAAAAAGAGATAAAATTGTCACATGAGTAAAACGAACGAAAGTAACGCCAGAACTACAAGAGCGAATAATGGTGAATAGATCTTATCTATCAATTAAGTGAGCAGTTCAATCTAACTAGTTCGTTCACAAACTACACAAGTCTATTATATTGTACAAAGCTAGCATAGTAACCTCGAAATGTCCGAAATTAAAAATAAATTATTTAAAGTTTTCGTTTATGGCACTTTAAAAAGTGGCGAACCAAATAATCATTGGCTAACAAATACCGAAAATGGTCATGCACGATTTGTAGGTGAAGGCACAACAATGCAGAAATTTCCTCTTGTTGTTGTTACCCGCTTCAATATACCCTTTCTCCTGGATAAACGTGGCACAGGTCATAATATCAAGGGCGAAATCTATGAAGTAGATGAAGCAATGTTTGCCAATTTGGATATATTGGAACATTATCCATCATACTATGATCGTGAAATACAAACGATAGCATTGGATAAAGAGTAAGTTTATGTTCGGGGGAAGTGCTGATAATAGTTTTGATCATTTTCATCTTTTATTTTCAGAACTATTCCATGCTGGTTGTATTTAATACGTCAATTTCCCGAAAAGTTATTAGAGACACCACATTTATTATCGTATCATAATAGCGAGGAGAAACCACTTGGCAAAGATCTGGACGCAGTGTTGACAGGAGTGACGATTAATCGTCTTTTTGAAGAATTTTAGTATCCAAAATAACTAAATGATGATTGGACGATTTTTGCATCCAGTTTAATATGTCAGCAAATCATATATTCTTATAAAATTCACGGATTTATTTTTGGATTTATATTCAGTGTGTTTACATGATATTTTTGATATTTATTTATTTTTATGTAGTCGTTTTATGTTCATTGGTTTTATTGTTTTGCTGCTAGTTTTTATGGTTTATGCATTGATTTATGGTTAGTTGTTTTTAACCGCTTCGATAGTATTTTTTTTACTACCATTGTAGTTGTTTTCTCAATAGTTAAAAATAACTACATGGTTAGTAATTTTTATGACAAATACAGCCATCGCCATTTTGACTACATTTGTAGTCATTCTAAATGCCACTATCAGTCATTTCTACTTTCTTAATATCCTAAGTGCATAAAAACCTAATTTAATTTTTTTTTCAAAAACATTAAATTACGAGTCTGTGTTCAATTATTTTAAAGATGAATTTGAAAAAATGGGAATATATGAACTTTTATATTACTAAAAAATATATCAAATTTTATACAAATTCTTGTGTTTGTACTCGAAATAAAGAATTTGCTCTAAAACTATACGATTGCTTATATTTCAATAGATTGATATTTCAATATTGCTAAAATCTTTGTTATAAAGCGGATTTTTCATCGTAAATGCCGGGAGCAAGCATTTTTAATAACACTTAACAGTACGGTAATTCAATCAACAATTCCAAATGTAGCAAAGTTGCTTAATCGTTCACTGTGTATTAGAATAAAACATATATAGTTCTAATTTGTAAGTGAACATAGTTGTTGATGACTATAATATCTAAAATTCTGCGGTGGTGCTTGAAGATTACAATTTCTACTTCAAAAGTTATATGTGAATGAAGGTAAAAAGAACACATTTTTTTCAATTTTTTTTCGCTTTTTTTAACATTTTCCAAATTTTCTTGTAAACGAAAAATGCGATGGTCACGCACCACCGCAGAATTTTAAATTTTGAAGTCATTAACAACTGTGTTGAATGTCAAGACATAATATTAAGCCAAATTTGTGTTGCGTTAAATGTTAGCAGTAGTATTTTTATACTTCCAAGTTTTGTTGTTGCCATTTTTTTCTCAGTATATTATTGAAACAATATCCGAAAATGGAAGATTACTACCCAAACTTAACATAAATAATGCGTTAAATTTATTAAAAATTTAAAAATTCAAGTTTTAAAGGCCATCCTAAATTTCCGTTTTAGGACAAGTGAGGGACACTCTAATTTGCAATTAAGGTAGCTAACTCTACCCTCGAAGCATTAAATATCTTTCGGCATTCATAGCTTGAAAATGAAAAAGTACATTTTTTTTTGGCATATTGCTTTCTATATCATTTTAAAATGAGATATTTGGAAACTAAAAAGAGATCATTAGGCACCTATGATACATTTTTTTTAAAGAAAGTTTATCAATGGTTTTCATATAACAACCCAGCAAACAATCCGGTCCGTTTATGTGCCGTTTTCGGTACAGCATAGTCGGATCCGGAGTCCGTTTCCGTACCGTTTTCCGGATCAGTATACGGACCAGAAAACGGATTAAAAGGAACATCGAATACGGATTCGAATCCGTTGCAAGTCCGTCAATGACGGACCGTTTACGGACCGTTGGGTCGTGTTAAAAACTGACTCAAATCCGTTTAAAGTCCGTCAAATACGGATCGTTTCCGGACCGTTTTGTCGTTCTGAAAACGGATGATTCCGTTTTTTACGGATATAAAACGGACAATAAACGGATCGTTGAAAATACTTATTTGGTCCGTATTCCAACCATTTTTCTACAAAAAACTCAATGGATTTTTATTTTTTTTTATACATTTATTAATTTATTTGAAAAAATATTAAAATATACTTCATTTAACTTTAATTAAATACGAAATTCGCCACAGTTACTTTTTGTATCCAGCTTAGCAGCATCACGGAACATTTGTGGTCGATAATATTCAAAATCTAAAAGGAAAAAAGAATTTATTATTTTAGTTTCAAGAGATAGTAAGAGTTTTCTTGGAATATATTTTTTTTATTTTAAAAAAAAATTGATACTTACTTTTTCGATGCAGTTTTTTGTTTCCACCAAGAGCATCATTGTTAGTTTGTGGCCCATTATTGAATCAGATATCTACATGTAAAAAATATTAAGTGGGGTTTAAAAACGATGGATTCTATAAACAAATATATTTTTGTTTGCAATCTCATTTGAGCGTTTTAAATTATATAAATACTTACCATCTAACGTATGCAATGCATATTATGCATGCTATCTGAATTTATTTGGCGCCCCGATCTTTTATATTATTTTAATTAATTTTATTTTAATAAAACAAATTGAAAAAAATTGTTACCGATTGTGACTGACTTGAAACGGATGAAAATCGGTGAAGTCCGTATTAAACGGCACGAAAACTGATATCCCCAAACGGACTAAAAACGTGTTTTCGAAAATCCGATTAAACGGTCCGAAAACGTACCGTAAACCCCGGATTCAAGAATCCGTACATGCCGGAGAGTCCGTAAAAATGTTTCTTGGGAAGCTTCGACAGCGACGCAGCTTGCTAAAAAAATCGGCGGAGCAGCTTAGCCGTCAGCCGCGCCGGTACGACTTGATACTCTGAAAAGCAACCTGTGACATCTCCATTTTGATAACACCTCTGTCTTTGAAAATGTTCGTCATTTAGTTTTATCATCTCTGTCGTTGTTTTAGTTTCTTTAATGGCCGGCTGTTGAAAATGTCAATTTTACGTGTTGAAAATGTCAATTTTACGTGTTGATAATTTTTATTTTTAAAATAAAGTGTTAAATGGTAACGAAATTACATAAAAGTTAAATCAATATAAAATATATATCCTATAAAATATAAAATTTATCAAATATAATAGATATCAATGATATTTAAAGCATAAAATGTTAAATACAAATTTGTATAAGTTTGGAAAAGTGTTTGTATTAAATGCGAGTGCAAGTGTTGTTGTATTTAGTAAAAGTGTATAATTCTGTCGCTGATGTTATAAAAAACATTGAAAAAGCGCTTACCGAATATCAAAAATAAAATATTATAGAAAAATCATAGAAAAATATAAATAAAATTAGTGTTTTGCTTTAGCTTGCTCATATTTTGTTGTTGCATTTAAAGCCTTATTAAATTTATCTTAGGGTTGCCAAATCTTGAAATGTTTTTTCAATTAGGGGATATTTATTAAAACTAGAATGCCCATTATCGGCGATAAATATGCAAATGGATTCTTATTAGAATCTGACAAAATTTAACACGAAATTCGTCATACAGCTGAGAAATGGTAAGTTTGCATTTAACAAAGTTTTTTTTTTTATTAAATAGCCTTACAAAATATTATAAATTAAATAACCTCACACAATAGTTATTTATTTTTTCTAGTGTTTCCAATTCGTTAATCAACTCTATTTCGGTTAATGTCGAAACAAATAATTTAAAACTCAAAAATCGGTTAAAATAGGTCGAATAATTGGTTAAATTTTTTATATTGATTTTTACCCACAGCAACACCTATAGTCGTTTAGCCATAGCGGCGGCTATGTTGTTACGGAATATACTAACCACCTAAAATAGCCATCCGTAACTGCACGTTACAGAAACGTCACGGAACTCAAAGACTAATTTAGCCTTAAAGAGTTATAATTATAATTTTAAAGAGTTTTCTCTTTAAAGCTCTTTAAAATTATATAATTTTTTAACAGAAAATTAACCTTTCCAAAAGTCAGACTATGACACAGGCTTACTCTCTGCATTACTTTAATACAAATAATAATGACTTAAATTTAGTTAATTTAGTTAAAATTAGTTAATGTTCCCATTATATCATTACAAAAAATAATTTGAAAAATCTATTTTTAGACTCATTATTTTTTCAACTCTTGTAAGTACATATATAACTACATATTTTAAATTTTTTGTAATTTGGAATGTAATGACATTTTGTGCAAGCATGTCATTTAACTATTTGTAGAATGAGAAAAGAAAACTTTATTGGGGAAATAGTCCTTAGATTCAGTTTATTGTTAAGCGATATTTTTTTTTAAATTAATTATTTGTAGAAATCGCATACTAGATAGATTTAGAATTTACGATAACGAATATTTTAAAATTTCCAAATCCAAAAATATTTCTGTTGCAAAAAATCATTTGAGTCGTCTAAAGGCTCCAGTAGTACTGCCAGTCGCTACAGTAACGAATCAGCTGTTTCGTTCATGGTTTATGTGAGGTGCTTTTTTAAAAACGCACTATCCATAAACTAAAAACAAAACAGCTGATTCGTGACGGCACGGAACGGCAAGACTAATTCTACCTTGAGGGTAAACAAAAATCCTTAAAATGGTATTACATAGAAAGATTTCTTTAGAAATTTAGTATAGGAAAAAATTCTTAGGCCCATTATTACAACTTGCCAATAGCTAAAGTTCGGATGTTATCTGACAGATTATTAGTTTTTCGTTATTATAAGTATACTTTAAGCTAAAAGTGACCCATAAGCTAAAGGGAAGACATTGTTGCCTTTAACTTTAAACGTAAGGTTTATGTGTTTAAAGTTACCACATTTTCTGCTCTATAAAGAAAAAGAAGAAAATACCGAATTTCACAACCGATTTTTTTTTTTTTTTGAGTTATTAAATGTTAATGGCGGTATAATCAACACACAAATTGCCAAGTTATAGTAAGCGTTTAACCCGAAACGGATGATATTTATAAGATGATCAAAAACAGACGAACAGGAACATCAGCAACACATACACAACCATTGCCCTCGCAATGGAGGCTCAGCGAGATGAGGCACCAATTCGCCATAAAAAGAACGAACTCCATCAGAACAACACGCGCACAAAACAACCATTGCCTTTACAATGGAGGAGTAAACGATGTCTCCAAAGGAATCCGAACGGTTTGCACATGGCTAGACTCAACAGTCCAGCAGCATGGCGAGACACGCCCGTCCAAAGCCGGAAAAGGAAGTGAATTGACAACCGAATTTTACAAATTATTGTTTGTTTGTAAACAAATAAATAAAAGTACGTTGCCACTACGTATTTTTATAAACCAATTCATAAACCAATAATCGGTTTTTAGTTTGGTGCTGCCACATTATCAAAAATATTAATTTTATTTTATTGGGAAGTTGTAATAACGAAAAACATTATAGCTCACTTTATTCCTCATTTTAGCTAAAGTTACTTTTTATTAACATTTACTTTAAAGGCAAGTTGTAATAATGGCCCTTAGTCTGACAAGTTTTCTATAAAAAAAAATTCATCAGAATCTACCAAATTTGTCAAAGGAAAAAGTCCACCAATTATTTACTATTTGGTTTTCAGTGAAAAAGTTTTGGAATCTGGATTTTTTTTTTCTATAGGGAAAAGGTCACTCCCGACGAAAAAAGTTCCGATATAATATTATATGATTATATATAGTATCACATTTAACTAAACATCACATCTGATCTGATCCGAAAAATGGCATACATATGCTGATTTCATGCTAATAGGCACGTTGAAACCCTAGTGTGCACATATTTTTGTCAGTTTTTCCGGGTTACAAAAAAATAAGTATTCAAAAAAAATCTTATCTTAGTTTTTAGATATGTTATATACATTAAATAGACCCTTCTAAAAAATTTTTTTTTGGAAAAAAAACACTTGGCCTTTGAAGTGTTTTCGTAATTTAAAGTTTTATTTTTGCCAAAAATATTTTTCAGTGCAATATAAATTTTTACAGTGTATGTTTTCGAAAGCTAAATACCTTTGTAATGGTACCAAGATCTTTGAAATCGGTTCAGCCATTCCGTAGTAATCACAGCTTGAAAGTACATATTATCGTCATTTTCAAAAACTTCGATACATTGCCACGCCCACATGTTTTCAAAACTGCAATTTCTAAATATGAGGTTGTGTTTGTATAGGTAAAATGTAGCTGTATGCAAAATTTCATCAAATTCTGAGAGGGTCGGGTTCAACGCATATCGGTTTTGATATGAAATTCTTCATAAAAAGATATTTAATATATAATATCAAAAATCAGGAAAGTTAGACCACATGTGGATAATATGATTTTTTCAAGTCACCGTTACATATGTTTATCAGCTCGATATGAAGATAAAAATTTTAAAGAATTTGGTTGAAATAGCCAACACAAATGATCGTGGTGCACCGCCTTCCAGTATTCGTAGGATGTTGAAATTTTGTTAATATATTATAATAGACACCTTCATTCATTATTTGATGTACCTTTGTGCGTAGCTCAACAAAAGTGTTTTTGGGACTTTATATGGTTTGAAAGAAAATGTTTATCTAGAGGCAAAAGAATGTTTTTGGTAAAAAAATCGCAAAAATTTGATTTTTTTTAAATTATTAGTTAAAGCGAATGTAGTTTTGAGTGGAATAAGATATTGCATTATTTTTTTTTTTATTTCAGCAAAGATTTTTTTTGGTTAAATAACTAATATTTTAAACAAAAACTTGGCCTCGATTTCCTCCCACTATGCTCAAAAAACTGGACCTAAGTTGGGCTAAATTTGGAATTTCACATTTTCAACTGGTAATATCTCGGGAACTATAGGAGATAACCCAAACAAGTAGCCATGTTTTTTGGTAGTCTCTACTACACTGAAAGAATTATATTACTGAAAAAATTCATGAATTCATGATATGATTGAAAAAATTTCATAGATTTTTTCGTAGATTCAATGAAGAATTTTATTATATATATATATATATTATGTCCTGTGGTTCCTATTGGGAATAAAGGGCCACAACGAATTTATTCCATTCGGACCGGTTGGATGATATTCTCTTCACTTCTACCCAGCTTTGATCAGTAGATATGACTTCTACTTTCAGTTGACGGCGCCATGTGTGAGACGGTCTGCTTACTCTTCTCGTCCTACCCTGTGGGTTCCACTCAATGGCGATTTTAGCAACGTCACCTGGAGGTCTGCGCAGCGTGTGACCAATCCAACGCCATTTGCGATTCGTTATTTCTATATGGATTGCCCGCTGGTTTGTTTGTCTCCAAAGTTCTCCATTGGATATGGTGTTAGGCCAAAAAACTTTTAGGATTCTTCGGAGACATCGATTAACAAACACTTGTAGGGAGTTTACCTCGTGTTCTGTTGTGTTCCACGTCTCGCATGCATAAAGCAGCACAGATTTGACACAGGAGTTAAAGATGCTTATCTTAGTGTACCTGGATAATGCAGAAGATTTCCATATCGACCGGAGGGTACCGAATGCTTGGTTGGCTTTAGATATTCGATAAGCAACATCCTTGCTGGAACCACCTGTATTTGTTAAGATGCTACCCAGGTAGCAAAATGATATGATCTCTTCCAATTCAATATTTCCTATGCGAAATTTGTTATTGTTCACGGTATTGCAGCGCATTACTTTACTCTTGCCAATGTTTATTTTCAGGCCAGCGTTTGCTGCCTCTGTTTCGAGGCACTTTAGCTTCGATTTCATATTTTCATAGCTATGGAAAAGTAAGCAGATATCGTCTGCGTACTCAAGGCTCTCGAGTTGTTGGTTGAATTTTATTATATCCAAGAAATTTTATCAATATTAATACTTTTTTCATAAATTTTTTTTACTAAAATTTCAGAGTTTCATAAAAAGATTCATTCGATTTCATAAATTATCTCTTCACAAATTCAATGAAAATTTTCTTTATTTTTTCATAAAATTTCATAATTTCATTAATTTTCATACATTTAGAACTTTAGTTTTACGATTTAATTCTCAAGTTTTCAACATATTTTATAAAGTGATTTATTATTTTAATGTAGCCTTGCATTAATTTTGGACTTCAATGAAATTGTTTAAAAAAAATCATATGAGGCGGTGCATTGGCTTAGTTCCAATCAGGACATTCATGAAAAATTTTATTAATTCAAGGAACTTCTTAATATTTAAAAAATTTATGAAACTGGCTCATAAATTGTATAAACGTTTCATTGTCGGAATAATTTATTAGTTTTATGAAGATTTTCATTAATTCTGCAAACATTCCATAAACATTGACTCTAATGAAACCTGTTTCATAGATTCTATGAAAAGTTTTAATGGACGAGTTCCAGTGACAATTTTCATTAAAGCTATGAAGAAATTTATTGCTGAAGTTATGATAATTCTCTCAGTGTAGTAGATTTAAAAAATGTTAATTTCTGAAAATCGGATTAGTAACAAAAAAATTGCTAGCACTCAATTATTTTTTGGCAAAAAGTACCATAATTTGGGGGGTCATATTGAACTTCATTGTTTGCAGAAACAAATCTAAATGGTTCATTGTTTTCTTAATTAATGGTTTTAAACAAAATATTAGTTTTATACATGGGTTGAACCATCTTAACTAAACTTAAAATATGGCTGTTTTTTACATCACTGTTTCCAAATTTGCTGAATTTTGGCAGGAATATCAGAGAACTAAGCAGGAGTATCAGAGAACTAAGAAAAATCCAAAATTTAAGTTCGCTGACGCTTCTGGATCCGGAAATATGAGGTCTTGAATATCGGAAAAAACTATAAAAATGTACAAAGTTGTACTTACTTAATTATCATTTTCTTGAAAAGTATTATAGTTACGCAACTCATCAAGGTCACATTTGAAAGGTTAATAAATTACCTTTGATATACAACATGATTTTTTTTGGAGAGGTCAAAGGTCACATCTTTTGACCTATAATTCGGGAGGCTATATCTTTAAAAACGATATTTTTAAAAATCTGAAAAAATGTATGTTAAAGATTGGTTCCTTCCCTAAAGTTACGAGTGGAGGTATTCTTTGATCCAGAAATATTAAACATAGAGTAAAGTTAGGTATTTTACAAGGAAATTAAAACTATATAGCTCAAAGAGCACGTACATAGATTAGCTCCGATTACGATGATATTTGTATATGTTATAAGGCATTAAAAATTAATAGACTTTTGTTTTTGTTAAGCTGCGAATTCAGCTGCGAATTCAGCTTAAATTTGCTTCATACAGGTACCTTTCTAAGACTAATATCAAATAAAAGAAAATGGAAAACTAAAATCTAGATGACACATGAATTACATACATCATATCTTTTTAAATAAAATGTCTACAAATTTTAAACAAGATTTGCCATATAAAAGTTTTATTAAGTAATCAAAGTATGTTTGTTTTTATTAACATATAAAAAATAATTTGGAATGTTTTATTTCTATATTTTAACTTTACATTTTATTATTTAGTTTTATTATAAATGTTTTCAATTACAAATTCGCTATCAGCGGAATAAATTTTAGCTTGTAATTGTGTTTTTGAAATTGGTATGAAGCTGTGCAGCTTTTGAGTTCCCGGAATGGTGGTCCTTTGCCGTGCCACTCAGCGGAACAATTAAAATCTTCGCTATTATGGCATAAATTGGCAAAGTTTTTTTGATTTTTAAATTGAGCGGAAGAACCGTCTGAAAAATAAAAAATTTTCTTTGGTATTTTCGAAAACTTCTTTTTTAAAAACTCATTTAGGTGGCGATGAAAGAAATGAACTGCAGTTTATTTGAAATTTTTTTAGTGCAGCCGGGACTCAAACTCTGACACAGTGTAGACATTTCTTCTTTTTTTTTACTAAAGGACTCTTTATGCAACATAGTTTTAATTCCCTTGCTAAATATCTACCTTTACTATGTGATTAATATTTCTGGATCCAAGAATACCTCCACTCTGAAATTTTTCGTAACTTTTCAAACATATATTTTTTTCAGATTTTTAAAAATATCAGTTTTAAAGATATAGCCTCCCAAATTATAGGTCAAAAGATGTGACCTTTGACCTTTCCAAAAAAAAATCATGTTGTATATCAAATTAAAGGTAATTTAATAACCTTTCAAATGCGACCATGATGAGTTGCCTACCTATAATACTTTTTTAAGAAAATTACAATTAAGTAAGTACAACTTTGTAAATTTTGACATTTTTTTACGATTTTCAAGACCACATATTTCCGGATCCAGAAGTGCCAGTGCCCTCAAACTTTGCACTTATTTTAGTTCTGTAATAATCTGTCTTCCTACGAAAAATCATAAAATTTGGAGAAGGTAGTGTACACCCATTCGTTGATTTGACATGGAATTACCCACATAGAAAATAAATATAAATAACATTCAATTAGAACTTTTCAAGGTGAGCTGAAGAAAATATTCTTTGTCATTTTTTTCTATTAAAAATTCATTTAATCATCATCATAAAGTTCGGTTTTGCGTTTAAAATATCAATTCTCAAAACAAAGATTTTAGAATATTTATTAAAAAATTAACACCTAATCATTACTTCTTAAATGTGAATAAAAAATAATACTTTCTTAAAATCCAAACCGTATCCATCATAAAATGATTTATGATGTTGCTAAATAAAAAAAACTAATTTTTAAACTTTGATAGAAATGTTAAAAAAATAAATATATTACAATTTCACACGTACACTCAAAAAAAGTTTACCAAATACTAAGTAGTTTGAACTAAATTTTAAGAAATTCTGGTATGATTAGGCTCCAAAGAAAATTTAACTCAACAGTTTTCTTAAAAACAAGTAAAACCAATTTACTTCAATTACACTGAGAGAATTATGTTCACTTCAGTAGTGAACATAGATTTAATGAAAATTGTGACTGGAACTCGTCCATTGAAACTTTTCAAGGAATCTATAAAACACGTTTCATTAAAGGCAATGTTTGTAGAATTAACGAAAATCTTAATGAAACTAATGAATCATTCCGACAATGATGCGTTTATAGAATTTATGAAACAGTTTCATAATTTTTTAAAATATTAAGAAGTTTTTTGAATCAATAAAACTTTTCATGAATGTCTTGAAAAATGCATTAGAACTAAGCCAATGATTCGCTTCATACGAGTTTATGAACTATTTCATAGAAGTACAAAACTAATAAAAGGCTACGTTAAAATAATAAAGCACTTTAAAAAATTATGTTGAACACTTGAGAATTAAATCTTAAAACTAAAGTTTAAAATTTATGAAAAATTATGAAATAATGAAATTTTATGAAAAAATAAAAAATTTAAATCTTTAAAATAATTTCATAGCTCTAAAGAAAATAAATTTCTTAATATTAACAAAATTTCTTGTATATAATGAAATTCTTCATTGAATCTACGGAAAAAATTTTATGAAATTGTTTCATTAATATCATGAAGGGTAATTCTCTCAGTGTAGGTAAGTTTGTATTAAAATTTAGGCAATTTTATCTTAAATTTTATGAAACTTTACTAAAATTTTGTATATTTTTGACTTAAATTAGGTATACATTTTGCTTAAATCTACACTTAGTTAAAAAAGTTTCATCACATTGATGAAATTGTTTCATAAAGGGTTTGTCATCAAATATTCATTATATTTATGAAGTTTTCATAAATATGATAAAGAGTTTCATTAAAATTTGTGATAAACCTTCATCATTTCATAAAAAGTTTCATAAACTTTGTGAAAATAAAAACTTAGAAACCATAAATTAAAATTTTTATTTTTTAAAACTCAAAATATATGAGAAATTTTTAACAACTCTGAAACAGTCATTAAATATTATTTGAGTTGTTCGTAATTTTTAATAGAATTAATATAATATAAAATTTCGGAATTTTAATAGATACTTTTTAATTAAAAAATTATATTTTTTAATTTCAAATGGAAATTTTTAACTTTAATTGATGAATAAAAATATATAAAAAGCGTTTCATAAATGCGTATGCAGCAGCATCATCCTATTTTTAAAATGTCTCATAATATATATTAAGCACTTCATACAAAGTTATGAAACTTCATCATCATATTTATGAAACATTTCATAAATATGATGAAGTCTGTCATCATTTTGTTACATGTGTTACATTGGACAAAATTCAATGAAGTTTTTCCTTATGAACGGATTATTATAGAACTAAAATAAATGCAAAGTATGATGAAGCTTTTTCCCTGAGTGTAGTAAAAATATCTTGAAATCAAGTTAATTTTTCTTGAATTTTAAGACGCTAAAACTTTATCTAATTCCAAAATACCTTATTTTTGTTCATAAATTATAGTGTCCGACCAAACAGTTCGGCCAAAAAACTATATTTTGTCGGTTTTTTGATATCTAGAGGCAATGATGACAAATTTTGGTATTGGAAACATATTTGTTGACCGATTTAATTCGATTTTGTGTATAAAATTTAAGAGAAAAGCCGAAGTTTAGCTATAAAGTTAAAAGTTCGGCCGCCAAACTATTTTCGATTTGGCCGACCTTTCAGAGGCCGAACAGTGAATTCATTGCTTAACTACAGACTTTTCTTCAAATTTGACATTCAAAATAGCATCTAATCAGTCCAATAAACACTTTTCCATCCGCCAAATTTGTCCATAATGCTTTAAAATACCGAATACAGACCAAATGCATTTTCTGGCCGAACTGTTCGGTCGGACACTAATAAATTATAATCATATTAAACAAATAAAATAAACAACAAAGATTTTTTTTGTTTGTCTGTTTGATTTTTTTATAATATTATTTATGAATTGGTAATTCTCAAAAGGTATATACTTTCAAGAATATACGAGGGCGGTCCCAAAATTAGCCGACCTGACGTATAGCTGGCGGTAGTAGTTTGAAAAAAATTACTACGGTGAAAAGTTTAAAGGCGCCAGGTTGTTTAGTATTTTTTTTGGATCCATCAAAAATAATTGACCTCAGTGAATTTGTAAACATTTAAAAAAATTGCCCACAGTTATTTAATTCAATACTTTCATTTGGAAGGTCCCAGTTCAACCAATATTAAAGCCGAGCTAGATTCGACTCTGGGGGAGTCCGCTCCTTTGTCTAACACTATAAAATATTGAGTGACAGAGTTTAAACAAGGCCGTTCGAGCTGCCAAGACGAACATCGTAGTGGTCGACCAATTGAGGTGTCCACGCCAGAAACGGGTACAAAAATCCACAAAATAGTATTGGATGATTGTCGGCTGAAGGTGCGTGAGCTTACTGAAATGATAGGCATTTCAAAAAGTGCTATACATCGAATATTGACCGAAAATTTGGAGATGAGAAAGCTGTGCGCAAGATGAGTTGCGCTTTCACAATAGGACAAAAACAGCGTCGTGAAGATGTTTCAATAGAGATGGTCAAAATCAATGAATTTTAGTTCGAATTGCTTCATCACGCACCTTATTCGCCATATTAAGCTCCCTCTGATTATTTTCTATTTCCAAACTTGAAAAAATGGCTCGGTGGTAAAAGATTTGCCAACAACGAAGAGGTGTAGTCTGCGGTCGATGTCTATTTTAAGGAGCTAGACAGTTCTTACTATAAACAGGGTATCGAAACTATTGAATATCGCTGGGAAAAGTGTATCGAGCTAAAAGGATATTATGTTGAGAAATAAAGAACATTTTTCCCAAATTTTTTAGTTTTCTTTGCTAGGTGGACAATTTTGGCACAGCCCTCGTAAGTAGCTTAGTTTTGCCAACTATCAGTAATCAATTTCATCTATTTTTAAGTTAATATTAACGAAAATAATTATAAGATTATTTTCGTTAATACAAACGTTTATGAATGTGAAATTTGTTACATAAACTTAAAACTAAAACACTTATATAATATGAACTATAAACCAAATGAGAATTCTATAGGTTTAAAAATTATATTCTTCTTAAAGAAACTATCTAAGAAGTTAATATACTTAATTTTAAGAAGTTAAAATTTATAAACTAAATTTATGAAAGTTTGGTTTTAGTTTCTTTATACAATTTTTAATTTCTTAATTCTAGTTAAAAAATTCTTAACTTTTAAGATTTTTTAGTCCAAAATTATTTAAGAATATGAACCTAATTCAAGAAAGTAAAATTAAAGAAACTGGCTTATTATTTTAGACTTCATGAAAAATTAATATGAACGAAAATCTAATCAACTGGCATTATTCGTAAGCAAGGAAAATTTTTGAAACTAAATTTTAGTAAGGCGTAAACTTAATTTTAGTTTATAAATTTTTTTGAGTGTAATGAACAACATTTTTTATTTAATTATTTAAATGCAAACCCTTAAAAATATAAAATATTAATTACAATATTAACTTAAATTCTTAAATACCTTAAACATTACAATAAGTGATAACATTTTTACAAATTACGTTTATAGTATTACAGCCAGCAAAATTTTGATACTCTTTTGAGGGTTCTTATTCTATGAGTCGAAAATGTATCAAATAAAACACATGTTTTTAAAATTTCAAACTTTTATTATCAACGAAAATATGAGCCTTCCAAAAACAATCATAAAATACCAAGGTTGGCCACCGAAACGAATAACGTTTGCTACGGTGTTGGTATTGGTATTCCATTGGGTAATACCGATACCGAAACATTAATAGCGGTATGTACCGGTATTCTTGAAAAATTTCAAAAAAATATTAAAAAACGCTTGAAATGATTAAAAAAACTAAAAATTTATTAATTTTTATATAAAGTAATTATAGTTTATGTACGTTCTTTTAAAATACGAGTAGAACATAAAATTACACAGGCTACATTTCTTCCCTTGATTGTTTGGTAAAATTTTCAATAGTACAAGAGCTGTAGTCGAAAAACGGAAAAAATCGGTGAAAAAAGTGGTAATATTTTCGACATTTTTGTGGTTTTGAGCATGAAGATGAAATTTTTCCGACTTAATATATTCAGCATTTTTGTTGGCCGAGTCAAGAGCTACAACTTTGCTGAAGACTGCAAAAAAAAAATTCACAGCATCTTTCGAGCTATGGCCATGCAAAAAATAGAAGAAAATTGCAAAAAAGTGCTCAAAATCGAATTTGGCGAAAAAACTATGAGGCTCATAAAAAACGAACGGCAACCAATCTAGCAAAATCCAGAAATTACTTTTCTCCTCTCATCGAGTACTTTCGGCTGGGATAAGTGTTTTTTTGTTTGGAGTCAAAAAGTTGAATATTGCGTCACTGTGTTATTTAATCAGCCATATCACAGAAAATCATTCTAATTTTTTTTTTAGTTTTCCAACAACAAAAACGAACGGAAACGAAAAATTGTGTACGGTATATTTTCTTTGACACCCCAGAATATTTCAAGTTTTATAACACAAGTAGGTTTAGCACAAATATTTGATAGTTGTTTAGGGATCATATAAAAAAATATAACACAGGTGAAAATAATAATATATGGTACTCGTAATATATGAACATGCATGATTCCATGTATAAGCACATATTGTTTCATATATCTGCATATATGAAGATGAATGACATGTATTTAAGCATATATGGGATCATATATGGTAATGTATCCCAGTAAAAAACGCTGCTTACATGCAAGCAGGTTTGTAAGGGAGTAAGCCAAAAAGAATCCCTTACAAACCTGCTTACATATGCTATGATTTTTATATGGCGAATTCCCACTTGGAAGCATTACTTTTGGGCAAAATAAGCGCTGATTTAAGCGCTTATAAAAAGCTGTGATTTCATGGCTTGCAGTAAAATCATATTTCATGTCTATATTATTACGGCTAAAAGTAATAACATGAATATACCATATATAATTCATTTTACATAAAATTCTACAGACATTAATTTTTTGTTGTTAAAATTTTTGACATATAATATGTATAATCATTTTATTTTTTTACCGCTCCACGTGCTAGCTCTTCAGAAACTGTTAAATGACTAATTATTTTTTATTACCTACTCGAAAACAGCAAACAGTCGGAAATCACTCGGGAAAATAGGTGCAGATCGTTTATAATACACGATATGAAACTTTCTGCATTACAACCTGCATCCTTGTAAGGGATTAGCGTAAGCTGCTTACAACCTTTATCCTTGTAAGGGAAAGCAGTAAGCTGCTTCTCAGTATTTTGTAATAGTAAGCGCTTACATCAGCGCATTTGTTTTATCCTGCTTCTAAAAACACGAAAATTTTTTACTGGGATGTTCCATATATGATATTAATTTTATTATGTGACTTAAAATGTGATTATATATTAACTTATATATGTTCAATGCACATATATTACAACAATAATACGGTGCTACGAAAAACAAAAATATTGCAAAACCGGTTTAAGAACCTTCAATTTACCCTAAAATTTTTGAGATAACGGTAAAAGAGTATTTTTTGCGACATGTGCATTTAAACATTTATAACTCCATCATTTTTCAACCGGTTTTGAAATTTTAAACAACCCGGTTAAAAATCAACATATATGCCTGCATTTATGAACATGTATGAATGCGAAAAATTGCTAATGTCAGCAAAATCTTTTGCTAAAAATCAGCTCTGCAAAAGTTTTACTATCACTTAGTTGATTAAAAATTAAAAATCCTTGCTAAAAGTTAATAACATTTTTTCTGAATATTAGTAGACTGAAAAATACTCAACAAATTTGCAGAAAAATTATATTTTAGATAATTTATTTGCTGAAAATCTGACACATTTTTTTGTGATTCTTTTAAAAAGTAATTTACAATACGTTACAAAATACAAAAATGTTCATACTCCCACATTGACGACCTGAATTAATTTTATATCTGATAATATATAGAAATAATAATATATGTATAACATAAACAAAATTATCTTTCAACTTACATCAAAGGTTGTCTAAACAGTTTTTTTCAATAGGAAAAAGGAAACATTAAAAAAATTACCTAAGATTATGTGTGTCCTTGTCTTTCGCTATAGTCTGTCTACTTAAACGTATATTTGTTGGCAATTTGACTACACTACATTATTAATCACTTTAAAGATTTAGTTTTCAAATGCACATTTAATGTTTATTAAATATAAATATTCTATTCTATCTTTAATTTAATTAATAGACAATTACTTTGACAAGCCGGTGACACCACAAAATTAAAATTAAAGTTAAAGTTAAAGTTTTTTTAATCCACATATGTATTATCATTGTTAGCGTCCTTTTGTATGAAAAACAGATTCAAAATCTTGCATTGTTGATTTTTTATATATCTTACAACAGTTGTACTTTTTAGTATAATTTTCCTCGTCTCTACTACCTCAATCTGGTTGTCGTCCACGCCATTAATGTGCTTATCAGTACAATTTTTTAGCAATATAAATTAGTAAACTATTAGTATAATATTAGTAAAACATTAGTTCAAAACAGTTAAGTGGTGAATAAGTAAATCTAAAATTTTAGCTGTAAACACAATTTCAGCAACAAATTTGCTGAGAAATAGTATAGTTGATTTACAAGACGTTTTACTAACGTTTCTACTAACTTATTTTTTTGAATGTACTTGCCTGGTCTTCAAAGGCTGAATATCATTTCTAAGTAATTTTTGAATCAGAAAAGTTAGCACTTTTAGAACCACTTTGATACAAAAATTTTAAATTTTAATAATATGTGTATATTGTGACAATTTCTGACTCATTTTGGAGCTTCTATGCTGGCAGGGATATTTTAAATTTCATATGCATTTTTAGGTGCGTCTTAAAAACTATATTTTACTAATTTACTTAACAGACTAATTTAAAAAAAAAAACTATAAAATACTTATTTTTTTATTTATAAAATGACTAATAACTAAACTCTGTCATTTTGTGTTCTTTTGGTCTTAAACGTACCCATAAACCACCCGAAGCTCTTAATGTAATGCGAAATGTAGCTTCGAATGTTGTTTTTCCTGGAACCGATAATATATGATAACTCCGTAATAATCGGGAAATGACAGTTTTTATTTCCATAATCGCAAAACGATTACCAATACAATAACGAGGGCCCGCACTAAAGGGTAAAAACGCATAAGGATGTCTTTTTTCGGAATTTTCCGCTGAAAAACGTTCAGGATCAAATTTTTCTGGTTTAGGATAAATATGTTCCAAGCGATGGGTAGCATAGGGACAGATGAAAACGTTACTACCAGCTGGTAGAGTATACTTTGCCAATCTGACTTCTTCCCCCAATTTGCGAGCGATTAATGGTACGCTGGGATACAAACGCAATGATTCCTTAATGCACATTTCCATATAACGCATTTCACGTAAATCTTGCATTGTGGGTGCTCGATTGTCATCACCAAAAACACGTTCGATTTCTTCATGGCATTTCTCCTGACAATCGTCATTCTGAGCCAATAGAAATATGGTAAACGCCACCGCAGCACCTACTGAATCTTGTCCGGCTAACATGAAAGTACACGCCTCATTGACTATATCTTCTTCAGTGAATTCAGGATTATTATCGGAAATTTCTATCATATAATCTAGTAGGCATTTCGATTCAATTTCATTGTTGTTACTTTTTAGCTCCCTGCGCTTTTTAATCATTTTCCGTGTAAAATCGTGTAAACGTCTTTTCTGATTTAATTCATCAGATGCCAATTTGGTCATGTGATAAATACTATCCCATAGCAGCCATGGTTGTAAGAAACGTTGGGGTATAACAAGTTTACCTCTGAAAGAAATAAAAAACAAAAGTATATAAATTTAACCAAATATTATTCGTTTACTTTAAATTCTTTTAATTTCTATTATCAAATTTGTGTTTATAATGCACAAAAAAAAAACTTATATTTAATAAAGCATGGCCACGGTAAAACTTTTACTAAGTTAAACGACAATTACGTCATACTACGTTTCCACAGAACGTGTTTTGGGCGCGTTTTAAAATAAAACATGTATTGTACATGTTTCCGCATACATCGTTTTTGAGGGTTGTTTTTTTAAACAACCTCCCAAAATTAATGCATTTCGGTAACAGTTGTTTTTTGCAGTTGTTTCGGCTTTTTGACAAAGTACACATACACTTTGTCATAAAGTTGAAACAACTGCACAAAATAACTATTACCGCAGTGCAGTAATTTTGGGAGGTTGTTTAAAAAATCAACCCTCAATTAAAATAAACAAAAAACCAATATGGCGTTTGCATCAAGTGTCTTGTTTATACATTTTTTCTCTTTTGTCTTTAGTGTAAAAGAAATTGTAAAAGCGATATTTAAATAAAAGAAAAACGATGTAAATGTGATTAAATAAATAAAATATTAAGGTACAATTTGGGATAGAACACAAATTTATTTACTTGAATATTATTTGTATTATTGTATTTCTTTCCTTGTAGCTATTTAATATTTGTATATGAAGGTAATGTGATGAAAAGAAATAAAAAAAAAACAATATTACATCTCTTAAAGACAGACAGAAATAATTTGAAAAAATAGCGTGAAACGTGAATATTTAAAAGTGATATTTTAAGTATATATAGTTTTACAATAGAAATATAAATATTTTTTTTTTTTAAATTCTTTTATTGTTGTTTTAACTGCCCTTATAGTTGTTTTTACTACATTAGACATTTCATTTTTAACAGTTAAAAATAACTACCCATTGCAGTTGATTTAAATGCAAATGTAGTGTATATAGGCGCGAATGCATTTTTTTTTCTAAGAGAAGCAACACTCATGAAATTCTTCTTATTTATTAAAGTGTTGCTTTCTTTGAAAGCGGGATAGAGGACAGATGAAAGTTGCGGCAAGATGAAGGGCTTCAAACATGGCAACACTGTAATTGCGCGATATGATAAGCCTTGGAACATTTGTTGCTCGCCATATGATGGAGAGTTTGCGAACTTATTGATCCTTTTTTGGTTCATAGTCCTGATTTATTATTTTACTTCAATAGGGTTAAGTGCTATGGGAACTCCGAAGATGGACGCTGTTTTTTTTTCTCATATTTCAAGTATTTTTGTTATTCAAAAAAATGTGTTTTGAGAACTATTAACTCTGGCGTTTTATTAAGGAATTATAGTTGTATTACGCTTAAAAATAATGAATAGTAATGCCTATTTAATTTTATTAAGGGGATGTGTGAGCTCTTTCCGATATTCGAAATCGTTCGGTTTTTGTGCGACTTTTCCCGAAAAGCCTTTTTCACCTAAATTTCAAATAATTCAAAGATGTGCCAACTCTGGGTCAACTCTGGGTATCAACATTTTTGTTTTCTTGAGTACTTTAACCCAGTGTACAAATAAATCTAAATTTCATAAACTAAAGACAAGTTTTCATATTAAAACTAATGAAGTTTCAACGCCACATTTTAACCCTTAAACGTTAGATTGGGCAGCAAAAAAAAAAAATACGTGTCTCTTTTTTATACTCCTTTACAACATATCCAAAGTTCATTAAAATCGACGAGTCCGGGTCGGGATACCTACCTTGTAAGAGAATTATCTACATGATATTAAAGAATTTTGCGTTAAATCCATGAAATTGCACTGGAATTCTTCTATTGGAACTTTTTAAGTTACTGTAATTATCAAAATTTTCTTTCACTTAAAGAAAAAGGTTCATTAAAAGTGGTTTCTTATAAAATATGTTGCTTTTTATACACTTTCGTTTTTTTTTTGTGAAGAAAAGTTTTATAGATTTACTGAAAAGCATCATTATTTTTCGTCAATCAAAACTCTCTTAGTGAGATTATAAATGCCAAATTTAAGAAAAAAAAAAAACACGAAAGCTGTAAAGCAAACTGAATTTCAAACTTTTTCCGATTTTGCCGAAAGTTTTAAAAGTTATCAAAAAAAAAAAAAAACATGCAAAATTTCCGAGTGTCTACACTATGACCTGCAAGTTACTCAAATTATATGCTTTAAGTATTGCCAAGTATTCCAAATTCCAACATATCCAGGGAAAACTTTTGTTGTAATTTTTTTTTTTTATTTAATAAACTCATAAAATTAATATTATAAATTTAAAATCTCTCTCTTTTCCTTTTCATTTCTTGTTTCCTATTGTTTTTTCTTTTCCATTTTTCTTTCTTCCTTTTTCCTTTCCTTTTTTCACTTTTATTCTCTTTTTTGGTGGTTGTGGAGAGTGACCACTTTCCACCTCCCCCCCCTCGACCAGGATCAGCGCTTATAAAATAACATGTTCTGAATATATTTAAAGGTAACCGGTTTCAAAAAAAATTTACTAGATAGTACTACTTACTGTCTGAAAGGTGATTGTTCCATATCTACATTTGCCTTCTTCTTAACCGGTACACCTAAAATCGCCTCTGAAATTGATGAAAAAAAAAATCTGTTAAAAAATATCTAGTTTTTTTTATAATAGTCTCAAGACTCGAAACTTACCATTTAATATATCAACCACACAGTTATTAACATATTTTGCAATATTAATCTCTTGAGTACCAAATGAATCTAGTGTTTCATAAAAAGCCTGCGAAGCATCGGCAAATGTACCAATAAAGCGTTCCAATATGCTTAAATGAAATGTTGGTTGTATCAAGCGTCGATGGGTATGCCATTTATCACCACTACTCGTTATCAAACCATTACCCAAAAAATTATGCATTAAACGATAGAAAAACACTTTATTTGTATGTTTTTTAGAAGACAATATCAATTGTAAATCATCTGGTTGCAGGACTACAAAAAAAGGAAATAAAAGTACCCAAATACGTACTAACGAACCATATAAACTGAAAGCTGTAGCGGCACGATTGCGCATTACTAAGAATGTGATGAAAAAATTAAAAAGTTTTCAAATAAATTTCGTAACTGGTTTTAAACGAAATATTAAACTTACAATCTTTCTCTTTAATTAATAAACAATTACCCAAAATGGGTACCGTCTCAGGTCCTTGTAGTTTCATGGATAGAAATACTGTTTTTATATAACCCCAAAATGTATATACCACAAAAACCAATAGGGATAAGGTAACAAAACTCCATAGTTCTGATTGGGATGCATTCTCCAACTGTAAATAGATATTATCAAATACATATTTATTTATTAGTTTGTACATATTTATTTAACAATAATTATGCATAACTTTTATTGTTCATATTTGATATTAAATATTGGTTATTTATTTCCTTTTCACTTAACACGTGTTTAGTGTAATCTCAGCAAAAATAACACATATAAAAGAAGCAGTATACACGCAGAAAAAAAGATGTAACATTTACAAAAAATAGAGTAATTGTTTACAAAGTTTCGTGTTAAATATACAACTACAAAAAATTAACGACAATTTTGTCAAAACGCTTAGGTAAATGTTATAAATGTAAATTAGCTTAGCTTAGGTAAATGTAAATAAACTATTAATTTTTGTAAATAAAAAAAAAAATACTCCATTATATTATATATTATATAAAATACTACAAATAATATGTTTATTAAAATTAATAATTTTTTAAACAACAAATAACACTTTTTAAAATAAATATACTAAAAAACGAATATAAAACATATTCCTATTAAGACTAAAAATGTTAAAAATAAAGCAAGACCATGGTTTGTTAATGAAACAAAATGCCTGAATTTCATAACGAATATCGATTGGCTAGAAAAGCTTTTGTTTTAATAATAAGGCATGACAAATCGTCTTATTTTTCTGAAAGAAAGGAGAGTATAAATAGTGAAGCAAATGAAAATAAAAATTGTTTTTAAATCGGCAAACACGCTAGTTTTTATTCTAATTCGATTCCTATTTGAAATCGCTACTTTTTTGATCAAATTCTTATTAGACATTGATTTTAGTGATTTATAAATAAATTTTATTAAATAAACTTTTCAAATATTTTTAAATACAAATTCGCAAAGAATATTGTGTAAATCTGTGTGGTAAATCTTGGTGGTGGTAATTATGCAATCATTTGATCAACGAAAAAAAAAACCAATTCTGGGATTGAAATTTTTTTGGTTAAAAAGTTGCGAATAAACATCGTCTGAAAATTAGTAATTGCATTTTCCTGTTATTTTTCTTTTCGTGATAACAAAAAATATTTGATCAAAAAGATTTTAATTTCCATATAGATATAATATTAAAACATTTTAATATATAATATTAATAATATTAAAAATACAATGAAACAATTGTATTGCCTATCATAAAAATGATAAAATTTTTTTAAAAGTAACAAATAAAATCTTATATGACAATATCATATTAGATTTTTGGACTTGAGGTAGAACAATATTCTAACTAAATATATATCAAAATATTTGTATAAATTTAAAAAATATTTTATTCATAAAATTTTTAAATTGTGTAATTTTTTTTTTTTTAGTAAAACATCAAAAATGTTCTTAAAAATATGTATTTAAATGCAAAATATTCAAAAATATGCTTTTTTAGCTAAATATGCAACAAAAAATGCCAAAATATGCATTAAATTTGTAGTTACAGCAAGATATTCATAAATATGCATTAACAAAATCGATGCAAATAAATAAAGGGTCCGCCATCTAACGTTTTTTTTTTCAACTAGTGCTTATTTCGTGAATGGGAACACTTAGCTCATGTCTGATTTGACAGATAATTAGTTTTATCCTTCCGCTGAACGAATATGGTTGTGTATACGCTTGTTGTTTTTCAATACGCAAATGAAGTATGTTCGCGAATGGAATTCAGCGATTTTTCATAACGTTATGTTTTATACACTAACAAGTAAACTACACTGGTGAATCCGCAGATTTTAATTAAACTTCGATATGTTTTTAAGAACAAAAAATATGAGACTCGTATTTGTTTTAGGTGCGCAATTTCACTTTAGGGGCTTAAAACATTTTTCTATTAAAAATTATTTAAAATTTAAGTAATTTATTTCAGAATTTTTATACACAGTACAAATACAAAAATTTTGATACGTTTTATATCTATGCTGTGAGCGCAGGGTTGCTAATTATTTGAAATATTTAGAATATGGATTATAAAAGCTCTTCGGGAAAAGTCGTGTTAAAGCCGAACGATTACGAAAATTTAAAAAGTTCAGAATTAAATAATCATTATTATATCGCACACCTAGTTCAAAAGTGACTCAACTCAAAATTTTAAATTTTCGGGTTTATATGCTTAAACTATGCACAATTCACTTCTTGATCTATAAAAAAAAGATCAGTGTATTTTGTTGTTGTTAACTGTTGCTAAAAAACAGTTATGTATTTCTTTATGTTTCAGTTAGTATAAAGTTGCAAATATTTCTTTTCGATTTCTGAAAAATTAAAAATTTTGAGTTGAGTCACTTTTGAAGGTGTGCGATATGTTAATTTGAACTCGAACCAACAACAATTTACCATACAAATGTGGTATTTTTTTGAATAAAAAAATGTTTGCACATGCACGTGCATGTTTTATATACCAGTGAATGCTTATATTTCAATAGCTGGTACACTGCGTTACAAAACTATAATTACACACTAATTTCACTAAATTTAGTAAGTTAAAAAAAAGTAGAAAAGTTTAACTGGCATAAAAGTAAATCCAATGTAAAATTAATTATTAGTTTAACAAAAAAAAACAATTCATGTATTTTTTATTTTACTATTTAAAAAGAAAAAACAACAGTGTTCCATAACAATAAATACAAACAACTTAATATATGAAAACTTACAAAAATTTAAGAAAAATGTTTGAAAGCAGCAGTTTTAGTAATGCGTGAGGTCTCCTTGATTCAACTTGAAAATTTGATCAGATATACTGTCTACCAGATTTATTAGAAGTCTTCCGTTAAAGATCTCCACGCATCAATAACTGCTTGTTTTAGATGAAAAACGCTTTCATATTGACTGTTTTCTGCTCCCTAAACATGGTGTTTTGATCGGGAGAAAATGCGGGCCATTCTAATACTACTCTTATATTTTTTGATGATAGCCATTCCATCGTCTGACGACTTACATGTAATCAAGCATTGTCTTGTTGGAAAATGAATTCTTCTTCGTTGCTTTTTTCAATCAATGGCGCCAATTTCTCTTCTAATATTGTAATTTACTCAGAAGAATTAATTTTTTTTAAGAAATATCGTGTTCCTTACTTATGTCTCTCCAATATCTGTTAAAGGCATCTGGACCATTAAAATTTAACTTTCTCTCATCAGAAAAAATCACCTTTAAAATAAATGTATGTTTAAACAGTCTTACCAACAACAGCGATTATTTGTTTACCATTCTCTAGTTAGTTTGTAAATTCCTTTTAGCGAATTCAAGTCGAGCAGTTTTGTGGCGGGGCTGTAACCTTGGCACAAACATCAGCTTTTGGCGAGTATTTCTTTGGGAATCCTTTAAGAGCCTACTTATGGTTGATTTGAACACATTTAGCTTACATTCATCGATTATCTGATTGAGTTGCTGCCACAGTTGATTATTTTTCGCCGGTCCCGATTAGAAAGCTTTTTTCAGGCAGCCCGTTTTATTTTCACCATAAGCACTCGTATTGTTTACAAAATTTGTGACAACCACATGTGAATGGTTTATTTTTCTAGCAATTCCCCGAAAACTTAAGCAACTTTTTAAATAGTCCGAAATTTGGACTTTTTCAAAATCACTTACTAACAAAAATAATCACTTATTAACAAAAATAATTCTTTAATTTGTCTTTATATAGAAATATATGGCAAGGCACTTTAACGTGCTGGCGACAAGTGCTTTCCCAATCCCAAAATGATAACATCATTAGATAAAACTTCTGTCTGTTCAAAAGTGTCGGGAAAGCACTAAGTAAACTAAATTTCCAACGTTGGCAAAATGTTGGTAAAACTATACAGTAGGTGGTCTAAAAATAGATTTGCCAAAATAAAAATACAAAATGTTAATTTATAAGTTTTTTGGTTCTGGTGGGATTCGAACCCAGGCCGCCAGATTGTCAGCCGACAGTTCTACTGAGCTAACAAGACATATACAATAAGGATATTATGTAGGTAAAGACGACAGCAATTGTAGTCAAAAACAAATGAAATTTCCCTTGAAGAAAGGACTACTACCATTTCATTAAATTCAACTAACATTTGTCATTTGTTTTTACTGTTCAAAAAATTTCTAAGAATTGCAGTAAAAATGAACCACATATGTTAAAAAAAAATAAACAAACATTTATTTTTTTTATTTTTTTAAATAACAAAAAACGACTGTAAAAAATTAATGTAACATCATAAAACAGTCATATGATGTGGTTTGTTTTTTTTAAATGGATGTAAATTTAAATTTGTTCTACAACTACATTAAAAATAAAGAAACTGTAAAACAGCAGTTCCCTGAGTGAAATAATTGATAGCTTAAAACATAACTACTGTGTAACCTTTGGTCGCTAAATATGCTAGCACTGGCATAAGGTTTACTGGAAACAACTTGCAAACGTTGGGAAAACAAAAAGAATTTAGTCTTAAAAGAGCTTTTATAGAAACGAAAAACCCAATTTAATGCATAATAATATTAAAAAACAATTTGTGCCTAAAACCGGGATTGAACCTAAAACTTTCCGACTACAACATTTTTTAAACAAAGCATCACAATTTTTATAAAATAACAGCTCTACCAGTAGTTAGACTTTTGTGACGTTGGTACTTCCTGACTGGGAAAACACTTTTTGGCAAATAGTTTTCTCAGCCGATTCTTTGCTTTGTACACTACTAAAATTATTGTATAACAAATATTGGCATTACGCTTTTTGGAAGCGCTGGTAAAGCGTGTCAAATAAGTGTTCTGTCTGTAATTTATTTACAATTGTTTGGTTACCCAGTGGTATGCCAGCGCTTGATTTTGTGCACCACTGGCAGTTTCTTACTGGGTATGTTCAAATCGAACAAATAAATCAAACCACTAATTTTTGGAATAAAATATTTTTCAAACATTTTTTTATTTCGTGAGTGTAAAAAATGTGCTGAACAATTATAAAATAATAATTTAACAAGAATATTATGTTCTGTTATCTTTAGCAGTCTGATTGTAACAATTAGCAACTTTTAAAATACGTGATAAACGTAGTTAACCTTATTATTTTTTAAATAAAACTGTATGAGATAACGTATTTAAACGTTTAAGATCAGTTCACTAGGCTCATGTCTTGACATTTTGTTATGCATGATGAAGATGAATGTCAATTGGTGGATCATATATTAGTAAAATTATCATTTATGTCAATTTATTCTTAACAAAAACATCACGCATTCACTTGTGGTTAGATTTTATGTTTATAGGTTTTTTTTTTTGGGCGGTTAAACAATCTCTTTTAAATTGACAAATGATTCCTTTTGTTGTCTGTTTTACAATGGAAATATTTAAACAAACTAATCATGGACCAGTCGGAAATATCAAAAATGAGTCAAAGAATTGGTATAGATTTTAATAAATTCGTGAGAAGTTAAATAAATAACCCGGTTAAAAAAGTTCATATATGTACGAATATGTTCATATATGGTTTATATGCTTATATGGACATATATGTGTCCATATATGAAAGGGTATATGGAAGTGTATGTGATTCCATATATGCAAACGGTACTCATATATGGTCATACATTTACGTATATATGATTTCAAATTTGCAAATGGAGCTCATATATGGACATATATGGAAGTATATGTTATTTCATATTCGCAAAAGAGGGTCATATATGGGCAAATATGGAAGTATATGGAATTCCGTATTTGCAAAAAGAGCTCATATATGAACATATAAGGAATTATATGTGAATCCATATACCCAAAGAAAGATTTTGAAACATACAAAAATGGTGTTTCTAGTCAGTTTTATAAACCCATTTTAAAAACCGATTTTTAACAACTTCAATTCTTCTTCTAATTCATAGTGATTTGTTTTAAAATTTTATTAAGTTCAGAAGTGGTTTCTATAATTTTTTTTTTAAATTGTTATTTTTGGCAAATAAGTGCATACAAAAAAAAATATATGTTTAAGTAATTATAGTTAATCTTATGAAGTAGAAATAGAAGTATAACCTTTTCTTAAATTAAAACATTGTGGACAAATTTAAGATTATAAGTTGTTTTAAACAGGAAATATGAAATACCCAAAACGTTCACTTAGTATGAATTGTTCAACTGTAAGTTTACATTTTCATTTAAAATTTCTGAAGTACAAGATCATAATTAAATTTTACTATTAAATAGCAAATTAAAAGTTTTTTTATTGTAACACGCAGAAAAAATATGGTTGGAATATGATAGCGGCAACAAAACTATGCTTCCTACAGCTATAAATGGTTGTTTCAATTAAATTTTATTGTATTAATCATATTTCAACAATAATATGGTTGCTTTAATCATGTTATAGTAAAAATCTCTCTTTTTTCGGTTATCATATTATTCTTTTGTCTACAATCATTATGTATTATTTATTATCATATTCCTCTCTCTAACTACAGCCATATTATAGTTGAGCCAAATATAAGATGGTCATTCTGTTTTTTATGAGCATCTTCGCTCTTTTAGTGTAATTTTTGTTTTAGATTTAGTGAAAAGAAATTGTGAGAAGCAGTCCGAACAAATTAAATAATATTAAACAAAAAGATATAAAAATAGCAAAACAACGCAGTGATGTTAATTGTAATGTTGATCTTTTTAGCGGAAGAAGGAATAATTTGGTAGTTTCAACCCGGTCTAGGGAGCCTAGGCAAAAGTTAAATTGACACGCATATCTTAAATGTAAAAAGGGATAAAAAAGAAATTTATTTTTAAATTTATTGTACTCATGCAAAATAAATTGTAAACAAAAAAGAAATATGAAAGAAAAATTTAAATATAATACACGTGCTTTTAGGTCTGAAGTACGGTAGAATCATAATATGTTTGCAATAATTATAATATGGTAATAAATGGTTATAGTTTAAATATTATGATTGCTACAAACATCTTATGATCATTATAAAAGTATTGTGAAATTGTATTCTTAACAATATTATAATGCGTACTTATCCTGTAATCACATGTTTCCATTATTTTATTTTTCTTGACAATATAAGATTTGTGTTGAAAAAGGGAAGGTATGTATGTATGTAGACATCACATACGACAAAATAATGATTTATGTAACTCCTTAATAACATAGATCTTATTTCGTCAGCGCAAAGATAATTTGTTTACTTAAATTATTTTAAAATAAGTTTATTTAAATGTGTAAATTATTTAAAAAATAAATATACGTTGGTAGTATTAAAAAAGCATGCATAACTTCAGCAACAGCTTCATCAGAATGCTGGGAGAATAATGTGGGAATTATACTATGATAATTTATAAACATTTCCATAACCATGATATCAAATTATTGAGATCAATTGGGAAGCATAATATGGTAATCTAATTATCATATTATGATTAAGAACAAGATAAGAGTATAGTTGTTACAACCATAGTGACATGGTTGTAGTAATCATAAATCCAAAAATGTATGATGCTCTTCGAATATGGTTGCCCCCAACCATGTTTTTTTCTTTGCGTGTACAGCGCCTGTTTTTTCCAAACACATTTCGCTTTGTGACAACTAAAGCTCTGAATTAATTTCGCGAAAATGTAAATCAAATAAAAGCTTTTCATGAGGTTAATGCTAAAATCGAAAAGGCATCAAGCAGTTTTAATGGCTTTAAATTTTGTAAAGCATACAACATTTTCATAACCTCAGAAAGCATCCTTATATAAAAAGCACAAAAGACCTACATTGGTCGCGGTGCATAGTGCCTTCTTATCTAATCTATATAAAATTTTTAATTTTGCGAATTTAAAAAAAGTTAATATATATTACAACCCATAACAATTGCTATGCTTGCATACGCGGACGATGTGGCTCTTATCAAAGGAAAATTTACAACATAATCTTATTATTTTCACAGATGAGATGACGAGAAGATGATTTCGAATTAACATAAATAAAACAGAAACTATAGTTATAAGTCGTTGAAGTTGACCAATTAAGTTATCTACACTCCTAAAAAAGCGCGAACAAATAGTTGAAAATTCAACTACGACAATAGAAAATAGTACCTGAATTTGCGCCAGCAGAATTTTCCATGAAGTTGAGAATCACAGTCTGCATTTATCAACAAATAGTGTTTTCTATTTGTTATAGTAACATTTAATTATGATCTCAAACCTGACAATTCAAAATGAAATACAATTTTAAAAGATCAACAATCCATACAACATTTTCAAAACTTATAATATTAATATTGTTCACAATGTTTTAATTTAATGTGGTCGTATTATACTTTGTTTAAAATGTCGTTTCATCGGCAAATATTTCGTTGTGATGCGACAATGAACAGAATGTTTGCGCTGATATAAATACATACCATAGATGTTTAGTCATTTGAAAACACTTTTTTTGTATCCCAATAAGGCCTTTTAAAAATAATGTTTTGTTTTTATTAAAACAGTTTTTTAAAATACAAAATTTTCTAAAAAAAATTACAAAAAATATATAATGTATGAACGTATATGGATGACCATATAATATAATATATGAACATATAAGACCATATTGGTCCATATATGGAAATGTAGTTAAATTTTTTAGTATGATATGAATGACCATATATGATCATATACAAAATATATATGATCATATATGAACTTTTTTAACCGGGAATAATTTAAAAAATTTCTTATAAATAAATCGTACTGAATTCTAAACGCTAATTTAGAATTTATAAATATTTGATACACAAATGTCTCATTGCAGAAAATTTCTTGAATTTAATAGAAAAAAACGTCAAAATTGAAGAAAAAAGAACCAAAGTTGGAATAATCGTTAGAAATAGGAATTTTTTCAAAATTTAAAAAATCGTCAAAAATCGTAGATTTAAGAAAATATTGCAAAAATTTGAGAAAACCGTTAAATTTAAAAAAAAATCTAAATTGCCGAAATTAAAAAAAATGTGCAAAATTAAAAAATTGTACATAATTTTTATTTTCGGTGAATTTTTTTGGTGTTTTTTTTTAAACTATAGCGATTTATTTCAATTTGCCGAAAGGTGTCTTATTTCAATCTTAGATTTTTTTTAAATTTTTTTAACTATTTTTTAGATTTTGAAGTTTTGTTTTTCAAATTTTGGCGAATTTTTTATTTTTTTCAATTTTGGTGATTAAAAAAAACAATTTTTTTTTCTTGTTTTTCATTGGTCATAAAAACTGGAAATCTTGTGTGCACCAAATTCATTTTCAATTAAATATTTAATAGATATTATTAAACTTTTAATTGAAAGTGAGTTTGAAATCAAACAAAAGTTTAGTTGAAATTTTTTTGACAATAATTTTTTCTGTAACTCGAAAACAGGGATGAAAAATGTCCGCTCAGTCTCGTGCTTATTTTAAATAACACTACTCGACCAAAAAAAAACGTGGCTTTGAAACACATCTTTTTCGATAAAGCTTTATCGCTGAATCCAATATTGATTTGAGTACTATCATGTAGGCGTTTGTTTCAGGATATCGCACTGGTATAGCATGGAATTTGAAAATTGTTTTTTTAATTTTATGCATATTCAAAAATGTGTTCATTGTGCATAAACTAGCCATTCCAATGAAAAAAATGTTGTATTAAAGTTCCAAAAAATTTTGAATTAAAATATATCTTAATATTACTACTGAAGAATTTGCAACTTTTTGCAGAACCCTTCTTTGAAATAAATAATGTCTAAATAATACGAGTAATGTCTAAAAATAATGAAATAATGTATAAATCTGACACAATTTTTTTTCGCATTTGTAGTTTTTGAAATATCGCGGTTTTTATATTAACGTTATATACTTAATTTTTTTATATAAAAATTTTCTTCTTTTCTAAATATTTCACGATATTTTCAATGGATTTGGAATTTTAATACAAGAATGAGTTAAGTGGATTGTTTAGTTTAGTTTACGCATAGTGATAAAATTAATTTTTTTTTAGCATAAATACAATTTTTAAGGATAAAACTAAACATAAATATTCAAAATATTCAACTTCCTTGTAATACCGATAAAATATCCTGAAATGATTATACTGAAATTAAAATTAATTTTGTGTAGATTTTTATTTAAAAAAACGTGATTTTGCTGTTAAATTTCGGAATATAAAGCAATACATATGAAAAATGGGGTAAATGACGTAAATGAGAAAAAAAATTTCAACATAAGTTTATTAAAAAATATGTATTTCAAGTACAGGTTCTGAAAAAAGTTAAAATTGTCGAGTAGTGTTATTAAAGAGCCCGAAATTTCGGAAATTTATAGATATTACTTTTTAGTTTGGTCTGTAACGAAATGAAATGAAAAGAGTGGAATTGGAACACTAAATACAGATAACGAAATGCAATAGAACGGGGAACGGAATTTGAATTTGGAGTGAGTCCGGTTTGTTCTATCTCGGTTAGTTTTTGAGATACTGACAATTTTGTAAAAGAGCAATTTTTTGTTCAACAGGACTATTAACTACTTTTTCCACAGGACTATTAACTAACTAATCCCGAGGGATACCCATAGAGTATCTTAATTATATGTTTAATCATCTAATACGTTTGTGAAATTTAAACACTCCTATAATAATATGGAACATTGGTCCAAAATGGAACGATATTGAGTGGAACTGAGAACGAGTGGAATTGGAACAAAATGTTTGCTCCACAGGAGTATTAATTAACCCCGATAATATAAATATTCTATGTCCGGGAAGGATGGAATGATATGGAATAGAACGGGGAATTTCATGCAAAGGCATGTTTTTCTCTATAGTCCAAAACTGATATGGACTAAATATTTATCTAAATCATCAAATTTAGAACAAACTATCTTTGATTTGTACGAGAAGTTGCATATTTTGGCAAAAATTCGTGATTTTGCATATTTTGTCTTTTAAAGCATATTTTATTTATTTTTTGTTCATTTTTAGTATTTTTGAAATTTTTAACAAAAAAAAAATAAAATCTTGATTTACATTTATAATTTGATTTAAGCAAAATAATTTTTACATTTAAAAAATCTTACTGACCCGAAAAAGTGTTAAATTCCGTTCCTATTAGAAATATAATGGCTTTATTCTCATTTTTATTTATTATTTTTTACACAGAAATAAATTACAAATTCTGTTTGTAATATTAAGCAAGTGTCATAGAACATTTTTGTAAATACAAAAAAACTGTTTTTTAAATTGGCACCAACAATAATGCTTTGTAAATACAAACACTCTTTTGTTGATTTTTTGTAATTTTGAATTTTTGTTTTTAAAGAATTTTTATATGAAAAGCTACAATTTACAAGAATTTCAAACAAAGAATTTGTTGGAAATAAATTTGAATTTAAAAATGAGAGTTTTTGAATTTACAAATTTTATTGTTGGCGCCAACTGTTTTTTCTGTGTATGTTTTAAAGTGTGTGATTTTTGCAAAAATAAAATGGCGTTTGTCAATATTTAACCGTCAAACCGGCCTAAGCTTTTTTACAATGCAATTTATTTTACTTGTTCTGCACGAAAAATAAATAATATGTTCTTCTAGCAACATTTTTTTTTGTTGCCTATTTTAGGCGATATGGACCAAAATAGGTTTAAGAGCGTATCTCTAAAACTAATCCATAAAAATTAATAATTTTATGCATAAATTATTCTTCTTACCAAGATTTAACTATAGTCCAAAAACTACCATTTTGTGGTGTTACTTAAGAAGATATGGCGGTTTTGTTATTCCAGAAACGCAAATTTTAGCGAAAATGCACCTAAACTGCAACGTATACTGACTAAACTGAAAGGCTTTGCTATAAAGGGTGTTTTTATAGAGTTGTAGAACTCTGAAATGGAATAAAACAAAGATTTTTTAAATTGACATTAAATTTACTTTATTCGGAAGATAATCTTCTGGCAATCTAATTTAAATATGACCGCGACGGAATGACTTCTTCTGTACGCTCTGTACGACGTCTCTGTGGATGCATATTATCATTTAGAGTAAACGTGGTGCGAAAACGTTCCATAGTTAATCGAATTAATTGCTCTGATGGACGATTATCTTGACAGTAAAACGGAAGTAGTGCGCGATACGTATTTCGAACAGACCCATGATTTTCAAAATAAATTTGCACAATTTGGAATCTTTGTTCAAACGTCAGTCGATTCATGTTGAAATGCCAAACCAAACTAAACATAAATCACTTGACAGCTGACAAAATGGTCGCCAGTTAAAAAAAGTGTTGCCAACTTAAAGTTCTATACCTGTAAAAAACACCCTTTGCTACCAAATACAATCTTTCTGCCAAAAATCCATCTATATGTTTTCGCGTTAAGACGATGTCCTTTACAAGTATGCTCTTTCCATCTTGTATGTCCTTGTACCAACATTAGAGATTTTTTTTAAAAGTTTCAGGTTATATATTACTTTGTATTAAGTATCAACGGGTTATAATACTGTGCAATAAGAAAAAACATCCCGTACCATTCCAACGGAAAATGAAAATAGACCATTAGTAGACTAAAACCTCCAAAGGGTTTTGAAATCTTTGCTCTTGTTTTGTTTTTATAGGCCCTTGAAGTTGACTCTTTTTTAGTATATTTTTGCTCTTTTTTTACTATGGATGAAAATAAAATGTCAAAATGGGTAAACAAAAAATGCAATAACGACGAAAGCGAGGATGCTCATTTTCACACAGACTGTTTGGTAGCTTCTTTAGAAGTGTGGTGTTCAAAATGATATAAATCGTTCTAGCGCCTCTAAAGTTATGAGTGAAAATGTGAGGCAGCCTCAAAATGTTTCATACAAATTGGCGAATTTTACTAAATTACGTGACTTGTCCATTTTGTAACCAGACATAGAGATGAATAGTGTTGAATATTAACCTCAAGTACTTTTTTCACCAAATTTTTTTTTTCACCTCAAACTTTATTGACCTCGAAATTTTTTTTCGCCATTTCAACATTTTATTTTCATCCATAGTAAAAAAAAAGAGCAAAAATATGCTAAAAAAGAGTCATCTTCAAAAGCCTATAAAAACAAAACAAGAGCAAAGATTTCAAAACCCTGTGGGAGTTTTAGTCTACTAATGATCTACTTTCATTTTCCGTTGGAATGGTCCGGGATGTCTGCCTGACCCGAAATTTGTTGCACAGTGTAATCAACATAAATATGTTTTCAAGATTTTTGAAAATATTGTTCATTTAAAAAAAATTTTTTATATAATGTTTTCAAGATTTTTGAAAATATTGTTCATTTAAAAAATTTTTTTATATTCATTTTTTTTTTACGAAGTTCTAACTTTATCGCTCTCTCGCTTCCAAACCGCGTCATTAACACACACAATTACTGCAGACAATATTTTGTTAATTTGGTATTCTATCGAAATAGCTAAATTTCTTATTATAATCACTTATTTGGAGTATTTATTGCCAATTGAAAATACCCCGCCTGGAGACGGGCTTACCGGATAGAGGGTTAACAACTCCTACTTAACCCATTTTTTGAAAAAATTTAAAAAGTTATTCCATTTATGGTAGCTCTTACAGGTGAACAAATACTGTTACTTTGGCATTGCTGCGATATACGTTTTCCTGCAAGGAGGCAGAGTATAAATAAATATTTTCTAATAAGATTTTTAAAAAATTTAATTTGTTTTTGTTCTTAGTAAATTATTTAAATGATGACCTGAAATATACTTTGGCAAAGATCTGTAAATCAATTAGATACATTCAAGGTGACCATCAAGTACACAAAAAAAAAAAATATGGTGTATCTTCTATTAACCCTGCATTTTTCCGATATATACAAGGTATACGATTATTTAAATGGATTTGTGTGCTGGTTATTGTCTTGAAAATATTTTTTAGTACTTGTGAAACATAATGTGTTCATAAAGTTTACATTTCAAGCTTCCGCTCCTCTTTAACCATTTTTTTTTTATATTTATTTTTAAAATTAACACTTCAACACTAATGAAAATAATGATTATTTTTTTTCTAGTTATCATAAATTTTTACGATATTTTTTTTTTTGGTAAGAAAAAAATAATTACACTACTCAAGATCAATGTTAGAAAATAAATTCACGTTTCATGAGAAAACCAGACTTTTTAAAAATTTTTTTTTTTTTTTTATTATTTTGAAATAATTTCACATTTAATAAGAAAATCATACTTTTTAAACAAATTTTTATTAGTTTTATTTTCAAATTAATTTATTTTGTTTTATTTTAATTATTCTGATTTATTAATTTTAATTAGATATTCACTTTAGCTTATAATTTTTGCTTAAAACTCACCACTTTTTGTATAAACATTTTTTTTATTTTAAAAAAATTCCGTTATTTAAAACTTTTTTTATGATATTTTTATATGTTTTTAAATTATATTTTTATCTTTTAATTTATTTTTAATTTCTGTAAATAATTTTTTTCTACAAATATTTTCAAGTTCCGTTTTACGTGTGTTTTACGCCCGTTAAAAGTTTAGATCGAAATGTTATCTTCTAATCCAGCATGCCTGTATTTATTAACATTTAAACATTTGACAAAAGGGTTACTCTCTGCATTTTAACTATTGACTTTTATGTACTTAACAATATATCGTAGCATCTGTATCTTAAATAGGGTTGCCATATACCCTTGATTTCGCTTGATTTACAAGAACTTTTAATCCTCGTCAAGAAAAATTACGTTTTGTCAATATTTTTTAAAATTCAACAAAAAACACCGTAAAAAATTATTAAACAATTTTAATCAAAAAAACTGATCTTATTTATTTGTTCAATACGAATAATTAGGGCAACCAAAAAAAACTCTAAAAACAATGTTTTAAGCGCTTAAAAAAAAACTAGAAAAATAGTAAAATAAGCTGTTTAATTAAAAATACGCTGTTTAATTAAAAAAAAAAAACAAATTAACCGCTAAATTTCATATATTATTCAAACAAAATTTGTGTAAAATCTGTTTTTTGGAACTTCATCAGTCATACAAAGATGCAATAGAGAAATTGTTTTCTTAAGCTTTGCAGTTCAAATTGTATAAACAAAATATTTTTTGATAAATCAACAACATGTAATATTCAATTTTTAGTTAAACAAAAAAAATTTTAAAATATTGATTACTAAAAAATCGCAAAAAAAAAACTTTATTTTAAAAGAAAAAGGCATAAATAAGCTTAATTTTTAAAGACAAAGGCCAAAAAGTAGCTAATATTTACAAAGTAAGCTAACATAAGCAAAAATCATAAAATATGCTAAAATAGCTCTAACAAATATGGTACCGTGAAATAACTTCCAAATGAAATAAGTCCCAATGAAATAACTCCCAATGAAATAAGTCCCAAAAAAATGAAATGAGTCCAAATTTTAATAAATGAAATAACCTCCAAAGAAAAAATGAAATAAGCCCCAACATTTGGGAGTTATTTCATAGTAATAAAATAACTCCTAACAAAGAATGAAACAACTCCCAATGAAAAAAGTCCCAAAAAAAAAATGAAATAATTCCCGCGGCGCGTGTATAATCGCACGCAGAAAAAACTTTTTTTGCGAAGCCGCCTGCCGCGTTCTACGAAGGAAAAAACCTCTAAGAGCGGCCGAAGGCCTCCACACAGAAAAACTTGTTTTTACAAATTACTTGAAGTCTTAAAAATATAAGATTTCAGCGGATTCGACATCTGATTTGAAAAACAAGTTCTTCTAGGTGGCGGCCTTCGGCCGCTCTTAAGGGTTTGTTTTCCTCCGTAGAACGCGGCAGGCGGCTTCGCGAAATAAAGTTTTTTCTGTGTGCGACACAAAAGAAACTTCAAAATTACTAATCTGTTTCCACACTGGAGTATAATGTCCATGGACCTTATGTCGTAACACGTTTTCTTCGTAACACGTATAATATTTTCTTCCTCTAGCTTCCGAATTTTTTAAATACATTTGATTTTCGACTTTTACGTATAACACTTTACTATTTCTTCTTTTGCCACTGATTATTTCAAATTCAAGATTTGCCATTATTTTTAATCACTTTAATACCGATCTTTACTTACCAAAATTCTAGCAAGAACTGCGTTCCTTTTGGTAAAATAACTATTTGTATTGCTATTATTTACTTTACGACAATTTTAAGAACCGTAACAAATGCATAAAATTTACCAAAATGTAATTTTAATAGAAATGAAATAACTCCCAACAAAAATGAAATAACTCCCAACGATAAAATCACATTTAAAAATGAAATAAGTCCCAACAAAAGTGAAATAACTTCCAATGCTAAAAAGGAGTGAAATAACTCCCAACAAAACCTAGTTGGGAATTATTTCATTTGGGAGTTATTTCATAATGAAATAATTTCTAACAGAAGATTGTGAAATAAGTCCTAACGCATTGGGAGTTATTTCATAATGAAATAAATCGCAATTTATATGGAAAATTTTTGGGAGTTATTTCATTTTTTTTGGGAGTTATTTCACGGTACCAACAAATATAGCTTAAAACTTTCATACTTTTATGATCAGAATTTGTATTTAGTTTATGTCCTTTCAAATAAAAGATAATTTTTGGTAGCCCTAGCATTAAGTATTTTAAATAAGCTGCATTCCAACGCTAGGAATAGAGTATCTATCATTCGATCTAATAAAACGGCTGCTGATGATAACAAGTTTCTGGTCATAAGTAAATCTGCAATTTCTTATCAAATTTTGGAGCAAAAATATTAATAGTGCACATTTTCGACGATTTTCTTAATTTTTTTTTAAACAAAATAAGAAAAATTACCAATCTATTTTTACAAATCTTAGCTCATATAAAAGCTGCGATTTTTATTTTAAGTGAAAATATATGTAAAATTTAAAAACATTAAGGATTTTATTCAAATTCTTATTTATTAATAGGTATAGATTTATCTGATATTCCGAACTGGCGTTTACACGTTATTACAGTCGAAATTTGAGGTGCTACTAAAGGGTCCGCCATCTAACGTTTTTTTTAACTAGTGCTTATTTCGTGAATGGTAACACTTAGCTCATGTCCGATTTGAGAGATAATTAGTTTTATCCTTCCTCTGAACGAATATGGTTGTGTATACGCTTGAACAACGCTGGGAAATATTGCGACATTATATTGAAAATCATGGTAATGTTGCAGAATGTGTGCCGATACACCCAAAACGAGTCACTGTTTGGTGCGGATTTTGGTCCAGAGGCATAATTGGGCCATTTTTCTTCGAAAATGAGCAAGGAGTGGCCGTTACAGTCAATGGCGATCGTTATCGGGCCATGTTGAACGAATTTTTGTTCACAAAAATTGAAGAGGAGAAAATACAGCTGCGCACAATCGATAATGTGCTTAAAATTGGACCGATCGTGTAGGCTACTGCATGGCCAGCCGAGGCAGCCATTTGAATGAAATTATTTTCCATTATTAACCGGAAGGATTGTACTTTGAAATAAAAAAGAAATTTGAGAAAATATTCAGTAGTTTTTTTTATAGCATTTTCAAAAAAAAAAGTTATTTGGCGGACCCTTTATATCGTTACTGGAGATGCAAAACCACGGTAAAACTTTATGCCTACACAAAATTTTGGACAAAAGTCACATACAATTTTTTTAAAATTTCAACGTTTTTTTCGTTGTAAAAAATAAACATGCCCAGCAAACAATCCGGTCCGTTTATGTGCCGTTTTCGGTACAGCATAGTCGGATCCGGAGTCCGTTTCCGTACCGTTTTCCGGATCAGTATACGGACCAGAAAACGGATTAAAAGGAACATCGAATACGGATTCGAATCCGTTGCAAGTCCGTCAATGACGGAACGTTTACGGACCGTTGGGTCGTGTTAAAAACTGACTCAAATCCGTTTAAAGTTCGTTAAATACGGACCGTTTCCGGACCGTTTTGTCGTGCTGAAAACGGATGATTCCGTTTTTACGGATATAAAACGGACAATAAACGGATCGTTGAAAATACTTATTTGGTCCGTATTCCAACCATTTTTTTACAAAAAACTCAATGGATTTTATTTTTTTTATACATTTATTAATTTATTTGAAAAAATATTAAAATATACTTCATTTAACTTTAATTAAATACGAAATTCTCCACAGCTACTTTTTGTATCCAGCTTAGCAGCATCACGGAACATTTGTGGTCGATAATATTCAAAATCTAAAAGGAAAAAAGAATTTATTATTTTAGTTTCAAGAGATAGTAAGAGTTTTCTTGGAATATATTTTTTTTATTTAAAAAAAAAATTGATACTTACTTTTTCGATGCAGTTTTTTGTTTCCACCAAGAGCATCATTGTTAGTTTGTGGCCCATTATTGAATCAGATATCTACATGTAAAAAATATTAAGTGGGGTTTAAAAACGATGGATTCTATGAACAAATATATTTTTGTTTGCAATCTCATTTGAGCGTTTTAAAATATAAAAATACTTACCATCTAACGTATGCAATGCATATTATGCATGATATCTGAATTTATTTGGCGCCCGATCTTTTATATTATTTACTTAATTTTATTTTAATAAAACAAATTGAAAAAAATTGTTACCGATTGTGACTGACTTGAAACGGATGAAAATCGGTGAAGTCCGTATTAAACGGCACGAAAACTGATATCCCCAAACGGACTAAAAACGTGTTTTCGAAAATCCGATTAAACGGTCCGAAAACGTACCGTAAACCCCGGATTCAAGAATCCGTACATGCCGGAGAGTCCGTAAAAATGTTTCTTGGGTGGGATTGAGTGATTATAAGAAACTAAATTTTTAAGATTTTATTTTAAATCGAAGTTTGTTTAATCAATTTTTCGTTAAACGGGATTTCCACTGCGTAATAAATAAGCAAATTTGAATGAAATTGCTATTTAAACAACTTCGCAATTTCGTAATGGTAATGCACTTTTTGAGTGGTACTGGCACAGTATTTTCTTTGAACCGTGGGCAATTTCTACCTGTGAAGCTTCTGTGTGCAAAATCAAAAACATGTTAAAAGGTTTTTAATTTATGTTTTTTAATTGCAATTAATATAAAAACCGTTTGAATAATTTCTAATTTACAGAAACAACATGAGTCCATATTAAAAATTTAGTGACTAACCAATTATTCAAATTGTTACATTTTTTGACAACGCTGTCAATTGAAATAAAAATAAGTTGGAAAACAAAATTTACGAACTAGTCGATTTATTTTTTCCTTAAGAAAAACTCAATTAAAGGCTCTATTACTAAAACGGATACGTTTCGTAAACGGACTAAAACTTCCTACAATGTATAAAAATAGTACCTACATACAATATGTCGTCTCTGCTTTACATAATAAATCCTTTCCGAAAATCCGTCATCATTTGTTTAGTATGTAAAACAGAGACGACTTGTTGTATGTAGGTACTATTTTTTTTTGGAGTTACAGTCCGTTTACGAAACGTATCCGCTAGCTTTAAATTTCATTGTGTTTTCAGTTTAAGGGACTAAATTTACACATTCACACTAGATAGCAGAACACGTATCTAAGCTCTTTATTATATTACAACAGTTATTTATTCTTTTTCACTCGCTTTGGCAAAATACGTGTTTTCAATCTGTTATGAATGCCGCATAAAATTTGTAAATGTGGTAAAAAGATTGTAACGAATGGAAAATTGGCTTCTATAATTCAATTTTTCTTTTTGCGTTTAAGGTAAATTTTTTTAAAATACTTTGCAATATTAAGAAACTATAATTTTAACTACAGGCATATTAAGCGTTTTTTCGATTAACACGAGTTTTCATACAAGTTTTTAGGAACATATCTATAGTGTGAATCGAGGGATAGATGCACTAATGTATGAATTTTTTTAATTGTCAATATTTTTTTTTTTAAATCAAGATTTTTTTTTTTGGTGAATGTCAAGCATTTTTAAAATTGGAATCTGGCAACCCTAATCTTAAAAGATGTTTGGGAGCGGTAGCAACAATAAAATACTCATCATTCGGGTAATCGATCTAACATGTAGTTAATATGTGTCAATAGTTTTCGTTTATTTTTTAAAATTCGTGTGTGTGTGTATGTTTTTGTAATGGTTTTAAACTGTCCTCGGCTTTAGGAGGATTTACGTGATTTTTGAAAAATATTGGGTGTTGGCAATAATTTTTCAATTAATGATTTGCCACTGATTTTTTTTTTAAGCTTTATAAAAGATGTGAACCATAGTTTTACTAGAACCACACTGCGTATGATGAATCATATTGTATGTATTACATGATTCATCATACGCAGTGTGGTTCTGACCAGAATATTTGATATTGAAGATTTTCAACGGATATTTTCTAAAAAACACAGACAAGTTTCACGATAAAACTGTCTGGATCAATAGAAAAACACCTTAACTCTTTTATAAATAAGAAAATAAAAAAATTTATCCGATTTTAGTTAGATTGAGTTTAATATTAGAGCTAATTTTATATGACTTAATTGCATGCAATTATTGTTTATGGCAGAAACGGGTAGAGATGTAAGCGGGGGTAGCAAAATAAGCACAGTTTTCGTTATCCAAATTCAAAAACTTCATAAAAACATTTGTTTTAACAACTACATTCAAAAAAAGTTTGAGTGCAGTATCTACTGAAAAGACAGTTAAAACAATTGAAATTTCAGTTAAAAAGGTGACAAAGGTAATTATTGTTAAAATAACTAAAAATGTAGTTGTTTTTAACGGTTGAAAACCAAGTGCAGTAAAAAACAACTGAAAATTTTTTACTACAACAATTTTAAAACAACTGTAAAATTTGGTAAAAACTACTGTTTTTAACAGTTATTTTTTGGGTATTTTAAAAATATTTTGTTAATAAAAAAAATGTTTTTTCTTTCAACTACAATACAAATTTGTATTCTCTACATCCTACTTAAAATGCAGTCAAAATTACAAACGGTACTCCAGTTATAACGTTTTTATGCATTGGAGATACAATCAAATTTTCCAGGGACCGTAATCATTATGAGTTTTATAATAAAAATTACACAATAATGATTATGTTATGAGTTTTAATGATTTTCTTCAATGGTAATAATTATTTTTGAGTAATAATAAAAAAAATCAGCAATAATCATTATTTTTGAGCAAAAAAAATAAAACTCAAAAATAATCATTATTTATGATTTTTATTTTTTTCGCTCAAAATAAAACTCACTTTCATGTAGGTGTAAATATATATACATATTAGGGTGGGGCGATTAGTATGGAAGGAAAAAAAATCTTAATGGGCGCTTCGCGTTTCTGATTCTTGGGATTGTACTGAGCAAAAAAGTCCACTAGAACATACTTTTGACTTTACGGCAAAAAAGCCCTATTTTGAAATTAATAATTAACACCTTAAACTCCACCCACAAATATGATTGATGCATTAACGTGCTAGAGAATCTTCCAAAGAAGAGATTGATACCATAATCTTGGATAAACTCCTCCTCCTTCCTGAGATATGTCCATCCCACACATTGTTATTGTCACAAAATACGGCAAAAAAGCCCTATTTGGAAATTAAAAATATATCCATCCCACACATTGAAAGTGAGTTTTATTTTGAGCGAAGAAAATAAAAATCATAAATAATGATTATTTTTGAGTTTTATTTTTTTTGCTCAAAAATAATGATTATGGCTGATTTTTTTATTATTACTCAAAAATAATCATTACCATTGAAGAAAACTTTAAAAATCAAAAATATAAAAAATCATGACGGATATGCAAAGATTGTCAAAAAATAATATTAATGGTGCAATAATTTTTTTTTTATGTCTCTTCTAAGTGATTGATTTTTTGATTCAAAAAAACGAGCAATAATCATTATTTACGATCCCTGAAATTTTCTAGTTATAATAAATCAACTAAACGAGAATTGCTACATAATTTTCTTTTGAAAATAAAATAACTGCTCCAAACAACTGTTAAAAAATACAGTAATTTTCTTTAGTTGTATTTTTTTTAAATAACTGTCATAAAAGTTGTTTTGTATTATTTCATAGAAAAAAAACTGTAATTGCAGTTAATAACAACTACATAATACTGATTATTTCACAAACAACTGTTATATAGTATCTGTAAAACTTTTTTATGTTTACATAAAATTAACGACAAAGTTGTCAAGACAATTAGGTAAATGTTTGAAGAGAATTTCAAAAATTACTCTTATTTCTAAAGTTTTTTTGAATTGAGAGAATCAATGGACGGGGTTAGGTAGACTTAGGTATACCACGATCCTACATGCATTTTAAATTCCAATTTCTGGTTAAAGGCGAACTTTTACAATTTTGACCCTTCCTCTACTCTTGTTAAGTACCCACATACTGAATTTCCAAAAATCCGATATACACACATGTCTACTCCTGATTAAGCAAAAAGGTGAGAGTTTCCCCTTTTTGCCCCTAATCGTATGAATTTCCAAAATTCAATACAGACAAACTTCAATACAAACAAAATATTGTGAAAGAATTAAAGTTGGAAATCCAAACAATTTTAAAGGATTTTATGCAGTTATACCCAATTGTATCAAATTATATATAACTTAATCAAATAAGACATATTAATTTTTCGGATAAAATTTTCGGATAAGCTAATACATGATGTTACATGAAATTATATATATGACTATACATATATGTTTATATGTACCCATATCGGAAATAAATGTAGTTTTTCGTGGTACTACAATGGAAAAAATCGGAAAAAAATAGAATCCATTCGACTTCCATTCTGAAATTTACAGGGGATATTAAGGTTATATTAAACTTTCAGAAAACATTATTTTCAGATTTTTCGACTTGTTCGAAGATGGTGGAAAACAAAAATTAAGTAAAAAAACCAAATTTTAAAAATAAAAAAAAATAAATAAAATAAAAAAAAATTATTTTTAAAAAGAAGGTTCAAATACCTTTTAAATAAGATATTAAACTTTAAAATTCATTCACTAGTTTTAGAAAAACATAAGTTTAAAAGTTGTCATGTCGGAAGATTTTTCACAATTTTGACGATTTTCAAATGCACATAACTTTTTGAAAAAAAATGTTTAATTTTTTTCTGAAAAACACGTGTAAAATATTTTTTAATGAAGAATACGTACTAAAATTTTTAAAGACATCGGAGACATCAAAGTCAATTTTTAACAAAAATCGTACGGTCTGACATGGAATGACTCATATGTGAAAATATATGCCAAAATCTTCCATGAGTTGTACTTTTTAATATCATCTTCCTCGTCTCTACTACGTCTTAACATGTTGTCGTAAACACTATTAATGTGCTTATCAGCACAATTTTTTTTAGCAAAATAAATTAGTAAAACATTAGTAAAATTTTAGTAAAACATTAGTTTAAAACAGCTAAGTGATAAATAAGTATAACTAAAATGTTAACTAAAACACAAAATTTAGTATACCTGATTTACAAGACGATTTACTAACTTTTCTACAAACTTATTAAATACTCTCCTAAAAAACACGTTTCGGTGAATAGGACATGTCACCAAACTGTGTTTTTTAAAAAAGTTCAGTGGCATATCCGTAAGCGTTCAAAGTAAGTAATGTGATATACAACAATGTATCAACCAGAACCTTATGTTTATGTGAAATATAAAGAATCCAGTTCTGTGTAATTTTTTATATATTCCCAGTAGCAATATTTATTAATTAGTGGCTATAATCGGGATTCCCAGGAAACAAAGCATTTTGATGTTCCGGCTAAGAATACAATTTAAAACAAAAAAGTAAATATTCCACATGTTCAATGGATCAGTTAACAATTTAAAATTAAAAAAAAAAGAATTGTGTTAATTCTAACGCAAAAGTTAACTTCGCCGTTTATCTGAGACTTCGATCTTAAATTCGAGTTTTATGTCCCTCTAGATCGCTTCTAAACAATTTACCAGCATTTTAGCCGAACTTTTCGACGGACTCTATTGAGTCTATAGTTTTTCTAGTTTTTAAATTTTTTGTGAACTTTTTTTTTCATTATTTTAGGCTTACAACTTTTATATTAACTCTTTTTAATTAAACTACACAGATATAAATTGCCAACAGAACCAAAAAATAGTACTGGCAAACGACTGCTATTTTTGCAAAACCCACCGTGCTAAAAATTATGAAAGGTGCAACTAATATTGTACTAGGAAAACACTATTTTGTTTGCAAAGCATTTGGGTATTTATAAGATTTAAAAGAATTGCAATTAAAAAAATTATTTTCTCTCAGACTGCTTCAAAAATCCACAGATTTATATTTGTATACAAAAAAATATGATTTTCGAGCAGGATCTCGGGATCCCGAGAATTTTAAAAAAATTTCCCGCTCCCGGGAAATGAAAAAGTGAGAGATTTTGCAATCCCTATATAAAATGCATTTTGTTAAACACTGCTATTCATTCGTATCGCTAGATTTAATACAAATTGTGTTGCTTTCAAAAATTTTGTGACAATGATACGCTAAATAATAATAAAAGTTACACTTCGGTTAGAATACTTGTAACTTGTGTAAATATTTAGCAATATTAATAACAATAAAACTTAAGTATTTATTTAGTAATCGATTTGCCTAAATGAGATTTATGTTTACTACTGAACGTAAAGCAAATCCACCTGTAGTACCTCCAATGGAAGTATGTTTGTATTGACTTTTGTAATCACACAACAACAACAACAACAAAAATTGCATCTCGACGCGTGTTTACACATGAAAGAAATTTGTCTAACTAAAGTGTGAATTGCACTAAGATAATTAAAAGATAAAACTGCAAGGGAATTTGAATTTTCTATTATTCAAATAGGTAAACCAAGCGGCACTTAATAAAATAGTATCAATATTTGTATAAAGTAAATACTGCATTAAAATCAATGGCAGTAAATAATTTATAATTAAAAAATTATGTAAATTATTATGGATTACAAAATAATCTAATACCGCCCGAGTAAAAAAAAATATATAACAATATATAAAAATATATGATCATATAAAATAGCATACATATGTATCAATATGTATTTATATATAACAATATTTTCAAAATGTTTTACAAAAAAAAAAAATTCATGTATAAGCACATCCAATCATGTATAAAAATATCCTGAATTTTATATATGATAATACATGGTTGATAACTTTATTTATTTTTCTATAAAATTATATATAACTCAATACATAATTATATATAATACAAACATCAAAAATGTCTTTTGATATTTTAGACACATAATCCAAAACTGAAGCAGTTTCTATGTAACTATATAATTAAAAAATCTCCAAATATTTTACGAAAATAGTTAACAATTTTGCGAAATTGATTTTCATTACTAATAACAAACCCTCCAGCAAAATATTTTATAACAGATTACCTATGAACCTGTTCTAGAACAGCTTCTTTTACCACCGATTACATGGAACCGCTTCTAGAAAAAATTCCTGGGAGTAAAATTGTAAGGTTTCACTGTCCCTGAACCAGTTCTAAAAAAACTTGTTCTAGTTTGGAGGTAAAGACCCTATTGCAAATAGGACAAATTCCATATAAAATAATCGGGTTTAGAACAGAAATTATAAGCTATAAGTATAAGCTGTTCTGCAACCTGTTATTTGGATTTGACTGGGCCATTTTAATATTGACAAACATTTTATTTAAATTAAATTAAAATTAACAATTTCGTTAAAAACAAAAATTTTATGTCATAAAAAATATAAATAACATTTAAGTTATTTACAGATTTTAATCATACATTATTGTGTGTTTTGAACCCGTATTATTTACGTAACTTAATGTGTTTTAATTTTAGTATATTTGGACTATTATGTATCTAATTATATCTAATAGCATCAAATATAATATAATTAGATGTAATTATATCGGACAAAACTCGGATAGAATTGGATAGTTTTTTTTTTTATTAAATTGTATCTATTTAAATATAATACAATGATATAATAGAATTTAATAGAACCATTTTCCGGATCAATTTATATCCTCTTGTATTTGCGGAAAATATCTCATCATATATTAATTTTATTTAAACTTTTTACTCGGGCGGTTAAAAAATTTCATATATGATCATATATATTTTTTATATGATGGTCATCCATATTCGTACATCCCGACCAAAAAGAGTTTTATATTATATTACACAGTGCAGCATTTTTAAGGTCATCGTTTGGTTCCTCCTTCATACCCGTTTTTTTTTGAAGTGTATATCGAAACTAAAAAAAATCCGCAAAGGACTTGGCCAGATTACATCGAAATTTTTTTTTTTGGACACCCTAAGTTTTTGCACCCAAACATGATTTTTTTAAAAAGGAAAATTTTTATGGAATCCATATATCATAAACCGTTCGGAATTTTGTTTTTATGTCTTTGGCAAAGTTGTAGATCCAAACCAAAGCAAAAAAATTCTCATATGTACCGACCCAAAAAAATTGCATCCACTGCATCAAAATTGCAAAAATTGGGAAAAAATGCTATTTTTTTATGATTTTTTCATGATTTTGTCCTGAAATGGGTTAAATACTGGGAATTTAAGAAATCTTTCTTCAGCTAAATTATATCTAACAACAATATAAACAACTCTCTAGTACATGTCATCTTAATACGAACATTCCTTAACCCTAGAAAGCACATCTTTTTGCTCACACTTATTTTGCATAGCCAATGTTTGTCGTTTCGACAAAGAAAGACTATATAGGTTAATGCCGTTTTTTGTTGTTACTTGTTTTCAAATTTACTATTTAAACATTTTATTGTTGTAATGCTGATATGTTTTTGAAAAAATGAATATATTTATTTTATTAATAAAAAGTAATTATTTTATAACGCAATTAACAATTTCATAATTTTTTTTTTATTTTTTGTTTAAGTTTTTTTGTTTATTTATACAAATGCAAAACATGTGTATTATTAACTGCCGATGATTTTATTCTGCTACGATTTTACCCGAAAAAAGTATAGTAACTTCTGGTAAAATGAGAAACACAATTACTTTCTTATCACGCTCTCATTTACCGAATTTTTGTTAATAAAAACGCTTTTTGGTAAGATGGAGTCAAAGCGGGTTCGCGAGGTAACGTTTGTCGAACAGAACTAAAATAAGAAAATATATAATTTTAACAGAATAAATAAATAACATACCATTGCTACTCACGCCTGTTAAGGTTTAAATATTTTTGGTGGTGGTTCAAGGTCATGATCTGACTCTGCACTACTACAAGAAGAAAGAAGATCCAAAGGCACATCTCTAAATCCAGTGTCTCCTGGGTCTTCCATATCACCATCCTCACACATGCACACCTTGTGGCTCCACCATCAAACCTCTGCAAGCATTGCGTCCAGCTTCTTGCCTTTGAATCTTTTTTCCATTGGCATTGTGACCTGGTGGAATCGCTCCCCTTGCTCATCTGATTCGGTGGGCAATTGTTTTAAAAAAACATCAATATGATGATGCAAAAAATGCAATTTCAGCGTCATCGATACATTTATATTTTCAAAATATTGCAGCATTGTTGCCACTAATTTCTTTGCTTTATCTGGCTCTGCTCGATCCTTTCCTAAAACATTCTGAATTACAGCTTTGAGAGCGTCCCATGCGTTTCGGAGATTAAAATTTACATTTGTAAGCACAGCTGTAAATGTATCGTTTTTCATTAACTTCCTGATATCTGGGCCGTTCTGGACACCTGTTCAATGTAAACAAATTTATTACAAACGATTAAGATAGGTATAGATAAAGCGGGACCCGCGAAATCAGATATAAAAATAATTAAAATTACATAATTACCAGCTTTAATTTTTGCATCGCTGAGTTTCGGAAATATAGTTTTCAAGCAATCAAAAACTTCATCACTACTTCCAACAGCAGTTTTGATGAACTTTGAAGCGATTCCTAGTTTAATGTGGAGCGGCGGAAGTAATATATCACTAGTCTCCCTTATGAACGGCTCATTTTTCAGTTTAAGTTGTTTTACGTTTTCGGCATCTCTTGCACTCCAGTTTGTGCGCTTATACTGATTGCCCGGGTATCGTGAGTCCCAATCGCAAATAAAGCAAAAGAAGCTAGGGAAGCCACTTTTTGAAATTATTCCTGAAAGAAGAGCACTTGAGAAAGGATACTACTAAATACAAATAGAAAATAGTACCTTGCATTATGTTCACGACTTTTAAATCGCAACAAATTTTCCATTTGTGCTCCTCATATTTGATTTTCTCCAATATATTACCTAAAGTTTCATAGCATTCCTTCATATTAGTGCCATATGCTAATGGAATTGAAGGCTTGTTGTTAGTTTTATGGAGCAGCACAGCTTTTAAACTTGATACTGAGCCATCAATAAACAATCGCCAGTCATCAGCAGCATACGCCATTCCCAACCGATTCACTAATCCTTCGATGTCAATGCAGTGGGTAAACGTGTTCGCTGCATCGACGGTGTAAAATGTTTGGAACTCTGTTTGACGGCTCCGGTATGATGAGGCACTAACGGTATGCTCTGTAAGCTTTCGGCGCTTCAAAAATGAGGTTAGAAATTCTGCATTCCGCTGTGATAAGCCCATCTTAGCCACAACATAGTCCATTTCGTTTTGTACGAGCGGTTTTGGTTTATCGTCGTCAATATCAGGCTCATAATCGGCATCTTGGAAATCTGATTGATTTGTGAAAGTCGTAGTGGATGACCGTGTGGACATAACATCCGGACTCGGAGGCTTAGGTGGTTTGACACCATCAGGCATTGACACCGGGACTATGCCTGTATAAGCGGCCACATATGTTTTGCATTTTAACATATGTTTATTTAACTTAGGGGAGTAATTGATACATGAGTAACACCGGGATTTGTCGTGTGAATTTGGGTCTTTTATCCACACCATTGGCTTCATGAAACTTAAATTTCTACCTCGTCGATGATACCAATCCAAAAGGCGGAAGTAGTAACAAGTGCCACACACTGTATGTGGAGTGTAATCTTCACCGCTGGGATCAACCTCATCGAAATAAGATGCATAGGCTAGCTTAAATTCCGGAGTAGACCTTTTCCTTTGCACACTTGTAGGCACCATATGACCACAAACTAAACAAAAATAATCAATGTTTTGGACACCGGCTATTTTCCATATTGCGCAATAGTTGAATTGTAAAATTTTGCACAAAACACGGATATAATTAGACTTTTCACTTTCGAATACACTTGTTGAATGACAATGAAACGATACTTGAACTGTTATTTATACTGCGTGCTAGTCTGATTGTCAAGTGTGTTTTATCTTCGTGTTGCACTTTACAGGTAGAACTGGGTTTTTACAACACCCTTTTTTAAAAACTTCTTAAAAAATGTTTCTGAATGGGTGTGATTGTCAAGTGTGTTTTATCTTCGTGTTGCGGTTTTTAGGTGGAACTGGGTTTTTACAACACCTAATCTTCCTAAACAGGATTTTAAAATTGGATTTTAAAGTTTGGCTATTTAAATATTATCATAAAAAAATAGCATTTTTTTTCCCAATTTTTTGCAATTTTGATGCAGTGGATGCAATTTTTTTGGGTCGGTCCATATGAGAATTTTTTGCTTTGCTTTGGATCTACAACTTTGCCAAAGACATAAAAACAAAATTCCGAACGGTTTATGATATATGGATTCCATAAAAATTTTCCTTTTTTAAAAAAATCATGTTTGGGTGCAAAAACTTAGGGTGTCAAAAAAAAAAAATTTCGATGTAATCTGGCCAAGTCCTTTGCGGATTTTTTTTAGTTTCGATATACACTTCAAAAAAAAACCGGGTACGAAAGAGGAACCAATTTATGTGTTGCACTGTGTTATTTAATACAACTATATAATATTAGAGTTCGTTTTCAATTTTTTTTTGATTTTGATTTCTGGATATTATCACTTTTTAGAAGATTTTTGTATCAATAAAAATAATGGCGTATTTTTTTTTTTTTTTATTCCAACTCCTTCCCGTGCCTATAGGCGACTCAAATCGCGGATTTGGGGTCCCTTTTCCCATACAACAAAACGGCTTAATATATGCCAAATATGACTTCAGTATTCGACTCTACGGGAAAACTTAGGCCCATAAGCTTTTTTTTTAGTTTTTGGAATGCACCAGAATGCATAATTAGAGTGGTCCAAAAAAATAATTTTGTAAATAAAAAATTAAAATATTTTTTTTGTTAATATACAATGAAAAAACACTTACATCTGGCAAAAATGGTCCAAAAATTTTAATTTTGTAGTTACCCATTCAAAAGTTATTAAAGTTTAAAAATTTAATTTTTTAGTGAATACAAAATAATTTTTGGTTTTGTAATTTCTATTTAACAACAATTGTAATTAATTCTATTCCTTTCCACAGCAGATAAAGCTAAACAATTTAAATTATCTTTATTTTTAACTAAACACGAGTTGTTCAGGCGCGAAATATTACCAACAAGTTGTTCGGTTGTAAATACTTGTTGATTGTATATTTTTAGCTTGTTCGATTGCATTACGAAAACCTTTCTGGGCTGGCCACTCAACAGCGTTATAAAGCATAAAGGATATGTTAATTCCAAAATTAACCAGAGTTTTTAAACTTTGAAGAGTAATAAAATCAAACGGTGACTTACTTAAAGCGGAATCAATATATGCCAACTTGTTAGCTGTACAACAACATTATTAACCACTTCTTCTCCCTCTTCTACTTCTATAAAATCTTTTTTATATAGCATTTATTATATTTATAATTATATTTATTATATAACTTTTGAACGGGTTGCTTTAAAATAAAAATGTTTGCACAATTTTTCTCAGCTAGGAGTACTTTTTCATTGTATATATAAAGAAAAATTAAATTTTTAAACTTTAATAACTTTTGAACGGGTAACTACAAAATTAAAATTTTTGAACCATTTTTGCCAGATGTAAGTGTTTTTTCATTGTATATTAACAAAAAAAATATTTTAATTTTTTATTCACAAAATTATTTTTTTGGACCACTCTAATTATGCATTCTGGTGCATTCCAAAAACTAAAAAAAGCTTATGGGCCTAAGTTTTCCCGTATAATCGAATACTGAAGTCAGATTTGACATATATTTAGCCGTTTTTGTTGTATGGGAAAAGGGACCCAAATCCGTGATTTGAGTCGCCTATAGGCACGGGAAGGAGTTGAATTAAAAAAAAAAAAAATACGCCATTATTTTTATTGATACAAAAACCTTCTAAAAACTGATAATATCCAAAAATCTATTTTTCAAAACTAACTCTACTATATATACATAGTTATATATTGCTTTGTATTACACAACATATAAAAAGATGTAATTTTTAGATTTCGAAAAAATTTTATATTGCCCATATTAAATCAGATCTGTCAACAGGAATTTAAGTTGTAAGATCAAATTTAATCCAGACAAAAAATCTAGGGGAACGTTTATCAAAAAAAAGAGTATAATTTTACCAAGTACAGTAGGAGCATTTCAACTAATAACTATTTTCAGTAAAGTTTGTCAATTAACTTAGGAAAATGTATTGTATAAAAATATAGTGATCTTTAACTACAAAAACTTGGTAATTCTTCATTTTTTATGTATGACTATGAAGCAGAAAATCGTAATAAAATTATCAATTCTATTTAAAAAGAATACTTAGATAGTATAATAAATTTTTCATATATTTTTAGATCAAAAACGATGTTCTTTTTGTTACTTTATTAAAAAATATTTTATTTATAAAATATAAAAAATATGACTTTTTTTTAAATATTACCTCTACTAATTAATTAACACCTCTTCCACATTATCACTAAGAATAAAAATTTCCCCCTTGCAATGACTTAGAACTAGAAAAAAATGATATGAAATTAGTGTTTGAAATCAAATTGTTAATAAATGACTAAAATAAACTTACTTATTTTTAACAGATTTTTGTTCCGGTTACTTTATTTTAATCAAATATTAAATGAAATTAAAATATTTGATATAAAGTTTAATTAATATTTTATACATATTTTAGTTTATTGAGATTATACTGTTGTACACACAAAAAAATTCTAGGGAAACCTCTATTAAAAAAAAGGGTATAATATTACCAAGTATAGTAGGAGCATTTTCAATTAATAACTATTTTTAGTAAAGTTTGTCAATCAATAGTAAAGTTTGTCAATTAATAATAAGCTAAAAAAACTTACCATTTTCTGATTTTTGTTTCGTCTACTTCTCTTTTATTTAAAAGATTTAATTTATTTATATTCTACTTAAATAAAATTTTATTTACTGCATATTTTATTTCACATACAATTTTGTGTTGTATTTTCTTTTTTTTGGACACGAAGAAAGTATTTTTATATTTTAACACTTATGTTTAAGAAATTATCTACTATCTGTTATGTTTGGCCATATTTATTTTGTTACATTTTACCAAGTAATGCTTGATTAAAATATGTACACAAAATGCTAGAAGTATACAATATAAGTTTAACATTTTGTAAAGATTTAGCATAATAAATGGTGTTTTTTTATAGCGGTATAGAACTTGAAATGGAATAAAACAAAGATTAATTTTTTAAATTGACATGACATTTACTTTATTCGAAAGATACTCTTCTGGCATTATAATTTCAATATAACTTCTGGCATATGACCGCCACGGCTGGATCGGACGTAGTCTAATGTATAATATTTGACATCCTTGTATCCTGATTTCGTCCTTGAAATTTTTTTCACAAATCTGGGATGTATATTTTGACAACATATATTAAAACTGGAGTGAGGATATTTTCCTAAATATTTTAACTTTTTTTTTAAATTCCCCTCTTTTGAAAGATACGCCCATGGTTCAGTTTGATATCCTTGTATCCTGATTTCGTCCTTGAAATTTTTTTCACATCTTTCTGCTTTCTTCTGCAGTAACATATATAAAAACTGGAGTGAGGAAGTTTCCCTAAGATTTTTAATATATTTTTTTAAATATTCTTCTTTTGAAGAATACAGTCATGGTTCAGTTTGATGCCCTTGGACTCTGATTTCGTCCTTGTATTTTTTTTACAGTTTTTAATGCAGTTTTATTTCAAAGTTGCAAAAACTTGATAGAAGAAGCTTGTTTAGGTTTTAAAAAACATATGCTAAATCACCTAAAATCTTAAATTTAATTATTTCGAAAATATTAAGAAAGCGGGTTTTAGATTATTCCTAAGTATACAGAGCCATGGCAGCTTTAAATGTCATTTTAATTACATTTAATTAAATATATTTCACAGATTTAACTGTTTTTTTTCTTTTTTTTATTATTTTATAGGTTTTGGTACATATTTGATTTTTTTAAAAAGTGGGCCAGGTAAAGTGAGCTAACTTCACTTCCATCCCTGAATTGCGCTAATGAAATTATGCCAGACTGATAAAGTCATTATAAAAAAGTATAGCCGACTTTAGGGAGTTTTACTGGCTTTAGTTTATACTATTAACCCATGTTGTACACTGCTCTTGGCAAGATAGTAAAAATGCTGTAGTAAAAGCAAAAAGCAAAAATCTTAAATTTAATTATTAAGTACACAAAATATCAAACAGTATCAGTAGAGTATATAATTACTAGTGTCCGACCGAATACTTAAAGCAAAAACAATATTTGGTTGGTTCGTTGGTGTTTGGAGACAGCTTGGATAAATTTTGATATTGAAAGCATATTTATTGATCCGTTTTAATGCGATTTTGAGTACAAAATTTAAGGAAAAAGACGATTATTGATTTTATTGCTTAACTACGGACATTTCTTTAAATTTGACATCTAATAAGCAAAATAAGCACTTTTTCAATTTATAACGAGCTTTCAACCTCCGCATATTTACAAAAATAAAGCAAATCAAACATATTAGCTAGGTTGATACTAGTATTTCGATCTGGCTAAAGATCTCATCAGAACCCGAAGTTTTAGAAAAGCTAGAGCCTCCATAATAGGCAGAACTTTAACAAAAAACCTATTAATCATCAATTTTGCTCCATTCTTGTCTTCTTGGTAATCAAGCACGTGGTTAGATCTTTTCCTAACAAGCATCATGACGTTACTAAACTTTGAAGACCAAAAATGTTCTATTTATATAAAAAAATTTTAGTGTGTACTCTGGCTCAAGTAATATTTTTTACAGTTATATTAGTTTTTTATTTTTATATACATCGAGATTATTTTTATGTTATTTTCAATTTATAACGAGGTTGAAAAACCTCCGTATATTTACAAAAATAAAGCAAATCAAACATATTAGCTAGGTTGATACTAGTATTTCGATCTGGCTAAAGATCTCATCAGAACCCGAAGTTTTAGAAAAGCTAGAGCCTCCATAATAGGCAGAACTTTAACAAAAACCTATTAATCATCAATTTTGCTCCATTCTTGTCTTCTTAGTAATCAAGCACGTGGTTAGGTCTTTTCCTAACAAGCATCGTGACGTTACTAAACTTTGAAGACCATTTGTGAAATTTTTCCATAATGCTTTAAAATACTTAATACCGACAAAATATATTTTATGCTCCAAGTCTTCTGTCGGACACTCAAAAATTACCTATAATTTAAGGTACATTTTGTTTATATCCCATACATAACCCAAGCAGCCAAATATACTTTTCTTGTTTTTTTTTCAATATTTTTATTTTTACTCATACATATTTCCTTTTTTTTTTTTGCAATTTTTTATGATTATTAAATTTTGGGCTTAAATACAGCTTTTTCTTTAGATTTTTGAGCTTCAAAATTATCTTTTCCAGATATTCTTCGCTTTAACTGTTTTTTTCCTTAACATTTTTTACTTTTCTTTTAATAAGTGTATTTTTTTTGCCTTACTAGCAGTTGTACTATTTTTTTTTGCTTTTTTTTTCCTATATTTGTTTGCCTTAAACACAATCGATTTTGCCATTTTTTGTGTTCTCTGCCCATAGCTTTAAAATATTTTAAAGCACAAATATCAAAACATTTAAATTTCGTTAGATTTGGATATTCAATAAAATTACTTTCTATTGCCCGGTTATAAATTTGGTAATATGAAATTAATGTATGTAACTGGTTACTTTTCTATTATAATGTCCATTCAGGTAACACCTTACAAAACACATATTACCTCCAGAGTAAATGTAATAACTTTTTTTTAATTTAATTTTTTTATATTGGGTATTAAATTAAAATTAAAAAATTTTTATTCAACATTTTTTTTTAAATGAATATATAAAATTAAATTTCTGCTTGTTGTTCGCTATACAAATTTTTATTTTTTAAGGGATTTCTCTGAAATTTGGTACACTTGATCCTATAACTCCAAGGAAGGTCGCCATATACTTTTTTTACCGACCACGCCTACTTTTACACCCACTTCTTTTTTATTTTATAATGAATTTTTTGTTTTCCAACGGATTTCCTTCAAATTTGGTACACTGTTCTTTACACCTCAGCCGAGGTCAAAACTTATAATTCATTGGCCACGCCTACTTTTACGCCCAATTTTTTAAACTTGTGAGTTTGTTTGCTCAAAACTGGCACACGTGATCCTCAAACCCCAGGCGATATCGCCTTATACCTATCATTGACCAAGCATGATTTTACGCCCACTTTTTAAAATTTTTCAATGCATTTTTAACTTTAGAAAAATCATTTTTTATTTCTCACTGTAACTTGCTCAAACTGGCATAAATGATCCAGGCAGGATCGGCACATACTTTTCATTGACCATGCCTATTTTTATGCCCACTTTTTTTAAATTTAATGTTTTACATTATATGGTCTCTGAAGTTATTTTGTTTTTTAACGGATTACATTAGAATTTACTTCACATAATATTCATATCACAGGCAAGGTCGCCATCAATTTTGACCACGCCTACTTTTACACCCACTTCTTTTTTATTTTATAATGAATTTTTTGTTTTCCAACGGATTTCCCTCAAATTTGGTACACTGTTCTTTATACCTCAGCCGAGGTCAAAACTTATAATTCATTGGCCACGCCCAATTTTACGCCCACTTTTTTTTAAATTTGTATATAAGCTTTAGATGTTTGTTATACAATTAATTAATTAGTTAAACATAATTTTGAAAATAAATCAAGTCATCTCCAAATTTTGCGAATTGTTGCACTAATTTGAATAGTGCATGGAATGCATTCTGGCTCTTAACCGACTTGGCAGGCGCAACTCGCTTACCTTAGGGTGGGTTCCTGGTCACGAGGGGCATGAGGGCAACGAGAGGGCAGATTGTCTTGCTAATTGCGGGGCCCGAAGGCCCTTTATTGGCCCTGAACCATTCTGTGGTATACCTTTGGGGTATGTTAGGGAGAAGCTCGGGTCGTGGAGGGAGTCAGAATTCTCTCTCTATTGGGAAAACTCTCTTGGCCAACGACAGGCTAAGAGATTAATTTCTTTTTCCAGTGCAGGATCGAGGAGACTCTTGTCCCTCGGGAGGGGTGACTTGAGAACCCTGGTGTCTTACCTGACTGGACACTGCAATCTCAGATACCACCTGCGCAAAAGGGGTCTTTCGGACACGGATGAATGTAGGTTTTGCGAACTGGTAGCTGAGACATCAGAGCATGTTCTTTACGAATGTCCGAGGCTATGTGAAAGGCGTGCCAAGTTTCTTGGCAATCGCTTTGTCTCCCCTTCGGACATTATGAAGATTTTGCCTAATAGGATTATTGGCTTTATAGGTAGCTTGAATCTTTAGGGTAACTTTAGGCAGCACAAAAGACCTAAGTTGGTCGCGGTGCATAGTGCCATATAATCTAATCTAATAAAATTTGAATACTTAAATACCAATATTCAAATGCAATTATGTCTAAGCTATAAAAACTTCAAAAGTCTTCTCAACTTGGCATATTTATTTTTTAATCATAGAAAAACGGCTAACTATGGCACAAAAAAAAATGGAAAAAATAAAAATTTTAGAGAAGTTTTTTTTTATGCATACAAAATCAATTAAAAGAAAAATCTAAAAAAATCAATTTTAAAGCTTAAAAGTTTTAAGAAAAATCTGCTTTTAAGCTCGAAATTGGAAAATAAAGAAATTTGCAAAATAAGCAACAGATATCATCAGTAAAATTGGTTAAAATAACACGATTCTTTATGCTCATTGTGGAAAAAATTAAACTTTCCAGTAATTGCTTTTCTTCACAAAAAAACGAAAGTTTTCTTAAAATTAATGAAAACCTTAATACTTTTTATGAAACTAGATTTTTAATGAAACTTCTTCATTGATTGTATGAAACTTTTAATTAATAAAATGAAATTTTTCATACATTCTTATGGAGACTTGCATAACTTAACGAAATGTTTGCATAGGCGAATTCCAGTGCAATTTCATTGATTTTATGCAAAAATTCATTAATATCATGCAGATAAATCTCGCAGAGTAGGATCTCATTTTAATTACGGTATATATTGCAAAAAAAAAAAAAAATTCTCAATTTGAGTAAGTTAGTTAGCACTCAAGCTGTCAAGTGGAGTAGTTAAATTGGATGATTTTTGCTTTATTGGATGGTTTAAAATCAAGAGTTTTAAATTTAGCATATCAAAAATTTTTGTTGAATATCTGCTAGCAAGATACATTGAACACATTAATTTTTCTCCCATTGCTAGCAAGATATATTCAACTGATAGCATGCTACGAAATTATTTTATCTTCGACAGTTGCGTGCTGTCGCAGCAGTATTAGCATTTTGTTTGAATTTTGATATGTGCTGTTTAATGTAGTAGTCCCGTTTATATTATTTTAGATAAAAGAGGAATAATATGGTAGTATTAAACAAGTGTCGCTCGCGAAAATATTGTTATTCTATGATAATATTTAATATTGCGCTGCTGTACCATATGAAATTATTAAATATAAATATACATACATATGTAAAAAGGCAAGTTTTGGCACACACCTGTGGAAAAAAATTAGTAAAAAGGAGGTTATTTTTATCAAAAATTAGAAATTAAAAAAAAAAAATTAATTTGCAAAAATAAAATCGAAACATTTTGAAAAAATCAAAAAATTAAAAAAAAAAAAAATATTTTTTATTATTTTTTAATTTTTAACAAAAATTTATGTTTTTCTATAAATTTTCGATTTTTTTTAAAATTTTAATTTTTTGTTTTTTTTTTTTAAATATAAATTTTTTGATTTTTTTAAAAATTTAATATTTTCAATTTTTTAAAAAATTTAAAATTTTCGATTTTTTTGGTGGCCAACCTTTATTTTTTTGAATTTTTCCGATTAAAAAAACATTTTAATTTTTTTTTAATTCATAATTTTTTAAATTTTTTGATTTTTTTTTTAAGTTTTTTAATTAAAAAAAACATTTTTCGATTTTCTTTAAATTTTATTTGTTATTATTTTTTAATTTTTAACAAAAATTTAAGTTTTTCTATAAATTTTTTTCTTGTCACACACCGTCAATTTAATTGAATATATTCTTACTTCACTATTAAATTTCATTAAATATGCTCACCACAGTAGCAAGAAATATTTAATATTCTCTATATTAAAAATGAAAACCACATTGCTAAATATAGCAACTATGGCAGCACTATAAAATTATACAAAGAAAATGCAGCTATTGCTGTGACAGCGCACAATCAAAACAAAATACACACAAGAAATAATTTCATAGTATAATGTGCCGACAGTTTGAATATATCTTGCACGTTGCTATTAAATTATGAAATTTTTAGCAAATCACGACTACTACAGTATTCATTTTAAACTCTGTTAAAATCATGCTATTTTAAAACGATATCATGTTAGCACTTTAAGCATTCGTTCCTTCAAATCATACTTAAAATAGGTTTTTTGTTTTATCGATTTCAGTTTCAAAATTGGTAATTTATCTAAAGGTTTATTAAAAAAAGTAATATCTTAAATTATTCGTTTTATTCGATTTATACTCTAAATTTATTAGAAGTATTCGTTATTCGAAAATCATGCTTTTTAAATTGTTTGTTCGGATTATGTTTTTACTCGTTCGATTAATCGAATAATTTTTATTCTAGTGACTACCCTACTACATACCGTGCAAAACTTTCTATTACCCGGTAATAGGTTTGGGAATAAGAAATTATAGACCTCAAACTAGTTACTTTTCTATTACAAACCCCATTATTTTAACAAGGGCATGTCCATTCTGGTAACACCTTACAAAACACATATTACCTGTAGTATAAGGTTTCAGTTTTGTAATGCTGCACAGTGGAGTGAATTACAAATATTTTGGAAATAATTCAGCCATTTCTTACTGGCTGAGCGGATGGCCATGAAACTTTACAGAGCCATAACCAACGTAATTTCAGTTAATTTTTAAGGAAGGGCCCCAATTGATCCATCAAGCGCTGATCAATTAGACTCCAAAGTAAGACACCTCGGTATTAATAAACTTTGAGGGCTTGGCAATTTTAAATTTATCCATAGATTTTTTAAAATGTAAATTTTCCGTAATCTGCTTATAATTTCCAACAATAAATACGTTTACTCATGTCGGTTATTTCTTAAACTGCATAATTTATCCGCATTTGAAAGTCAAAACTTTGCATTTTTGTAATAATCTGGTCCGGTTTTCTGCCAATGGAAAACGCAAATGAACTCCGATTGCTTTGAAAAGTGTTGGTGATATTAACAGCAAGTTACTTAATTAAACTTGAATGCAATATCTTGTTCACGCTTAAAAGAAAATGCCTCTAAAGTTGTAAATTATAAATAAACGTGAATTTTGTAATATTTTGGTCAAAAAAGTAGCAAGACTCTTTAGCCTCCAGACTAAAAGTTTCTTCAGGAACACATAATGTTCATATTTTTCTCAAAAACTACTACATATAGTTGCGTTTTATGAAAATTATGTTGGTTATTATTATTCTTCCCCCAGACTCCTCCGAATTCGACCATTTTTTTACTCAAATTTTAAATTTAACCAATTTTTTGTCTGAGTCCACCACTGAAATTGGAAAGTGAAAAACGGGTGCAGGGTTCCAATTTAGTCCAAATATGATAGTATTATACTTTTTTAACATAGCTTCAAATGTATACAAGACAAGGCAGCAATAAATATAAAAAATCCCATTATAGGAAATTTTTTACAGTTTCTTGGGAATTGTTGGATTTCCTTTAGTTATAATATTTTTTTTTTCTATTTTAATAAAAACAACAGCAAGTTACAGCAGCTTGCTATTAAATTTTATTGCAATACTTTCATTAAAAATATTCTATTAAAGTCTAACATTTTGACAAAAATTTAAATAAAAAATTTTTCACGGATACCCGTGTCATATAAATGTAGTACCATACCTACCGATTCGATGCGGCATCCACTGTTTTCGTTTATTTTGGCATACCGATTTTAGGGGCAACGATATTTCTGTTATTTCGGTATCGGTTTTTTAGCGTTAATGGTATTTTACTTATTTCGGTAACGGTATTTTAGCGGTAATGGTCTTTTAGTTATTTCGGTAACGTTATTTTAAGGATAGCGGTTTTACAGATATTTCGGCAACGGCATTTTAAGGATAACGTTATTTTAGTAATTCTGGTAATGTCAATGAACAGCGATATTTTTAAGCCCCATTATGCCCGAATTCCAATGACTGGTTAGTTTATAATCAAACTTTGGCAAGTTATATCTATTAACAGCGATTATTTATTTTTTATCTTGACAAATAATTTCGGTAACTATTTTGGTAACGGTACTTTAATTATTTTGGTAACGGTATTTTAAGGATATTGAACTTTTATTTATATCGGTAACGGTATTTTACGGATAACGATATTTCAATTAATTCGGTAACGATATTTTTGGTATAACGATAGTCAGTTGAAAGTGTTTGGAATTGATTACGGTATTTTAGCGGTATTGCCTACCATCCAGTAAAAATGTCATATAAGGGGAACTTTTATATGGAGTAATTTATAGCAAAATAAACTTCGTGGGTAAACTATGTCTAAATATTAACATATTTTCTCTAAATTTTACACTTATTCATGGAAGCAAATCTAAATTTTATGTGCCAAGTTTCAGCTGAATCGGATGTAATTTTCGGATATCCGAAAATTATTTTTGTGAAAATTTAAAATTTTTGTTTTGCAATAGAACAATTTCTAATGATACCAAGCTGTACATTGATTGCTATTGTTTTTATTAAAAAAAAAACAAAAAAAAAAATTGATATGACTATAGAAAATCACACAATTCCCAAAAAACTGTAAAAAAATCCTCATTGCTGTTTTGTTCAAATTTAAAGCTATGTTGAAAAAAGATAATGCCATCATATTTAGACTAAATTGGAGGACCTGCCTTCGGTTTTTAATTTTCCAATTTCGGTAGTGCACTTCAAAATATTTGTGAGACACCCCACTGTGTGCTGCCGTGTTATTTTAACAATTAAGTTTGTAATATACATACCTACTTTTACTTTGTTGAACAAATTAAGAACAATTTCAAGATTTTTTTTTTTAGTTTTTAATTAATACACCACCATTTTTATTAACATCAACAACATATTTACATATATATTATATAAACAAACAATTAACAAATATTTTTAACATATTACTGTGTTCATAACTTTCCGTTTAATAGGAATTACCAAGTTTATTCTTATATTTTACAGTATGATACAAATGGCTTTAAGGCAAACCATTAACTTACTACTTGAAAATGAAAAAAAAAAAAATTATGTATTAATTTGTTAAAATTTTAATCAGACGTTATATCTTTGATAAAGTCTATTACTCCAATTTTTGAGATTAACCAATATGCAAAACTTATACAAATAACCGTCTTACAAACACGATCCAAAACATACATACTGCAAATAGTTGGAAATAAATACAATTTTTAAATTCAGTGCAACACTTTAGAGTGCATATGAGCTATTTCAAAAATTTTCGACATCTCTTTAGACTGACTTTAAATGCCTCTTATTTCTCAAGGTTTTTTGAATTGACAGAAATGATGGACGAGGTTAGGTAGAATATACTTAAAAACTAGGACATGCAAAGTTTCATGTTGAAAGGGGTTCGCCTAAAGACGTGATGGCCATTTAAATGTCAAAAAATATAAAAAAGTTACTTGAAACTAACAAGAATTTTTTCATTAATTTTATTTTTTCCTCATAGTTTTTAACATTGAGACCTAAAGCAACACAAAATGGCGTTACTAGACTTGGGAGATACATTCACTAAAAAGTAATTTCCATAGCCCGATCAAAAATTATTGTATATAACGATATTGTCGTTATATGATCATATAAAATAGCATATGTATCAATATGTATTGATATATAATAATATTTTCAAAATGTTTTACCAAAAAAAATTCATGTATAAGCACATCCAATCATAATCATACTATTCTGAATTTCATATATGATAAATGATAAATTTAATTAAATTTTTATAAAATTAGATATAATTTAATATATAATTATATATAATACAAACATCAAAAACGTCTTCTGTCATTTTAGACATACTTATACAAGGTGGCGCAAAAATAACCTTCCGATGTTTTTTGGCTGTAATTTAAAAAAAAAAAAATGAAAAACTTTGATTCTTCTTGTGGATTATTTTTATTTGGTATTTTAATTTTTTTTACATCAAGTCGAGAATATGATGTCATGTAAATGGCCGCCGCCACAGTTGATTGTCATTTGGGCCCTTTTTATGGCATTTTCCATCACTTTGGCCAAAACTTCCGGCGATAGGTCCTCACATTCTTGACGGATATTGTCTTTAAGAGCTGCAAGAGTCTGAGGCTTGTTGACATAAACCCGCGACTTCAAAAAGCCCCACAAAAAGAAGTCTAGAGCGGTCAACTCAGGCGATCTTGCTGGCCAGTGCAAATCGACAAAACGGGAGATTAGGCGCCCGGGAAATGCATCCTTCAGCATATCGGTTGTGGCACGTGCAGTGTGTGCCGTTGCACCGTCCTGTTGGAACCACATGTTTTCCAATCCCAATTCATCAAGTTGCGGCAAAAAGAACTCGTTGATCATTGCTCTGTAGCGCTCACCATTCACAGTAACCGTTTGGCCCGCGACGTCTTCGAAGAAAAAAGGTCCGATGACTCCTCCAGCGAAAACAGCACACCATACAGTGACTTTGAGCGGGTGTAATGGCTCTTCGTGGGTTACACGCGGATTTTCAGTGCCCCAGAAGCGTAAATTTTGCTTATTTACGTACCCGCTAAGATGGAAATGGGCCTCATCACTCATGATTATTTTTGATGAAAAATCATCTTCCTCTTGGTGGTGATTAAGGATGGCTTGAGCGTATGTTACACGCGATTGGCGGTCAGCAGCTAACAGCTGATGCACCGTCTGGACTTTGTACGGAAACATCTTCAAATCTTGTACCAAAATTCGCTGTAAAGACCGTCGACTGATACCCATTTGCGTGGCACGTCGTCTGGTCGATGTCGACGGCGCTTCCATGACATCCTCGGCTACAGCAGCAATATTCTCTGCAGAACGGCTACTCCGGGGTCTGCCACGCCTGGCAGCATCTCGTGTTGTGCCAGTCTCTTCGAGGCGAGCGGCTAAACGTCGCAGTGTTTCACCAGTAGGCCAGGAAATCTGCGACGAAATTCACGTTGTGCCAAAGTCACCGACCGATTATTGGTCAAATAAATAGTCACCAATATTCCGCGTTCTGGAGCAGTGTAGCATAACATTGTTTATTAACGTGTATTTCGCATGTGTTTACTACACAAATGTCAAAACAGAACTGACATTAGGGGCCAATCGCAAAATTTATAGCATTTTCTGATAGGAGGATTACTTTTGCGCCACCTTGTATATAATCCAAAACTGAAAAAATTTTCCAAGTCAGTTTCTATGTAACTATATATAATTCAAAAACCGCAAAATAATTTACGAAAATAGTTCTGAATTTTGCGCAAACAATTTCCATTACAAATAACAAAATCTCCAGCAAATATTTTTAGAACAGATTACCTGGGAACCTGTTCTACAACAGCTTCTTCTACCACCGGATACATGGAACCGTTTCTAGAACAGATTCCTTGAAGCCAAATTGTAAGGTTTCACTGTCCCAGAACCTGTTCCATAACTGGTTCTAGAACCGGTTCTAAAGCATCTTGTTCTAGTTTGGAGGTAAAGAACCTATTGCAAATAAGACAAACTCCATATAAAAAGAATCGGTTGTAGAACAGAAATTATAATTTATTATACTACAGTATAAGTTATTCTGCAACCTGTTATTTGGATTTTACTGGGCCATTTTAATATTGACAAACAATTTTTTTTTTGTAAATTAACAATATCGTTTAAAACGAAAATTTGATGTCCTAAAAAAATATAAGTTATTTACAAATTTCAATCATACATTTTGTGTTTTTAACCCGTTTTATGGAGGTCAAATATATGTAACTTAATATCTTTTACTATTAATATATTTGGATTATTATGTATCTAATTGTATCTAATTATATCTAATTGTATCAAATATAATATAATTAGTAATTATATCGGGACAAAACTAGAATAGATTTCGATAGTTTTTTTTTATTAAATTGTATATATTTAATTATAATTAGATCCAAAGTGATACAATTTAATAGAACCATTTTTATGATCAAATTATATCCTCTTGTATAATATATATTTGTATATAAACTTTTTTACCTAGGATTGGTCAAAAGTTGTATGGTGAAACCAAAATTTCGTGATTTTTAAATATTGTCAGTTTTTTACACAGGGTTTTTGTGCTATTTAATTGAATTAAGTTTTGGGAACAGTTTTTTACAAATGGTGCAATTACAGTTTAACCCATTTTATACCACTCATTGATTCCGTGGGAATTTTGTGAAGAAACTTGGTAGAAAGATATAACTTTGTCTCAAGAAGCTTTTTCTGAAGTTTTCGAACTTATTGCTTATTGCTTCCACTAGTGGTGGTACTTTTTTGCATAAAAAATGTTTGCAGGGTGTGTTTTGTTAAGGTTTGCGAAAATTTTGTCCGTTCTGCGATATCTTGCTTTGTTTTCGAGATACAAGCCATTTTACAAAATGGCGATGTTTTAAAATGTCCAGTATCTCCAAAACTAAGAGAGATAGAGCAAAACGTACAAAATTTTTGCTCCTCAGGAGTATTAATATACTCTTATAATATAAAAAGTCCGAGAGAGATCCCGAGTGATCAATTTTTTAAACAACAGCCACAGTGTGATTTCATTATTTTACTTATTTACGTGATAATACAAACATAAACATATGTTATCGGATAATAGAAAGTTAGTTCCTCGTTCCATTTCGTTTCCCGTATTCAGTGTTACAATTTACACACCATTTTTTTTTTTGTAAACAAATGCTTTTTTCGCTCAATTGTAATTAGTTTTTCATGCATTAGTGTGATTTCATTAGCATTAGTAGGACGAATGCTAATGGCAAAAAATTTCATTACAATTAAATGGTACTGAAATTGTTTTGGCATTAGCATTATTTAACTAATGCTAATGAAATTCCAATGCTAATGAGAAAAATCCTAAGTATGGTCCAAACGTCCTTAAAATCAACAAATATTCCAAAATCAGAAATAAAAATTGGACAAATTAGTAACACAAGGGGAATAATGAGAATCACAAGGTCTTATTTTGTTAAAGCTTTGCCTATTCTGGAGGCTCTAGCTTTTCTAAAACTTCGAGTTCTGGTGAGATCTTTAGCCAGATCAAATTACTAGCATCAGCCTAGCTAATATGTTTGATTTTCTATATTTTTGTAAATATACGGAGGTTGAAAGCTTAACATTAAAATAAATTAAAAATAACATTAAAATAATCTCGATGCATATAAAAACAAAAAACTAATAAAACTTCTTTAGTAAAAGCACAAAAAGTGTAATTTTTGAACTGTAGTTATATTTTGGTAAGAGCAATAATTTATGCCTAAATTTATTAATTTTTATGAATTAGTTTCTGCGATTCGCTCTTAATCTATTTTGGGCCATATCGCCTAAAATAAGCAACGACCAAATTTTTGGTATAAGAACATATTGTTTATTTTTCGTGCCGAACAAGTGGTAAATATTTCATTGAAAATTAGCTTATGTCGGTTTGAGGGTTAAAGATAAATGATTAACGCGACTAGATACAGCATGCTTAAACGTCGTCTATCACATATACAAAATGTTCTTCATGTGTTATATATATTATGTTCTTCATGTCATATATATATTTTTTTAATATTTCACCTCAAAGTGTCGAAAATTTTTTAAATACCTCATATGCATAATTATTTTATAAAATTTATAAAAATGTTATCAAATGATTTTTGTATGAATATTTATTTTATAATTCAAAAACGATTATGCATAAAGCTCATTTGCTGCAAGAACGTAATAACTCAAAACACATGATTTTTGAGATATGAACGCAGAATAATTTGTTATACCATGCTTTATATTGTGTAAACAAATCGTATTAATATCTTGAATATTCCACCTCTTGAGAAAAAATTAAGTCGTTATTTTTTCTTTAATATGAGATTAAATTGAAAATCAAAATTTTTGAGTTATGACGTTATTGCAGCAAATGAGCGATGTGACCATAAATCTTTAATAGTTATAAATTTACCATTTTGCTTGTACGCGAGCCTTGGGAATAGTTGCTAAAGGTTCCTTCATAACATACTGCCGACCTCCCAAAATACTAATACGCATATACTCCAATTCATCAACATCATCAGTATTGATTTTAAAACTTTTTTTTTGGGAAAAATAACAATTAGATTAATTATTTTTTTCTTTTTTACTTTGGAACATTATTTAATGATTTACTTACATTTTTTGATCTGCTGAATTTAGACATTTATACAGTTCCCTAAAGTTATTTGATTTGAAATCCCAAGCTCTGGTAGTGAAAAATTGTAGTACTTCTAAGCCAATAGCAATACGTTTTTGTACACGTATCATGCTTTAAATTAATATTTCCATAAATTACTCTGACATTCGGTTGTTAAAATTTAAAAACCTTTTTACTTACAATCTTTTTTGACGAAATATGGTTAGAAGACCATCTACCAAAAGGGCTGGCAACCACATATATATGGCCACACAAAACCAGTGATAGAATTTATTATTGGTCATATTACCATCTGGATACCATAAACCAACTTCAAAGGGAAATTTATAGGCGAATTCTTTACCCTTATCCATAATCCATTTCCAAGTGTGTTTTTGTTCTTCAGGAACGGTCAAATTAAAGACGGGCAAATGTTGTGGCCTAAAAAAGAATTTAAAAAAGTTCAGAATCACCGCCAAAAAACAAACAAACGAATTAATTTACAAAATTAACCACTTACTTTGTTTTTAATTGTGTTACCACATAATATGGTATTATAACTAAACCATTTATGGCTATATCAACTGGTATAACTTCCGATTTTAATTCTCCATTGCATAACATTGAACGTATAACACCTTTGCCAGCCCCAATCATAACACCCGTAGGACCATTCATATTATCCACCCATCCCGGTAAGGGTTCTTGTAATGCAGGTGTCACTATTTTAAAAATGTTGGGGAAAATATTATTTATTTTGTATTTAATGAAAGGGAAAGTAAGAAAAACTCTTTTTTTATTTTTTTAATTTCGTATAAAAAACAACAATTTATTTCTCCGCCCCTGTACTTAATTATAATAAAATCATTTATAAAAACTGAATAACAATTTATATATTAATATAAAATTGACTAGGATTAGAATATGGCTAAAACACCGGTCCATTTAAGTAGATAATAGAAGAAAAGACCAACAATTAAAGTCTTACAAACTCTATCAACGACATATTGGCTGAAAATAGAAAAAAAAAAATAAATAAATTAATAAATTTTCGAAATTTATATATTAGAGATCGTCAGAAAAGTAAAACGCCTATCGATAAAAAAGTCAGAAACTAGTCTAGTCTGATTTAAAAATTATTAGTGTTTATAATTTTTAGAGAAAACCGTTTGTTCTTCTTCTTAACCTCAACATTTCAAAATTAAATTTGTCAAATGCATATTAATTAAAAATTAATTGCGACTGTCTATAAGACGTTAAAATAACACTGCACTAAAATACATTGTAAAATTTGCGCTGTGTCGATGTCTCAATTTAAAACGCAAAGTTGTCAACACTGAGCGTTAAAACCATACGGCAATCTGGTAATATTGTGAAATAGAAACGGAGGAGATTAGAAGGTAACCAAAATCTAAAAATAAAATGTTTGTGTTTGTTAGTGCTTGTCACTTCTGAGTATAATATACAATAACAGAAAAAGCTAATAGCTGCATTACATTCGATACCATACTCGGGTGTGATCGCTAAACGGTCATGACTTGGTATTGTTACGTTTGTAATGTAAGAAGAGCGCAGGTTTAATTCTTACAGCCGCAGGTTGTTGAAAAAATCTGATAATTATATGACACAAATAATAATACAATAAAAAAGGCATAAACTAGTCTAGTCTGATTAAAAAACTAATAGTGTTCATAATTTTTAGAGAAAAACGTTTATTCTACTTCTTAACCTCAACATTTCTAATTTTTTTTTAGTTTTTTTGGGATATCAACACTTTTGAAAATGTTTTCTTTTGTTAATTTTGTTTTAAATTCCAACTGCTTTAACCCTCTGCGACCTGCTACCAAAGTTTTCGATTTTTGAAAAATTTTCTTAAACTGCTTTAATAAAAATATGCCATGTGACACAGCATTTTTTATATCGGATTAACGGTTTTCGAGGTATTGAGATTTGATTTTCACTAAAAATTGCGTATTTTTCCTGTATTCTAGAAATTTTTTAAAAATTATCTTAGAATTTTTTATTTTTGCACTCACAAACTACACAAAACATGCTCTATTATATCATAATTATCTCTGAAATTAGAGATGATGTATCAATAAATATGTTTTTTGAAATAAATTAAAATTTTTTTTCCATATATATGAGGCTTTGTGCGAAGGTAGCCAAGGGTTACGTAATAATTTTTTCTTAAATTTCGCACCACAAAACAACAACTATCGGAACAGTAGTTAATGAAAATCAATAGTTAAAGTCAATATTCCCCCAATAATCATGTGTATAAAATTTAAAAGTATATTGTACCATATAAATTTTCTGTTTTTTCGAGATATTTGTAGGTAAATTTTTAAGTTATCCTTCAACCAATAGTGACATAATTATGCTCAAATTAAAAGTAGTTTTGTCTACTTTGCTAGGGCAAAAATGGATTATTTTTAAAAAATTTGTTTTTTTTTAAATTTTGCAATCCGATTTTCTCAAATTCGCAACACCTAACTTTTAGACCTACGCATCAAAACACACCTTAACAAATAATGAGTCTAGTAATCTAAACTGGAAGGTTTGGCCGTATTACCCCTTATATTATAATTCTAACTATGAGTTATGTATATAATGGGTTACCTATATGCATACAATGGTATTAATGGATTTAAAAATAAATTTTGAAAAAAAATTACGATTTAAAAAATATTATTTTTTTTTAAATATGGTCGGGCGCGAAATCGATCCCGGGTCGTCAGATTATCAGGCGACTGCTCTATACACTAACCTCATAGGCATTAAACACAAATACGAATTATAATGAGTCTAAAAATAGATTTCGGGAAAAATGTTGTATCATTATATTCTGCCTAGAAGTAATAACATGCATAACCTATTATTGTTAAATAATTTTTTTTTTTTGCATGAAAGTAATGCATTACAAGTTTCTTATTGGGAACCCATTATTTTATCATGTAAAGTAATGCAGAAGGTATAAGAAATCATTACAAAGTAGTGTATAAAATAATAAGTATTCATTACCATGTTTTTGCTGGGTCGTTCTACAATAACCGCAACAATAATTGATCAAAATCGAAAGTTGAAAAAAATGCCGCTATATTCCAAAAGCGCGCGGCGGCCCTAAAACTCTGATTTAGAGAGCAAAAAGAGCTGTATTTATATGAAATTTAAATTCACTTTTCTATTTAACACCAAAAACTATTTAAAAAAAAACTTTTTTTTCCGTTTTTAAAGGGCACCATTTAGGAAATAGAGTGGTCGGAAAAAATCAAATTTTTTCCAAAACCTTATAAAGTTACAATCAAAAAACTGAAACTCTGCCTATTCTGGAAGCTCTAGCTTTTCTAAAACTTCGGGTTCTGATAAGATCTTTAGCCAGATCAAAATACTAGTATCAACCTACCTAATATGTTTTATTTGCTTTGTTTTTGTAAATATACGGAGGTTGGAAATCTCGTTTTAAATTAAAAATTACATAAAAATTATCTCGATGTATAGAAAAACAAAAAACTAATAAAACTGTAAAAAACTTTTATATCTGCGAAAAAGTGGCGAACAAATTTTTGCTTTATGGTAACTTAGTAACAAAAAGTTATTAGTAGCGATTCCTATTCTCACTTTCACCATTCACCTCAATTTTCGAATCTCATTATTTCCCGAGTGTTAATTATTAGTTCCATTTTGATTTTAGATTTATGAATATTTGTTTATTGTAAAGACGATTGGACAATAAAAAATTTATAAATTTGAGAGAAAATAAGGTTCGAAAACTGAGGTGAATGGTGAAAGTGAGAATAGGAATCGCTACCATTAAGTTTTCAAAATGTTGTCTTTACTAAAATGCAATATTTTATGGATTAAAAATATTTTAAATGGCTGTGATATATCGAAAATGTTTGTTCGTAGCTCAAAATACATTGTATGTGTTATAAGAAATATTTTTAATATTATTTACAAAATTGATACCTTCATACCATTTTAGCGGTTCGCAATACATCGAAAATGTTTATAGGACATTTTTATTGTCTTAAACAATTTATTTTTTAAAAATTTTTTAAAAAGAGAGTTTTCCGTCCACTCTATTGCCTAAACGGTGCACTTTAATACCTGGGCGAAGAGTTTTTTTAATATAATTTGTGGAGTTGAATCGAATGTCGAGTTGAAAATTTATATAAATACATCGCTTTTTGATGCAAAAACAATAAAAAAGTGATGATATCCCAAAATAAAATTTTCGTGATGAATTTTAATATTTATATCAATATCAATAAAACAGATAAGTTTAGTGAACTTTTCTGCAAAAATTCATTAATATGATGTTCGCAGTGTAGTGTTACACAAATTGTTACTAACATCCTTTAACATAAGGTTTCTCAATATTAATGCAGCACTAAGTAAATTTTTCCGACACTGCGATAATTATCTTTACTTCAGTAATGAATTTCTGCATATATTTAATGAAGATTGTCACTGCAACAATCGTTTTCGGTTTCGATTTCAATATTAATACCTCCAATAACAAACATCGGCGTTCACATAAATTTTTATTTTTTTTTAAAGTGAAGCAGCACTGATCAAATTTTTCCTACATTGCGATAATTATCTTTACTTCAGTAATACATTTCTGCATATATTTAATGAAAATTATCTCTGCAACAATCGATTTCGTTAAAGTCAATGCTTATGAAATGCTTAATAGAATAAATGTTAATCTTTCTAAAATTAATGAATTAGTCCGGCAATGAAGCGTTTAATAGAATTTATAAAACAGTTTCATAAAGTTCTAAAATACGCTGATAAAATTTTATGAGTAGTATTAATGAATTTGTTCATTAATACAATCAATTTTTTTATTCGAATGTTACCACAGAACGCTTTCATTCAAATGATCAAACATTTTTATGAAATAAAAAATAATTTTTGCGCCTCTTGCGGAAGTTTACTACATTATGTTAAATATAAACGTTTCAATATGCGAAAACCCTAATAAAATTATAGCATATTTCAAGGAACAGAAGAAAATATCAGTAAAAGAAGCTTCATTGAATTGATGAAATTGTACATGACTGTTTAAATTTATGAAAAAAATTCATAGAAGTTCAAACTTAATATAATGCTTTATTGAAACAATACAACACTTTATAAAATATATGTGGAATTTCAAAAATTTTCTACACTTTGAGGCTAAATATTTCCAAAAATTTTGTTTGTATGACATGAATAACCCTTTGTGTACAGTCATCGAAATTTAAATAGTCGCATATAAACTGTATGGTTTATTTATATAATATGGTAGTAAATTTTTGATATTTTTATATAAAATTAATCATTGATGGGTAAGTTTACACAATATATGATATTATAGAAATAAACCTCATTTAACAACAATTTTTCTAGTAAAACGAAAAACTTAGAGCGAAATTTAAATGGACGCAGCACTCAAATTTTAATTGAAGCAAAATGACAGGGTTTGACATTTTTTAAGAGTAGTAAACTATGGGGAATAAAAAAATATTTTTTTTCTAAATTCAACCATAAATGTGGAATTTGCAAGCGTGAAACCAAATTTAAATATTGCACAAAATAAATATTTTCAAGCGTATACTACACAGATATGCACCAAAAAGGTGGCTAAAACGCTTTTCCTGAAGAAAAATTGGGAAATTTAAATTTTTACCATTATAGAAATATCAGAAATCAGAGAATATTGAACAAAAATTAAATCATTTATTAAGGAAAATGTATTTGAACTTCCCTATGGGGAATGAGGAGTCAATTGACCTAAAAGTGACTGTTTAAAAAAGGACTTATCACAGGACTGGTATAATTTAATACTGAAGTGGGCTAAGCAGTGTAAATTGTCCTAAAATTACCAATCCTGTGACTGGTAAAGGGAGGACATACCACTTAGCCAGAATGCTTATTAAGAAGAAAAAGCCAGTTGGCCAGAATTTTACCCATTGGAAGCTGTGTAGTTTTCGTTTATTTTATACGACATGCCCCTTTGCGACAGTCTTGTGGTATGCCCATCTTTGGTTAGTCCTGTGGCATGTCACTATGTGGTTTAAAGCAGGACAAATAACTCCCTCCTATGACATGCCAATGTTAAAGTTGTTTACATAGGGTAGGGTTTAGCAGAGGACCGGTCTCTGGCACGAAGGGATCCTGTGGTACACGCAGAACTAGTCCCATTCCCCATAGGGTTGTTCTTTAGTCTAAAAATATGCTGATTAAGCAAAGTTATTTATTTCGATAAAGTCATTTAACTAAACAATTCTCTAAAATAAAAACAAACCCAAAATACAAAAAATTTTACCTTTGTAAGTATATCATGCAATAAGTATATAACAGATTAAAAAAAAAGTTCTTAAGCTTCATTTTGCTCAAATTCTATCTGTTTAATTTTTGTTTATCGCTGTATTACAATTACTACGATATATAATGCAAAGGTCGAAATTTTGGTAATTTGAGTCTGAAAAAAAGTTTTTATTTCGCAGTGTTTTTATGGTAAATCACTTTGCTTAAAATTTAAGTGCCAACCGAATTGAAAAGTGTTTTTTGGTGGCTACAACCAATAAATTCGATTAGTAAAACCATATCTTAATGTAAAACCGAATTTTGGTTGGCAAATGGCAATATTTTTCTCTGTGTGTATATTTTTAGTCTGGAGAACAAGTTAAAATTTATTTTCTTTAACAATTATTTATTAAATTTTTTCTAATTTGATCATAATGCTATAATAGTAAACATTTTTTTTTGCCAATTTTTCTTTAGGAAAAGTACTTTTATCCAACTATTTGTGCATATCTGTATAGTAATGGCTCGAAAATGTTTATTTTTTATGACATTCTGTTTATTTTGTATGACAGTTAAACTATCCTATAGTAAATAATTTGTTAGTCTGCGGCATATGTGAATTTGGTTTTTGGCTTGAAAGTTCTTCATTAATGGTTGAATTTCGAAAAAGAAATAAGTTTATCCTATTCCCCAGAACTTACTATACTTGAAAAATGTCAAAAACGAATGTGTTACTTTTAAATTTTAAAAAATTAAAACCAAAAGTTTATTTTTCGATCTTTTATCATAAATTATGATGTGAGCAAGATTATTCAAGTTAAAGATCATTTGTTTTTTGTTTAACAAAAAACCGTGCAATGTTTATTTATAATGTTTATTTATAACTATAATATCATTTAGTAAACTTCAATGATTAATTTTGTATAAAAATATAAAAAATTGACTACCATATTAAACAAATATTGCATGAAGTTTAAATGCTTCTATTTTAATTTCGCTTACTGTATGTGTTTGAAAGCATGTTAAATCCATTCGCGTTAATTATTTATCTTCAACGGCTCAAAAATGATACCAGTTAAATGTTTAGGGCGAATTAAAAATACAGAAATTTTTAAATAACTGTTAACAGTTATTTTTTCGGTATTTTCAAAATAAATTTTAATAAAAAAAAAAATGTTTTCTTCTTTCGATTACAACAAAAAATTGTATTTCCTACATCTTATTTAAAATGTAGTCAAAATCCCAAACGGTACTCCAGTTATTACGTTTTATGCATTGCAGATACAATGAAATTTTCTAATTATTATTTTCTAACTATGAATATTTCAATAAAGTCCAAATATAAAATAAACAAGAATTTTTGAAAACTCGACGAAATTTTGCATTTTTTTTTTCTTTTTTAAATTATAAAATATTTTAAATTAAAAATTTAAAAGTTATAAGTTTTCTTTGATCTTCTTTTATTTAATTCTTCTTATTTTAAACAAGCTTAAGGTCCTTTATTTATAAATTATAATTATTTATTTCCAATATTTCGTCTCCCCATTGGGTGACTTCTTCAGGGAACAATTATTATTTTTATAATAATTTATAATACTATTTATAATACTTATTTTTAAAGCCAAAAGTGTAAAATGTAATAGAATAGAATCACATACAAATTTCTTAAAAATTTAAAATTTAAATTTTTTATGAAAATGTAGAGCATAAAAAGCTTTACAAATTTGGTTATGCAAACAAAAGAATTAAGACACAAACTTGAAGTTCTTAGAAAAAGACATATTATTTAGCGGGCTTAACACCATTGAAATTACATACATTAATGCTTTAAATGCATATTTTATAAGGGAATGTACGCTAATGCGACCTTAAACCTGGTATTTGGTATATATAAAAAAACACACAAGGCAGGTATCCCGACCCGGACCGGCAGATCTTAATAAACTTCGGATATGTTGTAGAGAATAAAAATTTATAGGACCCGTGTTTATTTCGTTGTATTAAAAGTAACTATAGACAAATTGGGTATCAAATGAAAAGTTTTTTTGAATATGCACTTTTGAATTTTTGCTATTGAAAAAATGTGTTTGGAGTATCATTAAATCTGGCGTTTTATTAAGGAATTTTAATTTTAATAAGCTGAAAATAATGCATGGAAATGCCAATTAAATTTAATCGAGGGGGTGTCTGAGCTTTTTCCGATATTCGAAACCGTTCGACTTTTTCCGAAGAGCCTTTTTCCCCTATATTTCAAATAATTCAGAAATGTATCAACTATGGGTCCACTATATAGGCAATATGGGTATACAAATTTATGTTTTCTTGAGTACTTTTACCCTGCGTACAAATAAATATAGTTTTCGTAAATTAAAGACAAGTTTTCATACAAAAACAAAAGATTTGTTAACCCTACTTTTTAACCCTTAAACGTGAGATTGGTCAGCTAAAAAAAATATGTGTCTTTTATTCTTTGCTTCTTTACAGCATATCCAAAGTTCATTTAAATCTGTGAGATAGGATCGGAGTACCTTCTTTGTAAGTGGAACATTCCAAATCTGAATACATTTGCTTGTAGGCCAACTCCTTGGTAATTTTTCCTTGGTCATTTTCTTGTAGCAGCTAATTTAAAAAAGTTATAAAAATATAACATTTTTAAAACAACTAAAAAGGCATATAAAACTATTATAAAAATGAAGTAAAATCGACAAAAATTTGTATTTAAATTTAAATTCAAATTCAAATTTATTGTTAATTGTGTTTAATAAAACGTTTTATGTATCGTTCAAAGCTGCTTAAGGGCTTATCATATATAATGCTAACTTTTTTAATTGCGGTAAACAAAAGACAATTTTTGTGATTCATGTTAAAAAAATTGTCCAAAATAGACAAGAAAGTGATGCGTAAACTATTTAGAAAATACTAGAAAACTGTTTTGTAGTTGTAACCGAATTTTTTGCCAACCGAATTTTTGTGGTTCCATGTACTATCACTATTATTAAATTTTAATACTATTGTAACTACCGACATTTATTTAAAAATTCAGAATGTGATAAAATATAATTGTTTACTATATAGTCTGGAAAGCCATTTGCCATCGCCTTGTAGAAGAATATCAACAACCTCATACCTACATAATTACTAAAAGAGCACTCAAGAAATTGGACCACATACGGGGGTGACATGCGACCGAAGACTTAGGCCATACACATATCTAATAATTCGATTGAAAATCTGATTATCAATTAAAACTCCAAGATATTTATCTTGTCTACAAAATCAACTCTCATACCATTGAAAGTAACGTTTATCGTATCATCAACGACACCGAAACCCATTAACTTTGTCTTTCTTGGATTTACAGCAAAACCATTGCCTGAAGACCAAGATAAGACTTCAGGCATGATAAAATTCACACCGTCCTCCAAGACATCTACAAACTGTGCATCTGAATAGCAAAGAAATGAACTGCAAGCAGATCATTAAAGTAAATCATGAACAGTAGTGGACCAATAACAGATCCCTGCAGGACACCACTTGTTATTGGTTTTGTCACAGAAGAATATTCACCAATTGATACATATTGACTTCTATCAGAAAGGTAACAGGTTATAAGTTTCCAAGCTTGTGAGGAAAAATTAAACAAGTTGTACAACTTGTCTATAAGCTTCGATTCGAGTGTATCACTCGGTGAAAAGCTTTTGACAAATCCAATGAAAGAATATCTACATTTTTACCATTATCCAAAAATGTTCTAACAGAATCTGTTAGACCAAGAAGAAGGGCACCAGTACTATACCCACGCCGAAAACCTGACTGTTAATTGTGGATTAATGAATTTTTCTCAAGGTGTTGAATCATTTGTTTCTTAATAATATGTTCGACTAATTTTGAGAGAACTGGAAGAACTGATATCGTACTCAGATTATCCAAAGAATCAGAAGGACCATCCTTTTTTATGGGTACTACTCTAGTTCTCTTCTACTCGTCAGGAAAGACTGAACTAGTAATAACGGAATTGACTAAACGAAGAATATGGGAGGAAAGAAATGGAAAAATTAGTTTAATAAATTTTAAAGGCAAAAAATCATGACTTGCAGCATTAGATTTAATTCTTTTCAATGCAGTGTCTAATTTCCTCTGGTCTACACAACGAAATGAAAAACCATCATCAAAAGTACCTTCTGAAAAGTCCAGGCTGAATTTCAGTTTATGGGGGACACCCCTAGAGAAAAAATCTGAATATGCCATCCCCTTCAGAATGTTCCCAGGAGTACGAAAATCATAATGAGGCCGAGCACTCGAGATCCCCGCCGTCTAGAATTAAGACATACTGGAGTTAAAAACCCCTAAGCCCGGCCGTAGGCCGGTCACGCAGAAAAACTTTACTAAGCGAAGCCAGTATAACAAATTTTCATTAACCAATCAGAAGCTTTCAGATGGCATCTTGGCCGTGAGAAGCGTGGAAACTCACAACTTTACGTGAGTTCTCATGCTTCTCCAAGGGGATTGATTTACTATGACCTCCACGCGGTAATCCCTGGGTAACGCTAACAATAGTAATCTTTTCGCACAAAATGCTCATTTTTGTTTGATTTTAACAAAATATAAGCAAAAAAAAAGGAAAAAAAAAATTTCCCCCACCCCAAATTTTGCCAAAATGGCCATATCGGCTACAAAAATCGCCCGATCTGGCAACTACGGCTATTTTTGGAATCGTGAAGACATTAGCTTTCATTTGATACCCATATTGTCTACGTAGGTGGGCCGGGTCGTTTTTCGACTGCCACGCCCATAAGGGGCGTGAGCCCCCTTATTCATTATGATTTTCGCACTCCTGGGGTCATTTAAGGGAGCGTAGCATTTTTTTTTTTCCAGGGGTGTCCCCCATAAACTGAAATTTTGCCAAAGTCCAAAGAATTGGGAACATCGTTTATCTGACATGAAACGAAATAATCATTAACCTCGTCTGGATTAGCATAAGTGAAACGATTACAAGTTTCCAAACAAATAGCCCCACATTTGCTTAGGATTAAGATCGCGAAACATACTAGGCACGCCTCTTCGCTACTCTAATAACCCTCTTCGCACGATTTCTGTGCTCACAATAAATAGACCAATTCTCTACACTTCTATTCTGAAGATAATATTTGAAGGACAAATCTCATAAAGAGATATGATAAACAATATCAGTTTAGTTAAACCAGTCATCAGACCTGAAACCTGAAACCAATTTTTTAAGGAGTATACAACATGGAGGTTAGACATAAAAATTTCCAATTGATCATTAACATTATTCGTTGAATACATTCCGCTAAAATCAAGCGAATGAACAGTTTGTTCTAAAACATCCATATTCAAAGCATTATAATCCAAATAGTAATGGAATGGTGTGATACGCCTGGACACTGCATTTGACCAGACCTACTCACAGTAAGAGAGGGGCTCATAAAGAAGTAATACAGTTCTCGAAAATCACCCATTATACAAACATTCGAATATTCTACAAGAATATCCCCTACAGATTCTTCGAACACTTTCAATTTACCATTTGGCAAGTAATTGACACCAACTAAAATTTTTAATGCCTCGAAGAATTACTTCAACGAATATAGATTCTGATTCACTCGAACCGGCGACCTTCTGCTTGTCAGGCAATTACTTTACCTCTAGCCTGAACTCAATTTGAATTTATTTTTTAAAAATTCTACCTTGAATATGTTTTTTCTTACAAGTTTCAATATTAATGTCTAAAAATAGATTTGTATGTACAACAGAAATTGGGTTGCTTAATATTTTATTCGAGTTACCAAAACTATTAAAAAAACTTTAAATTATTTTAAAATTGGTAACGAAAACTTATATTTTAGATAGAGTCATTGTTTTTTTTTGCAGGCTAAACTAATATTCGATTTTAACTGCAAATATTTTATTCAAGGGCTAAAATCTCCGAAAAGTGATTGGTTGTTGGTATTAAAGGTAATGTAGAAGATAATATTTTTTCAATATTGATAAGGAAAACCAATATTTTGAATGATGTGACTATGTTTTAGTTAATTTTATGTATTTTCTGTTTACAGTATAGTTTAATTATTCTGATGATGAATTTTAAGTACTTACAATTAAAATTATTGAATAATGATTAAATTTTGTAGGTTACAATGGAATTCCAACCAATGTATTGTCTGTGTGTATCAAAGGTCTAATTTTTCCTATTTATTGGTGTGTGGCTTTCTTTGGAAAGGGAATAGTGGAGATATGAAAGGTGGGGAAAGATGAAGGCTTCAAACATGACAACATTGTAATTGCGCGAGATGATAATTCTTAGAACAGTATTGCTCGCCACCTGATATAGAGTTAGCGAACTTATTGAAGCTGTTTAGTTTATAGTTCTGATTCATTATTTTACTTCGGTGGGGTTAAGTGCTATGGGAACACCGAAGGTGGGCCCTGCGCTACATATAAGGGATAGAAAACTCATCCATTTTATATTTCTAAATTCATGTTTTTGTCAATGGGAAACGATACAGGGACCATATGTGTAACAGTCCAACGCGCTAACCATTACACCACATTACGAAATGAAAATTTTTTAAAGGAACAAATAAATGTCATAAAATTTAAGGAAAACATTAAAATGATGTCAAAATCTATTTTGTTTTTGCATAAAACCGATCAACCAGCAACAAGTATCAAGTACATTTTCATTCTGACCCACTGTACATTTAGCGGGGTTTCGATACTGTTGTAATTAATTAGTTTATGTTTATTATTGGAGATTAATGGAGATTAATGGAGATTAACATTTCCATAATATGTGGAACCCCTAAAACATTTTGAGAGAAATTATAGAGAATTTTTTCATAAATTCAAAACATTCAATTAAAGTTTTTTCAAAAGAGGTCCGCTAATTATTTATTTTTCTTATCAAACTATGTTTGTGGAAAGTTAATCTAACGTTTTCTGGCGAGAACCCCCATATGTATTGACCTTCTATTTAAGTTCCACTCAAGCTCAGAGTATTACGTAATCCCAAAGGGATTAAAAAAACCTTTGATTGATTTGAGTTTTATCTAGCAGTTATAAAGGCAACACGGTTTTACACATACATTTCATAAAAATCGAAGAGTTTTGATTGAAATATATTCCCTGTCAGTTACTACTGACATACTATTTTAAGTGTACTATTTAGATCTCAGTATACATTTTAAATCTTGTACTTACATTTTAAGATGAAGTCTAGCTTTAGGTAAATCTTCTTCTTTTTCTTTTAAAATGAAAGAACGAGCTCCCTTGGCGCAATTGATCATATATTCTTTTTCCGTTTCCTTAGGATCCATATTCATGTTGAATCTAAATTAAAGAAAATAAATAACATACAAAACACCAGTTATACATATTTAAATTTATAGTATTTTTTTATTAACTAAAAAAACTTACATTTCCTTATCTTTTTGTGTCAAATTTTGCCACAAACCGCCATAACACTCTGATTTGAACGACCAAGCATGTAAAGTAAAGAATTGTAAAACCTCTAAGCCAATAGCAATTTTATTTTGTACTTTAACCATGCTGCAAGAAAAAAAATCCAGAAAATACACAAAGATTACAGATAAAGCCTCTAGCCTTTAATTAAATTAAAACGTACAATCTTTTTTGGCCAAAACACATCAAAAGAAAATCGATAAAATAGGCAGGCAACCAATGGAACATTATAACATTAAATTTATGATATAATTTATTGGTTGTAACACAAGGATCGGGATACCAAAGACCAGCATTTAAAGGATATTCTTTATTAAGGCTCTTAGACATTTCAATTACCTCACCACTAGTCACTTTACGATGATCCGCATTGGTAATATTATAAACTGGCACCGTTGCAGGTCTAGAATGGTAATCATAACGTTAAAAATATTTCATATACAACTTGAAAGATTTTTTTAAAAGCTTACCTTTTGCCTTTATTAAATTCATAAGGTATAACTATTAAACCATTTATGGCATAATCTACTGGTATAACTTCAGATTTATTTTGCTTATCTACCAGCACAGAACGTATAACACCTTTACCGCAACCGATCATAAGACCAGTTGGACCATTCAAATTATCTACCCAACCAGGTATGGGTTCATAAGCAGCTGGTGATACTGTTGTTTTTGTAGGAAATTTTAAAAAGGATATCAATTTTGATTAGTAATTTTTAAGTTCAAATATTCAAACGGAAATTTTTTCGCATGAACCACTTACATGATTTGCTATGAAAAGATGAAATTTTTTATCCAATGAATTTTAAAACACAAATAAGTTTATTTTTGTGAGTGTAAGTGTACAAATGTGTGCTTATGTTGATGAATGTTGTTTTATATGTTTAAGTATATAGATATATATGTGTGGCTGTGAGTAAATATGTGTGTGTACAATCAAAAAAATGTCAGTAAAGTTAGTAACATTTTTGCTGTGAGGATTGTTGCAGAAATAATGCTGAATTTAGCAAATTTTTTGCTGATATTAGTAATATTTCTGCAAGGATCCTCCCATCACATATGTGGCTGACTTTACAGACATTTTTTTTTCTTAGTGTATGTGTTTATTTAAGTATATTATGTATTTTAACAAAGAATATAAAAAATGTTCGGCAAAATATTGGCTGTTTTTTGGGTTGCATGCTTATCAGCGCTATTTCGAACAATTTTGACAGTAAAACCAGGAGTACGTTGAAAAATCATGTTAAATTACACCGATTGGCAGCCACACAATAACAGATATTTAAAAAAGCATATAAAATATGTTTTTCAAAAAGTTTTCTTAAGAATTTACTAAAACCGTTTAAATATCGAAATTTATTTTATGCACACAGAGAAAAATTTAGCTATTTACCAACTGAGAATCGGCTACTATGACTCAAGTTCGGTTTTTACGAATTTTAGTCTGTTGGTACAAGTGAACTATAGTTTTTACAACAAAATTCGGTTAGTGCAACTAAATATTAGTTGCAACACATAAAATATTTAGTAAACTAATACAAATTTCGTTGTACTAACTGAATTTATAAGTTGTTACCCTTAAAATAGACTTTTCAATTCAATTGGCGCTTTGTTTTCCTCTGTGTTTGTTTTTAAAGCAAATATAGAAAATGTGTCTCATAAACTCAAGATTTTTCATAAAAAAATTTATTAAAATCTAGAGAAGAAAAATTCTTAAGTGTAAAATGCACTAGAATCTGATTTTTTATCCTAAATATATTAAAATTTGTAGATTTTTGTTAGAAAAATTATGAAAATCTAGAATATCGAAATATTTTCAAATTTGGTCATGCAAGCAAAAGACTAAAGACACAAACTTGAAGTTCTTAGAATTAGAAATTTTATTCAGTGGGCTTAAGACCAATCAAAATTGAAAACAATTATACCTTAAAGGCATATTTAATGTAATTAAATGTTAACTACAATTTAAACAAAGATTTCCATTAAAAAAAATATGTTGGCAGTATAAGAAATGTAACTTTTTGAAAGAAAAAAATTATTGCCATTAAATTTCAAGGGCAAAAATTAAAATTGTGTCAGAGTCTAATTTTTTAGCATCAACATATCTTACAATTTCTGATTTTTTTATTAAAAACTGTATACAAACCTATAGAATCAAAATCTTTAAAAACTTTGTTATAAAAACAAAAGACTTAAGAGACAAACTTGAAGTTCTTAAAATATGACATTTTATTATTGCATTAAATGCATATTTAATATATTCAAATGTAAACAGTATTTAAAAAAAAGATGTATACTCAAAAACTTGTAGGGAGAAAAGAAATTAAAATTAAAAAAAAATTATGTCATAAAATTTCAAAGGCAAAAATTAAAATTGTGTCCGAATATAATTTTTTTTTAATTTTTTTTTTTTTTTTTTTTTTTTAATTGTAGAGAATCATTATTTTAAAAAATGTTGTTATGCAAACAAAAGACTTAAGACACAAACTTAAAGTTCTTAAAGTATTTATTAAATGGGCTAAATACAGTTAAATTTACAAAAAAAAATATACCTTAAATGCATTATTTTATGTATCTAAATGTGTTTACCATATTTAAAATACAGATTTATTCTCAAACAAGTTTGTAGGTAGAAATTTTTTTTAAAGAAAACAATGTTTGTCATTATATTTTAAATGCTAAATATTAAAGTTGTTTCAGAATCTAGTTTTATGAATCAAAATATCTTACAATCTCTCAATTTTTTTAATTATAAAATGTATAAAAGTATAAAGAATAGAAATCTTAACAAATTTGGTTATACAAACAAAAGACTTAAGACACAAACTAAAAGTTCTAATTATGTAAGTAAAGAACACTGCATATGTAGTTATAAATAAATGAAATTTCACCTGAAAAAATTACGACTTTACATTTCATTAAATTCCACTCACATTGTCATTTGTTTTTTACTCTTGATTAAATGAACCACAAATGCAGTAAAAATAAAGCACACATGTAGTAAAAAATTGACTAACATTTATTTCTTTTATTTTTGTAAATAAAAGCAAAAAAAAACTGATACTTAAAATAAATGTAAACTCTTAGTACAGTAATTTGATGTGGTTTGTTTTTTTAAATGAACTACAATTGTAGTCAAAACTGAAATTTCTCCTACAAATTACTGCTTTTCCACTTAAAAATAAAAATACTCAAACAACTACAAATATTTGCAGAAGAATTTCATTGAGTATAAAATTAGATATTTTATTAAGTGAGCTTAAGCCTATTAAAATTGAAATAATTTATACCTTAAAATCAAATATTATGTATGTAAATGTTAATAATTTTTTAAGCAAAATTTTATTTAGATTACGAAATGGCGATTTTCGTTACTCTGTTTGGCAAAAAAACAGCAAAATAAATATGTCAAGCCTGGTGTGATACACTTATAATAATTCATGTATAAAAATATGAAAACAACGAAAACTTTCGTAAAATGTACAAAATTTCGTTTATTTCACGAAAGTTTTAATAATTTTTTTAACAAAGTGTGTAGATGTACGCAAAATGACGTAGATGTCGCGGCATGTCAGTATGCAAAAAATCAAATGTGGAAGATTATAGTATATGTTTTTCATACATAAAACAAATAGACGCCAAAAATGTGTATAGTACACATAACTTGTGGATATAAAAACTCAAATATTGTGTCGATTCCGGCTTGTCAAAAAATAGTTTATTAATTAAATTAAAGACAAAATAAAGTATTTAAATTTAATAATAATAATAAAATGTGTATTTGTAAACTAATTATTTGTAGTGTTAATTTATGGAATGTGGTTAAATTGCAAACAAATATACCTTCAGATAGACAGACTTCAGCGAAATACAAGGATATACATCATAGGTACTTATTTTCTTTCTCTATTTGCAGAAAAAGGTTATTTTGTTATTTTTTTATTTGGTATTTAGCATTTGGCTTTATTCAAAATTGTCCTCGTATATATGTAAGTAGTTGAAATATATTTTTTTGTTAATGTGATATATAATTATTTCTCTATATATATAGATATAAAATTAATTCATGTCGTCATTGTATGGACATTTATTTATTTTTTAATGTTTTGCCAATTTTTGTTTTAAAGAATCACTAACATTTTTTTGGGGATTTTCAGCAAATATATTAACTAAAGTATATTTTTTCTACAATTTTTTGGAGTTTTTTTCAGCTCACTAATACTCAGCAATAATTTCATTAATTTTTAGCAATAATTTTTTTAACTAAAATTTTGCAGACTGCAACATTTGCATTTACATTACTGCATTTACATTACCCCCGAAATCCTGTTTAAACTATATATCGAAATCTAGTTCGTGTATAATTTTATACACTACCATATTATCAAAATCTAGTTTAAACGGGATTTCGATGGTAAATGCAACTTTATATGTATACTGATCGAAATCTTGTTCAAACTGAATTTCATGGGTAAATGAAAATTAACCCTTACACGAACAAATTTTAGTTATAACAACATTTTACTGTCATTGTAATATAGGTATTAACTTCATTCAGAAAACAAAAGCAAATGCTTGTAAAAATTATTGAGTTTCTTAAAAAATAATATTTATTTTATTTATTATTAGCAAAAAACACCTTGCAGAAAAAATTAAAGCTTTAAAATAAAATACATAAAATATATAAAAAATTAATTATAAAACCTAAAAAGTTCCATAATTGTTAGGCGGTCAATATTGATGTTATAACATTGTATGCCCAATAGGAAAGAAGACCTAACATCACAGCTTTGCAGGTACGATCAAGTAAATACATGCTATTGACACACACAAAAAAAAAAGTTAAACCATATTAAAATATTGAATATTTCAAATATTCCATAACAAATCTTACAGTTTTAATTGTCTTCTAGCTTTGGGTAAAGTATCTGGCGATTCTTTCATAAGATATAAACGACCACCTTGGATACATGATATCATATATTCTTCAACATCCTCTTCAATATCCATGTTCATATTAAAACTTAAGCGAAATTAGAAAAGAAACTATTGTAAAATGATGTTTCCGGTTTCAATACTATTCTTACATTTTCTTATCTTCATCATTTAGTTTTTTCCATAATGATTCAAATTTCGGTGATTTAAAACACCAGGCACGCATGGTAAAGAATTGTAAAACATCCAAACCGATTTGTACACGTCTTTGTACACGTATCATACTAGAGAATAGGTAAATTTTACAAAAAAAATACTTGTTAACGAACACACTCACTTTAAATGCAGTTTAAAACAAAGCAAAATATAGCATTGCTGGATTTTACTTTGGTGTAAACGCACTATTTGTTAGCGAATTGCAGCCTATCATTTAAAACTTACAAACGCTTTTGACCTAATAAAAACAATATAAAATCAATAAAGTAGGCTGGCAGCCAATGAAATAATAAAACGTTAATTTGATGATGCAAACGATTTGTGGTTATACAACCATCCGGATACCATAAACCCGTTTCCATGGGATATTGATAACCAATTTTTTTACTCAATTCTATAACATCACCCCAAGGTACTTTACGTCTCTCAGCGCAAGTGATATTATAAACGGGCACCTCTTCGGGACTGTAAGAACATGTATTTTTTAAAATATTATTAAATCAAATATTTGTTTAAAGTACCGTGGATTCTTGCAGAATTCGTAGGGTAATATAACCAGACCATTAATGGCATAATCAACTGGTATAACTTCGGATTTATGTCGTCTATCAATTAGCATAGAACGTATAACACCTTTGCCAGCTCCCACCATTAGACCGGTGGGACCATTGAGATTATCCACCCAACCGGGTACTGGCTCAAAGGCCGATGGTGATACTATTATTGGTAAATAATATAACAGTTTTTGTTTTAGAAATATTTGAGCATATTAAGCAAAATTAAGCGTGTTTGGTAGCTGTGTTTTGTTTTTTTTTTTTTGGTGGGTGGAGGAGGGGGATTTAAGCCAGTTGTTTAAATCAGTAGTAGGCTTAAATAAAACATTTGTCTGCAGGTATATCAAGTTTAGCAACTAGGAAACTGTTTTAATTCTGAAGTTTATTTTGTTGCATATCAAGCTGAGATTTGGTGGCATGTTATTTACATGTTTTACACACACAATTTAATAGAATTTATTGTTAAGAGTGTTTTAGATTAAGCATAAAATTTCACTTTATTTTTTTTTTTTGCACTTAATATTTATTTGTTCACTATTTTTTAACACTTTACAAGCAGCAGCGCACAAAAATAAGATAAAGACGTTTAAAGTAAAAGAGGATAAGGAAATAAGCACAATTTATGCAAAGCGAGATTAGACAGAAAATCAGCTTTTTTTTTTTTTTTTGTTATAAACGCATTATTTAGAGCCTTAATTTAAATTTGATCAATTTATCGATATTTTATATAATTACTTACAAGAAAACTCTGTTTGAGGGGTTAATCCAGATTTCTATAAAATTCGGTTATAAGATAGAGGAGACAAAAGTAATGAAAATATTGGCAAGAAACATACACTGAGAGAATTATCTGAATGATATTAATGAATTTTTGCATTAGACGTATGTCTAATGTCACTAGTATTCGTCCATTGAAACTTTTTATTAAATTAAAGCAGTTTTTTATAAAATTTTATTTATTAAAAACTTCATAAAAATAGTTGCAATAAATTATGAAGTCTAAGAAATTGCTCATTCACTTTGTGAAGAAAACGTGATTAGTTTAGTGAAAATTTTCATTAAAAGTAGTCCAAGAAGATTCTCTCTGTGTACCGGCCCAATAACATATTTAGGGGTGTAAAAATAATTTTCAAAGTTGTTTCAAACTTTTTGGCTTTATTTTTTTTACTACCCCAATAGAAAGGTCATCCAAATGTCTTTCATTTGATATCAAATAGAAGAATGCAAAAAAACGTATATAACGGAACTTCCAATTTAATCTTAAACGTGAAATTGGGCCGCTAAAAATGTACTCGTTTTTATTTATTATGTCTCCTTTATTACATGTCCAATTTTAAAGACAACCGGATGGAACCCACAAAATTTACAAATAATTTAGTTTTTGTGATAATTTATCTAAAGGGACTGTATGTATAAAAATGTGATATTGATGGGAAAAGATGTTTTAAGGCCGTTTGCTAGTGCCTGTCAAAATTTTCGAGCTCCTTGGCAACCCTTTGAAAATTTTAAATTTGCTAATTTTAAACCTTTACTGATAATGGCTAAATGTTTAGACAGGATTGCCGAGGTGTTCGAAAAAGTTAAAGGGTACCTTTAAACGTCCTATTCCATCAATTTCAAATTTTTATGTAGTACCTGTTTAATACACAAAGATATTAAAAAAATCAAAAAAAAGTACTGTGTTTTGGTACTAAAAAAATTGTCCCTAATAATTATCTACAAAATAAATCTAAATCCTTATACTAAAAAAATTGTCCCTAATAATTGCCTACAAAATAAATCTAAAACTTTAATCCCAGTTTTAAGGACATAAAGGTAAGGACAATTTTGGATTTAAGCTTGCATAGTATACCAATGCGAATACTATAGGCATAAGTTGTGCCCATTTTTTAAATAAGCTATGCAGCATAACTTATGCAAAAACTAGGGTCATAGTCATAGTAAACAACTTGGATAATTGTGAAAAGTTTTTATTTAAAGTATCAGTAAGTCGTATTGTAGCAAAACTTATGAATTCATTTTCAAGCGAATTAATTCATCTAAAAATGAAACTTAACTTAAGATACTTTTTTTTAAAGAAAACTTGTCGGCACACTAGCTGTTACTATTTTGACCGGATTCATTCGAAAATCGCATCAAAATCATCATGACAGTAGATACACTCACTATGTATTACCCATAATGCTTACCCGCCTATTTTTTTTAACACAAAGTCTTGCCATCTCCGATATAAAACGGAATTTTCGGTACTTTTTTTATTCGGCAGCGTGTCGAAAATTTTTAAAATTTTAAAAAATCGGCACAAAATTTATGTACTTCAATAAAATAAAAGTTAAATATGCACACAGCCTAGAAAAGTTGCTAAAAAAAACGTACCAAGAAAAGTTCCTCGGTAAAAGTTCGTTAAAAACCGGGAAACGAAAAAAAAAAAATAGAAAAAGGGGGAAAAACAGAAAAGGGAAAAAGGAAAAAAACACAGATCCGAAAAAATGTTATATGGAATAATACCAAGCAAAAACAAGCCAATGTTAAATTCATCGATAAAAATGCCAAATTAGAAGAGACAAATTTTTGCTGGGTACCTATACGCTAATTTGAAAATCTCCATAAAAACTATCAACAATATAATATGTTTTTTACATGTATGGTAACCGATTCGATGCGGGTATCTTTAAGGGTAACGCTATTTCAGTTATTTCAGTATCGGTTTTTTAGCGTTATCTATATTTTACTTATTACCGTAACGGTGTTTTAGCGGTAACGGTATTTTAGTAATTTAGGTAACGTTATTTTAAGGATAACAGATTTTCAGTTATTTCGGTAATGGTATTTACAAAGCAGACTTGTGCGACGTCAATTACATTTCAAAATTATTCACTTGGTAAAAGTTTCTAATCATGAATAAGTTTAGTCCTACTGTCGCACTTGTGGGCTTAAAACGCTTCCTTGCTAAATTTTAAATTTTGTCAACTCCAGACATGCGACATAGTACCAATATTTGTGTACTTAATTACAGGACAATTACATTTGTACGTCGAATTACATGTTATTCGGTAAAATTGAGTAATTGCCCTGTAATTAAATACCTAGATGCTGTTACTAATCCCCATGTTTGGTATTAACATTTTTACAAAATTTCCAAAGAAGCGTTTGTGAAATGCAATTAACATCGCTCAAGTCTGTTTTAGTGAAATGTTATTTTAGTTATTCAGGTAGTGTAAGTAAACACCGATATTTAAGACTCCATTATGATGGAGTTCCAATGACTGGATAGTTTATGATCAAACTTTGGGAAGATATTTCTATTAACTGCGATTATTTTTTCCTATTTTACGAAGTTATTTCGGTAACGGCATTTTAGCGATAACGGTATTTTAGTTATTTGGGTAACTGTATTTTTTCAGGATATTGGTATTTTAGTTAAATCAGTAGCGGTATTTAACGGATATTTCAATTATTACGGTAACGGTATTTTAGGGACAACGATAGTCAGTTGAAAGGGCTTTGAATCGATAACTGTATTTTAGCGGTATTGCCTGCCATCATTGGTTTTGCAAAAAAAAAAAAAATAGTGCAAAACTTTGGTTCTTTTAAATATCTTTCCACGAATACAAATTTTTTTATACAATTCCTTTAGGAGAAATGTTAAAAAATTACTTAACAGAAAAAGTAGGAGTTTTTGGTAAAATTTTTTATCCCCTTAACATCGGAGATGACACATGAAAAAAAACCCCGGTATTACATGTCCGAGTTTCATACAATTCGACGAGTAAACGTTGGGTCGATTACCTTGTCAGAGAAGTACTGCCCAACTGTTCATAAAGTTAACGATATTAATTATTTTTAACTATTATTGCAGTTATTTAACTAAAAAAAAAAATAGTAACAACTTTAATGACAGCTATTAAAACGAATAGCTTACGAAAACTACTGCATTTTTGTAACATTTTAAATATTCAGTTGTCTACACAATTTTTAATTGTTCTTGTATATATTTCAATTGCATTATAATTCTCGTTTAAATTTTTCGTAAAATATTTTGTTTATGAAGTTTCACCTTAATGTGAAAAATATCAAGCGTAGAAAACATTACAAAACTAGTTTCGCCGTTACCAAACAAGCTCTAACCCAAAAGAGGATTGTCTCAGATAAATTTTGCAATCAAAATCTTTAAACGATCATTTGTTGAAAAAATCTGTTTTGAATTTGCAAAACTGCAAATATTCAAATTTTCTAACAAAAAACTTTGAGAGATAAGAAAAAATTACTTAATGCCAAAATTATTCGTAAGTAAAAGTGTCATAATTTAAAATTTTAATTCCAATATTTTAGCAGTCAATAAACCTAATTTGTCATTATTAAAAATATTGAATTTTTTGCATAAATAAAATTAAAATATATTTTATTTTAATACACACAGAAAATTTTAGTTTCATTATTTTAATATAACTAAAGCGTGAACAAGCTTTCCAACTAAAGACTATCTATAAACTTATGTAATTTTTTATTTACCCGGTTAAAAATTTGTTTATATTTTCGGATATACGAATTACACAATTTGATATGACTTGATATGATTATGTATGTACCAAATACAGTTTTATATTGTAGCATACGAGTATATTATTTAATATTGCTTACATGGTTTATTTGGATCAGCATATAAACATATGTGACCATATAAAATTGTGTCAATTTCTATAAGATTGGATTAATGAGATAAAATTAGATGTGACCAAAACGCCGTTACAATCGAATCAGATTATATATTTTTATATCTAATTTTATATTATTTCATTTTATTTAATTTAATTATACAGAACCAATTTCAGAACCTAATTATATCAGATTCAAAAAAAAAAAAAATTTAACCGGGTATGCAAAAGATTTTGCTTTATGACTTTTTTTATAAAAATGTTGATGTCTTATAAGAAAATTGCAACATATGATACATATGTAAAGGTGGAAAGCTAAAAAATATATACTCTTTCATCGATAAAAAATTGAGAAAATGAAATAATATAATATTACATATCATTTTAAAGGTACTTAACAAGCTTTACAATGATACTCAACCGCTTAAAAAATCGATATTAACAACTTATGTTTTTTGACAGCTATAATATTGCAATGCTATATTTGAGGTATGATATATCAATTGTATTTTTCCTCAGGATTTATATCCCAAAATTGTGCTGAGACAACCCAAATAATTAATCAACAAAAACATTTTTGGTGATCTCCGGTTTGGGTTCGAGCTAGTTCTTTCAAAGCGTGCAAATTGTTTAATTTATCAAACCGCTTTCCACAAACAAAACTTTAAAAAAAAATATAATGAACGAAATAAATGCGATTTTCAAGATAAGCACACCAAACTAATTAAAAATATATTGGCATTCAGGGGGCACAAATAGCTATAATCTAGTGTAATTCATAAATATAAACTATACTAATGAATTTTACATGAGCTTGTTTAAAATTAAATTTTTTAGGTATGAGCAACATGTTATTACTAATAAAAATATCACTCATACGACCCTATACACTATGGCTTTCATATAAACTGAAATCAAAAATTCAACATTGATGACTTGTCTTCAAACAATTAAAATCTTTGCTAAATAACTTGTAAAATATCAACCGATAAAGTTTTTTTTGCATAAATTATCCAAAAATTAAACAGTTGTTGTTTGTTCTGTTTAATTTTTGCATGATTTATGCAACACAAATTTGGTTGGTATTTTACCAATAACAAACAATTCCATTTGTTTTTAAGAAACATATCGCACTTGTTCAACAGAAGTGTCATAACTCACAATTTTTCAAAATTTATTTTTTTGCAAGAAAACGACATACAGTGTTCATCTCTAGCCATTGTAAAAATCTTGGATCTGTACTCTTTAGCAACAAAAAAAAAACCCGATCTAACATTTTTACAGTGGGTAGAAAGGACAACTGTATGTAGTTTTCTAGCAAAAAATGGTTTTTGAGTTATGACCCTTTTGTTGAACAAGTGCAAAATATAGATCTCACAAAGTTCCCTCCTTATAGCAAACTGAAAGTGTTATGATACTTTCTTTTAAAAGAGTTTTCTAAAAACTTTAATTTTAAATTCTTAAAAATTAAAATTATTATATACAAATTAGCGACACATCAATATTTTTATACGTATGTGCGATTAATTGAATATTCATACTGCTAATTAGAACTTTGATTAATCAATTAATTTATTAACCAAAAATTTGAGTAATCAAACCTATTATTAATCGATTAACTTAAATTTCGATACATATATAACTTGAATAATGTTGATTAATCCTAATTTTAAATAATCAAACTTAAGTAATGATTCATAAAGTTTTTTATTAATGAAAATTGTTGATTAATCGATTAAACACACATCTATAATAAAAAAATTCAAAAAGTATTTTAAAAAAAGCCAACATAATAAAAGCATAACGCATTGTTTATTCTAACAGACACTGAAAAAAATCCATACGCAATATATACGAAATACATTGTACGAAATATTTCGTTATTTCACAAACAAAAATCTTTCGTGAAATATACGAAATCTACGAAATATTTGTATGCATTTTTTAAATATATTTTGGTGTTTTACGAAAGAATTTCGTTATTCCGCACTTTCTTTCGTAAAATATGCGAAAAATTTTTGTGTGCATTTTACGAAGTATTTTTTATATTTTACGAAAAAGTTTCGTTGTATCGCACCACGAACATCTTTTGTAAAATAAACAAAATTACGAAATTTTGTAAACATTTAAAGAATACTATTTTTTATGTTTTGCGAAAGAGTTTCGATGTTTCTTTTGCTTTATTATGAAACAATTTTGTAAAATGAATTACAGTTTTTTTATATTTAACAAAATTTTCTCAGTGCTTCAATAACAGTTTATAGCTCATTTATGGAAAATTTTCAAAAATTTGTATTTTTTACATAATAAATCAAATGCATCAAATAGGACATACATTTTTGAAATTTCAAAATTTGAGTGTCAAAAACTATTCGTTTTTTGGACGAAAATATGAGCCTTCCGAAAAAAATTATAAAAGACACAAAAACTTGAAGAAAATTATTTAATCCAAAAAATGGTTCAGAACTGACTCAGAAATTTAGTTGAATTTAAATATTTTGTGAACAATGAAATGAATGATTTTATTGGGGATTTTTGAATTTTATTCATCGTCTTTTGAGACAGTGTGCAATTAATACTATAATTAATATGCACATATTTTTCAATTGTTTGAGATAGGCGTGGTAGAGAAGATTAAGCATACTTTTCTAAAAATCATAACTACATTGTAAATTTTTTATTGAATTAGACTGCGCAGTTTCTGGTAACACAACCTTCATCAGTAATCCTTTTTGACAATACTGTAATTATTTGTTATGGTTTATATTGTTTGATTGCATCTATATGAAAATGTTTATTTATTAAATGCAATCCTGACCGTGGCTTGAACCTGCTTTCTTTGTTGAGCCTGTAGAATTTTTCCTTTATAGATTCTGAGTAATTTTTAATTCAAAAAGGAAGGCTCTTTTGAACCACTTTCATCCAAAAATTTTAAATTTTAATAGTGAATTTTTTTTATCGTTGATCTATAAATTTATGTGTGAGATTTTATTTGTTCGGTTTTAGATCATGACAAATTTTTCTCTAAATTAACAGAAAAATTATAATTTTTATATGATAATTTACTTTGACTATTAGAAAAAAAAACACAGAAAAAGTTATTAGACACTAGCATGAATGGAATGCATTTTCTGACCCACTACGGTCTTCATCAACATTCTTCGTGCCATATAGTGTTAATCGTAAATATCATCTATTTAACTCACATGTTAAAGAAATTGGGTAACTTTAAATCCCACATTACTCTGTGTGTTGAGTTAGAATGAAATTTACCACGAACGATTTCTATTTATAGTGTGTTTGTTTTTTCTCTAGTCATTATCATAGTTGCCAGTTTAACTTTCAGTTAAAACTTTAAATGGCAGTTCTTTTCTCTAATGTCATCATATACTATCCTTCTACATTAGCAAAGCATATCAACAAACATTAAAGATTTTTCATTAACACATATGTCGAGCATATACATTAAACGATTTTTACACTGTACCTGGTGAGTGGTTTAATAGTGAATTTTTTTTTATCGTTGATCTATAAATTTATGTGTGAGATTTTATTTGTTCGGTTTTAGATCATGACAAATTTTTCTCTAAATTAACAGAAAAATTATAATTTTTATATGATAATTTACTTTGACTATTAGAAAAAAACAAAAAAAAATTTTAATAATATTTTTGAGCCCATTTCTGACTCATTTATTTTTATTAATTTTATAAACTCATTGAAAATTTAATGAAATCAGTTTCAAAAATAAAACTCGATTCACAATACTTTAGTACTGTATTTTTTTTTTTACAAATTTTTTTCTATCAGTCTGCTTTGGTTGAACCACTTTCCACTACCTTCAAAGAAATGTACAATTTAAAGGATTTGAGAGGATAATGAATTTGTAATATTTAAGAGATAAAGTAGTACATTCACACTAACTAGTAGTAGTTTCTGGAAACTTTTTTTATTTAGCGTAGGAGGGTGGAAGTTTCGCCACTGGGGCACATATTTTAAAGAGTTATAGAAATTTTTCTTTCTATAATTTGTGCAGTTAATCATCTTTCATGTCACCAAATTTTACAATTGTACTTCACACGTGGTCAAGGATAGGCATGTGTTTGCGTTTTTTGGGTTGCAAAAAAAAAAATAATATAGAATTAGTATATTTGGGATAACTTTTTAATTTCGTGTATTAACACAATACCATTTAAGATGTCGAAGCGTTGATTTTTATTTATAATATTAACACGATTTTTATACAATATATTTCTTAAAATTGTAAAAAATTAAAAATTTAATGGCAGCATGATCATGGGGCACGTACGCTTTAACACCTGGTGGTGTAGTTTCGTCAGCAAAAATTGGTCGCCCTTTAAAAGACGTATACGTAATACTAATTCATTACATAGTTATATGTCTTGCATGGGTCGGGCGTTCAAAAAATTCGAAGAAAATTGGGGTTTTTTAATTTTTTTTGTTAAAATTACAGCTATTGATTATCATTTTTATGAATATCTATCTATATATATATAAAAGAAGTGTGCATTTTGATTGTCACTCCATAACTCGAGAACGGCTGCATACAATAAAAAATGGCTGAATACGTTTTGTAGAACATGCAATGAGGATGGTTCGTTTGGTCGACATGTGGTGATTTTCCTGAACATTAGTCATTTTCATATAAATTGTGTGAATATCAAAAATGTTTGCTTTGTTACACAGCATTGCTTGGATACGGGTACATCCTTCTTCGAAATATCAATCCACCACGACTTTGTAACGGAATCAGACTTTCAATGAAAATAAAATTTGAAGGCAAAACAACGTTTGTCGGGTCAGCTAGTTTCATATAAAATGTAAGTTTTCCACCAAAACTGGTATATTTATAGCTAACAAATGTGCAACACCAACTTGGCGAATTTACACCATAGGTGGGTCAGTTTAGCCGATTTAAGTTACTTTGAAAATCTTAAAAAATTGAATATAAGGAATTAATATAATTTATGTTTTCAACATAAAAATACAGTGGCGAATGCTCCCTCTTCTTTATAAATTTGACCAAATAAAAACAGAAGCTTTTAAAAACTACAAGATTTTCTAGTTTTGAAAATGTTTTGGAATAAGTTTTTTCATTCTGTATGTATTGAAACTGAAAAGTAAGCAAAAAAAAAAAAATACGAAAGATTTTCGTTATTTTCGTAAAATTCGTCAATTCTTGCCTAAACTGAATTTCGTAGAATATACAAAATATTCGTACACTCAGGGCAAAAGTTTAATCATGTTTATGATGTAACAATGTAACACTTCATAAATATGATGAAACTGTTTCATAAAAGAGCAAATTGATGACAAGCTTCTTCATATTTATGAAATGTATCATAAATATGATGAAGCTTCATAACTTGCTATGAAATGCTTTATTTATGTTATTAAATATTTCACAAATAGGCTTTATCCTATTTATGAAATATTTAATAACATTTATAGTTTCATACATTTTTAAGAAAGTTTTCTAAAATTTTTTTTAAATGTTTCATACATTTTTATGAAATGCTTCATAAATGTGGTAGTCTGGGTTCGGCTTAAGGTCATTTATGTGTTGTTGAAATTAAATGCGAATATATAAATAAAAAACAAGTTAGAATATTGTTCTACCTTAAGTCTAAAAATCTAATATGACATTGTCATTGTTGCGTTTCAATAAGTGTGATAATTTTCATGATAGACAATACAATTGTTTCATTGGTATCACCCAAATCTTCAGTTTTCTGCAATAGAAAATGATAATTGGCTTAACTCAAACCGCGAAATTAAATACAACAGACAATATAAACTCTATGAGAATATTTTGGTCTGCCTTAGTGTATAAACTGCTTGATCTGGTAAGCCTAATTATTAAAATCAATTTCAAATAATTTCTGGTAGGTAGCTTTTGAGTTGTAAAAAATCTAAATTGCAAATAATATTTTCTAAACTTTAAAAATAAAAATTTCAATAAAATCCAAAAATTTATTTTCACAAAGTTTAGAAAACTTTTTTATGATACGATGAAGTTCTATGAAACATTTGTTATACATTTTTATGAAACTTTTCATCATATTTATGAAGTTTTTAATTGATGACAAACGATGTATGGAACAATGTCATCAATATGATGAAACTTTTTTCCCTGAGCGTATATGTATATTACAAAAAAACAGAAATAACTACGAAAGTTATTTTCGTAAAATGTTGCATGGATTTTTTTCAGTGTTCATCGTTTTAATTAGCAAAATGTAAACCCCTTTCATATCATATCAATCTATCTTAGTTTTAATAAACACATTTAATTTTTAGTGCTAACATTTAATCAAGCATAGATTTGTTGTAAACCATTAAAAATTATGAGCATGAATTGGACAGAGTTGTAAATACAAAAATGTACAACATTTTGCATTTGGCTTTAAGTTTAAGCGAAGCTAAATATTTTATTATATTTCCGTCACTTAACTAAGTTAAATTAATTTCCATAAGCTTAAGCTCCCGTTTTCTTTTTTTTATAACATTTTCACAATTTTACTTACCAATACTTGGTCGGGCAATAATCACTGGCATAGTTTCATAATGATCGCGTATCAACAATTCTGCCAAACGTTTGGAATATGTATACGTATTTGGATGGGGCTTTAACAAGTCAGGTGTTATATTATCCAATGTCTTTAAATCCATCCATTCGGCTAAACGCATGAGATCTTCTGGTTTATGAGGGAAATCATAAACCTTTTCATACATCACTTCCTGATCACAATTGCAGAAAGCGGTGGAAAGATGAACAAAAGCTTCTAAGTTTTTCATTTGTTTGGCAACATCTAAGGCACGTCTGGTGCCAGCCAAGTTCATGTCTATGGCATCTTTTAAATTGCCCTCCAATTTTAAAGTGGCAGCCATATGGAAAACAATGTTGGTGTTATCACAAACATGTTTAAGATTATCACCGGATAAACCTAAAGTTTCATAGGTGACATCACCTTGATAAATGGTAACTTTTTTTAAAACATGTGGTCTTTCTTCTTTGATACGTTGGAAAATCTATAAAAAAATTACATAAGAGAAATATAAAAAAAAAAAATAAACTAATTTACACAGAAAAAAATTTAAATCGAATTTCAATTAAAATATTTGTTAACTCAATTAAAGGTTTAATTGAATTCGGTACGATTAAGGAATTTGTAGTATACTGCGTTGCAAAACTATAATTACACAACAATTTCACGAAATTTCGTAAGTTAAAAAATGTGGAAGAGTTTAACCGGCATAAATGTAAAACCAAAGGAAAATTAATAATAGTTAACAAAAAAACTATATATTTTTTATTTTACTATTTAAAAAGAAATAACGAAATCAATTAGTTTTTCATAACTATAAATACACTTAACTTAATATATCAAAATTAACAAAAATTTAAGAAAAATATTTTAAAGTAACAGTTTTAATAATGCGTGAATCCTCCTTTTTTTAATCAGTCATACTGCCTACCAGATTTATTCGAAGCTCTTCCGTTATAGATATCCACGCATCAATAACTGCTTCTTTTTTGAAGAAAATGGAGTTTTGATCCGAAGAAAACAACACATGCGGACCATTCCCTTACAACATATGGGAAAACAGTGGACATTAGAGTGAGGTAAGTTTCTAAAAATAGAACTGTTGTGTTGTTGGAGTTGTACTTTTGAGATTATGTATGCAAGAACAAGAACAAGAACAAAAAAAAAAAAAAACACCGTGTATTGAATAAAACTAGTTTTAATCACAACAAAAGTCGGCCTGACGATAGCTCAGGGGGCTAAAGCGCTCTGTCTAACGTGTAGTGCGAGTGCATGTGGCATTAGAAATCAGTTTATCCATACCACGGTCAGTGATTGCACAGAAAAATTTTATATAGACGCAATCGAACAAATAAAAACATAACAAATATTACATTATTCAAAAATTCAAAAAAACAGGGTCACTGGCGAAGGTTCAATACCAGAAACTGCGCAGTCTTATTCAGAAAAAATTGAAAATTTGCAATCTAGTTCTGATTTTTAGAAAATACACTCATTCTTCTCTACCACGCCTTTCACAATACTCTTATATATTTTGATGATAGCCATTCCATTGTCTGACTATGTAATGAGGCATTGTCGTGTTGGAAATTAAAAAATATTTTCAATAAATGGCACTAATTTCTCTCCTAATACTGTAATGTACTCAGAATAATTCATTCTGGTGTTTGTAAATGCCAAATCAACCATACCGTCGAAACACAGTTGATTATTTTACGCCGGTCCCCATCAGAAAGTTATTTTTAATGAACATTTTTTCATTATTCATTATTTTTAATAAATAATATGAAATTTTTCATTAAATTTTTTGTAAAACTTCATTAATTTAATGAAAAGTTTCAATGGACGAGATCCAGTGATATTTCAAATATCTAATGCAAAAATTCATTGATATCATGCAGATAATTCTCTCAGTGCATTTCTAGCAATTTCCCGAAAACTTAGGCCACTTTTTAAATAGGCTGAAGTTTGATCTTTTCCAAAATCTCTTAGATATGAACCATGCTGCATTTTATTTCCAATTGATTAACATTACATACACACAGAGAAATAAAATGACAACAGAATTGAAAAGCGTATTTTGGTGGTAGCAACCAATAAATTCAGTTAGTACAAGCATATTCAAATTAAATTTCTAAATATTTTTGGTATTGCGACTAAAATTAAGTTATATTAACCGATATTTGTTTTGAAATCCAATATTTAGTTGAACCAACCGATTTCAGTCGTAGTAACCGAACTTGAATCGTAGTAACCGAATTTCAGTTGACAAATGGCAAAAAAAAATCTGTGTATAATAAACAAACATAATTTTTCTTTTTTTTGTCATTCTTCTTTGTTTACCGTTATATGGATTTATAGTTATGAAACGCCAACATAATATTAATAGTATTACACCATTTTTCTCTTCAATCAATTAAGTAATCTCTTTACACAATAAGAGATCAATTATCGCACTCTTAAAAACAGTTAAAGTTTTTAAAAAATGTTTTTTAATATTAAAAAAATAGCAATAATTTGTAAATATTTAATTCATTTTACCTTTAATTAAGACTTTAATCATATCTATTAAAAAGTTAATTGAATATTTTTTCAATTAAAATTGGCAAAAATTAAAAAAAAAAAATCGTAAAATTAAAAAAATTCAAAAACCCGGTTTTAATTTTACCCTTTTTTGTTTTTTTTTTAATATGACGATTTTGTTTTGGATTTTTTGCAACTTTTAATTGAACTTTTAATAGTATCTACTAAATTTTTTTTTTTGAAATTGAAAAAAAATATTCAATTAACTTTTTAATAGATATGATTAAAGTCTTAATTAAAGATAAAATGAATTAAATATTTACAAATTATTGCTATTTTTTCTAATATTAAAAAACATTTTTGAAAACCTTTAACTGTTTTTAAGAGTGTAATAAACAACCAAAAAGCCAAAATTGTAAAAATAACAAAAAAAAGGGGAAGAAAATAGTCAAAATTTGGCAAAATTGAAAAAAAACCGCCATCTTTTCAAAATATCGTCAAAATTAGTGAATTTTTATTGTTGATCTATAATTTTTTAAAAAATTTTCAAAATTTATAACCATTACTCCACCATAAAGTTGAAAAAATTGTCAAATTTTATAACTATTTTTCGAATAATTGACAAAATACTTTTTTTTAGTTATGGCGGTTTTTTGTAATTCTGACGATTTTTTAGTTCCAGTAATATTTTTAATATTAGAGATTTTTTTAAATTTTGGAAATTCTATTATTTTTTTGATTTTTTGGCAGTTTTTTTAAATATTTGTGATTTTTCAAATTTTGGCATACTTTTTATTTTGTTGAAATCATGGGTTATAAAAACTTTAAATTTTGTGTGCACCAACAAAACAAAAACATGTAATAGATATTATAAAACTTTAAATTGAAAGTGTGTTTGAAATCAAACAAAAGTTTAATTTAAAGTTTTTGACAATGGTTTTTTCTGTGTACTTAAAAGGAAACTTATTTTACTTACCGGCAGTTTGAACATATCTTCCAAACGTGACTCTGGAGTCTTGCCTCTTTTTGGACGACAGATAATAATAATTTCTTTCAATTCAGGACATGAGTATAATAATTTTTCCAATAAAACTTTACCCATAAAACCAGAGGCTCCAGTAATAAACACTGTTTTGCCTTTATAGTATTCTTGAACAGGAGTTAATTCCGGCATTTTCTGAAAATATTAAATAATTAGAAATGTTAAGTTAAATTAACTTTATAAGATCAAAGTTCGATGCTTGTAAAAAAAAACACCTGCATGCTATAAATCAAACTCCTACATATAAAAGGAAATATTGCATATAATGAATTTCAAAAATTTTCGACACTTTTAGGTAATATATTTTAACATTTTTTTCTATGACATGAATAATCATTTGTGTATGTGTTAGCCTAGGGTTAAGCATGCTAAATCCATTCCCGTTAATCTTCAACTGCGCAAAACTTATGGCGGTTTTATGTTTAAAGCAAATTAAAAATATTAAAATTACAGTTTTTGCTTTGATTTAATTAAAGTTACATCAATTTGTCTATCTCCTTGTATTTATCATATTTAAAAATATATACGAGTACTACGCAACTAAAAAATATAAAAATACATATCCCGGTTATACTCCGGGATATGTCATTGAAGGACATATCTCGGTACTATTTAAACCAGGACCTGTTGTAGAACTATTTTTTTATTTGCTCGTTTTTTAAGTTTTGTATTTACGGGCAGCACTGCACTTCAGCTATATTTTGTTGTTGTAGTGTGTTTTTTGCTTTATATTCTTAACATTGTTGTATTATTAGGTTTGTTCTTCGTTTGTATTAAAATAATTAACATAAATGATTACTTGGCTTTGTATGCAGGAAGTTGTGGAATCGAGCCCCGCGGGCGGCCATTCATAAAAGATTTTTTTAAATTCATAATTTTTTTCTTTTATTAATTTAAAAATCTATTTTTAGATATACATATATCATAACACACACCCAAAATGCGCAAATACGTCACCTCCAATGACAACGCTATGTTAAAGTGATATGTCAATCTCATAAGAGTATGAGCGATTTTTTATTAGACATTCTTAGAAGACATACTTGTCTATGACTGCGAATTTCATTGATACATTTTCTTAAGGGGTTTACTACATTTAGATTTTTTTATTGAATTTTTTTTATATATTTCAATAGTTTTAACTTTTTTATATATGCAATTTTTTAACAGCTTGTTAAACAAACTCCTTGCCCTATATTTTACATGAGCAATATTTATTTCAAATGCTTTTTTTTCTCAAAACAAGATATTGAAAATCGGTTACCACTGTGCAGCCTTAACACGTGAACTGATTTTAAATAGTATTTTTTGTTTTGTAGAGGAGTAAAAAATAAACATTTTTAAATTTTTGGCTAGAATTTTTTGAAAAATAAAAAACAACGAGATTTTGTTTTGTTTTTTTTTAATTTTTGAGTTTATCCTTGTACCATTTTAATGCAAATCAAAAATTTAAAAATCCGGCTACGTTAGGGACTAAAGATTTTATTCGTAAGTGAAACAAAATTAAAATGTTTTTTGTCTACGATGGCACCCGATTTTACCTTTAAAAAATGGTATATAATGAAATGGTTACCAGGGTTGCCATGGCAGTCCAAATTCTAAATGACAATTTTTAGAATAATATCTAATATTATGTTTTTCTATTGCAAAAATATTTTTTTGAATAAACCATTTATATATTTTTTGATAAATGCTTAAATATTGTCGTTTTTATTGATTTCTGACGCTAGTAAACCCCTTAAAAGACTCAAATTGTAAAAAGTTTATGAATTTGTCACGATCGCTATGGATTTCAATACAAACATTTTTTCTTATTAAAAAGAGTTGGAAACCACGGTATATGGCTGTTTACTCAGATTCCCAGCAAAATCTCAGTAATGGGTTATAATAACCAGTATCTAAATTATAAGCAGTAGTATTAGGGCAATCTGAATAATAAATAAGTGGTTATATAATGGAAATTAATATTATTATTTGTCGGCTAAACTGATTATTTTTGTTTGCTGAAAAATAAGTAGTTATTTGGATCTAAATAATAAGTGGTTACACACTTGGCTACTAAAAGTTGAAAAATAAGTAGTTAAAGTGACCACAAAAAGATAAAAAATAAGTACGAGTCATACTGATTCATACTGAATGTTAAAACTGATTTACGAATTAAAAGATTGTTGCGAATCTTTTTAAGCAGTAGCCTCCCAGGTCAACTTTTAAATATTTTTTTTGTTGAGATCCAATGTGACCACAAATAACAAACCATTGTGGATAAATTGAAGATTTTTAGTGGCTTTTTTGTAGATGCCGGCTTATTTAAAATTGAATGTATATAAGGATAATTTTGGCAAACTTAAATGGACTCAAAACTTTCATTTAAGGTATGACATTATTGTTAAGGGTAAAATTCAGGCCATCTCCTTTTTAACAACTTTTTAAGTCGAACTACTAGTTTTAAAATATAAACACAAAACATTGATATATATTAAAATAATTAAAATACATATAAAATTTAACTTCGTTATAACTGTTTATTTAACCCATTATGGGTAAGTCATTATTTTGTGTTTTAAAATAATCACTACAATAGGCCATTATTAAGAAGTCCATATTTTGCATTTGAAAATATCTTTATTGGTAATGCAAACAGTAATGAGTTGACATTACCCAGCAAAAAATAGTCCTTACCCAGAAGCAGTTCCTGAAGGCATTATTTAATTACCGAGCGCTTACAAAGCAAATCAAGAAGGTATGACTTTTGTTCGCGATGTCCCACTTGCTATGTCTCTTTTAAGCACGTGAAAAGCGCTTCTTTCAGGTGCTCTAAGAAGCAATAAAAGCATGCCTTTGTAGGCAATAAAAAGCGCTTTTTGTGTGTGTCGTCAACGTTAATGCTTCATTGTATGCATTATTTACTGTTTAATTCCATGCATTATTCACAGCTTCAAAGAATGTATTTAGGGAAGCACAACAGAATGCCTTCCCTAATTGCTTGATTGTATGCAATGAGGTTATCAAATCAACTGCTTATCAAATCAAGGTTTTTTTTTATTTTGCTGGGTAGTTTTGCATATTTCATTCATGAAAAAATGCACAAAATTTGTATACTCGCTAAAAAAAAATTGTAAAATTGTAAAAAATTGCAATTGCAAAAAAGTAAAAAATAAGTGGTTACCTAAATAATTAGTTAGTTGTATGCTTACAAGCAACTAGAAAAATATGTGGTTACATGTTTTTAAATTATAAGGCTTACCCATATACTTATCAGTAATTCAAAAATAAGTATTTGACAATTACATTTGTAATAAAATAATTAATCGCGCGTAAGCTTGACTGCTTATAAAAACGACTTTGTCAAACAAAAATAACTAGTGCTAACGCCAAATTATAATGTGTCAAGATATTTATTTTCATTATATAACCACTTACGTGGTAATGAAAGATTTTGCTGGGTTACATTACAACTTTCAGAAAAAAAAAATTCCAAACATATCGAAAAAAAACCAAATTACATTTTTAAAACAAGAAATAATATTTTCCTACTGCATTATGGGTAATTGTGCAACATCTTTTTTACAATTTTTCTTTCTCTCCAAATCTCTTGTATTAATTTATTACTACAAAACACTTGTAACTGATAGTTACAGCCAGTGATGTCAACTTTTTTAATTAAAAAAATAAAACGTAAAGTATAATTCTTAGAAAACATCTAGAAATTGCTTAGAAAAATCACAATTCTTAGGAGATATGAATTTTATCATGCAACTGAACTGTTGAAATGTGCAAAAAAAAACTCTTGTCATAAAATCAGAGCTTCCCAGCAAAAACATGGTCATGACTACGTATTGTTTTATACATTATTTTGTAATTAGTACGTAATACCTCCTGCATTACTTTAAATTATAAATTAATGGGTTACCAATAAGAAACTTATAATGTATTACTCTCATACAGCAAATATTTTGTGAACTATAATATGTAATCCATCTTATTATTTCCAGGCAAAATATAATGATACAACAATTTTCTGAAAATCTATTTTTAGACTCATTATAATGCGTATTTTTGTAACCCATAGGGTAAGGTGTTAGTTTTGGTATATCTTGAACGAATTTACATAAAATAAAAATGCATTTATCTTTTAAACTATCTTATATTATATGCCTCAATGGCTGATGGTATTGAGCGGTCGGCTGTTAATCAGACGTCCCGGGATCGATTCCCGGTACGACCATGTTTTAAAAAAAGTTATTAACATATTTCTTCAAATTCGTAATTTTTATCAAAATCTCTTTTTAAAACCATAATTTCTTTTCTTCTGGTAATGGCTTATTAGTCATACCCTTGTATGCATAAAGGTAACCCATTATAATTTATATTTACGTTAGGCTGCCAGTAATACATAACTCATTACTTTTGGGATATTTTATATAACAAATGTTAGAATTATAGTATCAAAGGTAATACGTCCATACCTTTGAGTTTAGATTACTAGACTCATTATTTAGTAAGGCAGGCGCGGATCCAGGAAAATGTTTGGAGGAGGGAAGTTAATGTATTTTTGATTAACTTTTTAAATAGGTTTCACATTTTTTTATTAAAAAATATGATTTTGGGAGAGGAACTGTTCCATTTTCCCTCCCTCTGGATCCGCGTCAGAGTAAGGTGTGTTTTTCCTGGGTTATTTAATATATCTTTAAAGTTAGGCAAAAAGGTCTTAAGTCAGAAATTGGAGTTTTTCGTTAATACCAAACAAAAACATTTCGATGGGAAGCAGTTGTGATATACTTAAGTTATTTATACCACCCAGCAACAACACACCTTAACAAATAATGAGCCTAGTAATTGAAACTCGAAGGTATTATAATTCAAACTTTTTTGATATGAAATGTCCCAAAAGTAATGAGTTATGCATTACCGGTAGTCCTACGTAAATATGAATTATAATGGGTTAGCTATATGCACACAGGGGTAAGAATAATAAGCCATTACCAGAAGCAACAAAACAATGAGTCTAAAAGTAGATTTTAAAAAAAATTACGATTTAAAAAATATATATATAATTTCTTTTAAAACGTGGTCGAGCCGGGAATCGATCCCGGGTCGTCAGATTTTCAGGCAACTGCTCTATACCCTAAGCCACCGTGGCATATAACATTTGATAGTTTAAAACACAAATAAATTTTTCTTCTATGTAAATTTGTTCAAGATATACCAAAACTAACACTTTATCCTTTAGCTTTCAAAAAGACGAATTATAATGAGTCTAAAAATAGATTTCCAGAAAAATTATGTATCATTATATTTTGCCTTTAAATAATAAGATGAATTACCTATAATAGTTCACAAAATATTTGTTGTATGAGAGCAATGCATTATAAGTCTTTTTATTGGTAACCCATTATTTTATTATTTAAAGTAATGCAGAGGGTAATAAGTACTAAATACAAAGTAATGTATAAAGTAATAAGTAGTCATCATCATGTTTTTTCTGGGCAAACCAACCAAAAACTCAAAATGTATTTTTTTTTGTCTAACGTCAAAGATATTTTAGCATTAAAACGTTTTTTTTTAAACAAATAATTATTTTATATACTAAGTCAATAATTCAATTTGAATTTTAACTCGAGGCAACCAAAAACTAATTTGTATATTAATTTGATCCGGCTTTTGTAATCAAGTTTTTCTTTGATAGGAATGTACTTTAAAAATTTTAAAATAGCTAGTTGAGCATAAATTATAAAAAATAAATTAAAAATAATGCAAATTTAGTAAACAAAAAAAATTGTTTTCTGGTTTTTTCTTTATTTGTTTGTCTAAGTTTTTGCAAAATGTATGCATATTTTTTGCGGTTAAATTTTGGGCAAATTCTCTATTGTGTTATGGATTTATAATTAAATATTTTGCGCAAAATTTTTTAATATTTTATAATAAGTTATAAAAAAAGAAATTAAAAATAATGCAAATTTGGTAAATAAAAAATATTGTTTCCTGTTTTTTTCTTTGTTTGTCTAAGTTTTTGCATAATGTATGCAGATTTTTTTTCGGTTAAATTTTATGCAAATTCTCTATTGCGTTATGGATTTCTAATTAAATATTTTGCGCAAAATATTATAAATAAAATACACAAATTCATAAAGTTTTTTTTTAAACACGCCTTTTTGAGAAATAAGAAAACCGATAAGTTGTCTTCACCGATAATGATTGTCTGGTGTAGAAAAAGGCGCACAAACAATAATCGGCAGCAATTGTAATCGACAAATTGGCAAATTATACTACTAAGTAAACCATACATTTCTTTAGTGTCTCAAATAATAAATATATATATTAAACCTCTAATGAACAAATGGGTTAAACACTTAACTTTTTCACGATCGTTGAAGTTTTGTATACCTGGTTAAAAATCAACATATCTACATACATTTATGTGCATATACATACATGCACATAAATGTTGTAATACAGTCTCTTTATTTTTAATGTAAATGTAAGTCATTTATAGAACAAATTTAATTTTTTACTAACCTTGTGGTCCATTTAAAAAAAAAAAAAAAACAAACCACATCAAATGACTGTTTTATGATTTTACATTCATTTATCGTTTTTGTTATTTAAAAAAATAAATTTTTGTTTATTTTTTACTAACATATGTGGTTCATTTTTACTACAATTGTTAGTAGTTTTTTGAATAGTAAAAACAAATGACAAATGTTAGTTGAATTTAATGAAATGTTAGTCGTCCTTTCTTCAAGTGAAATTTCATTTATTTTTGACTAAAATTGCTGTCGTCTTTACCTACATAATATCCTTAGTGTATTTCAATAAACAAATATTTTCGTATTAGAAAATTGTTGTAAGCCACGGTATATTGTTGTTTGCTCAGATTACATTACAACTTTCAACAAAAAAAAAAAAATAATACTAAACATATCGAATAAAAAATGAATTGCATTTTAAAAACAAGCAACAATACTTTTTTTGTTGCATTATGGATAATTGTGCAATATCGTTTTTTACAATTTTTCTTTCTTTCAAATCTACTTGTACTATTTTATTTCTACACTTGTAACTCATAATTACAGGCAGTGATGTCTTAGAAAAATCAAATCTTATACTAAGTCAGTGTTGTTGTCATTTATAGGGGGAAATTTCTTTTGTAGGTTTTTTTTTTACTTTTCAAACCCAATTTAAGTTGGTAATGACGTGTAATTTTTTACATTTTCTTTTTGAAAATATTTTCTTAAATTATTATTTTAATAAAATGAGTTTAAAGGAGCATATAGACGACATGTATTTGTCATCTGACATGTCAAATTTTCAAGTCACATGTAATTGTGCATGTCTGTCAAAATTGCTGTTTTACATAAGGTTTATAATATTTGGTCACAAACGTACATGTTTTTTGCTTCTGAAACAGTCTCTGTTTTTTTCTTCAACAGCTGATCAGTGCGAAAATTTTATTAAAATAATTTTTTTTTAAAAGTGATAGTCAAATGGAATCAAAGGATAATGCAATTGCAGTGTGCAGTGTAATTTCAATTATAACTGCAATGAAATCGAAATTAAAAAAAAAAAAAGAAAAGAGGAATCAGAATCAAGCAAAATTTGCTATAGTTTTAGCACACACCAAAGTCGATCTCGGTTTCAACATGGCATGCTGCCGCAGCAAAAAGTTTTTTTGCGCCGCAAAATAGTTCAGCCATCTTAAATAATTTTTCTTTAAATGCGGACATACCAATTTGGGATATAATTATGAAACTTTTTATAAACATATATATGTACATAATTTTATTAAATGGGAAAATGTATATACATTTATTGGTATTGTAAAATGTTAACTTTAGCCGGCTAATGATTCCGTCAATAGGGGACCGCCGCTGTTTGTTTTCTCACGGCATGGATTTATGACAACTTTTTGTTTCATATTTAAAACAGCTGATGTCAGATGGTTTGTCAGAAGAAAATAGAGCACGCTCTAATTGAAATTTTGTCAGATGACTTTGCGTCTGACTTTTACAGAAGCAAAGTTAAAAAGGTCACACACGACATGTATGTATTTTGCAGTGGGAAATTTGACATGTCAGATGACAAATACATGTCGTCTATATGCTCCTTAAGTTGTAGATAAAATGCATGGAAGTACGGACTTTTTAAATAAAACCTGGCAATACTGTACTTCGTTCATATTGAACCATAAAATATCTATTTCCGTTTTTTTTTAATTGTTCGATTTGCATAGAATTTGACAGTCAAAAACATGAAAAAAAAACCGGAAATACGTATTTTGGGGTTCAGTGTGAATGTAGTTTTAGGAGATATGAATTTTATCATAAAACTGAACATTTGAAATGTGCAAAAAACTATTTTGTTTTAAAAATTAGAGTTAATTTAATATTTAAAATGGTTCTTTTAATAAATATGTATTTCATATTCTCAGTTAATTATTCAATTTGAATTTAAACGCATGGCAGCAACCAAAAATGAATTTGTATGTAAATTCGATCCGGCTTCTTTAATCCGGTTTTTCTTTGATATGTCCGGGTTTTCTTTAATATCTTTGAAATGTTAAAATAGTTAATTTAGAATAAATTATAAAAAAGAAATTAAAAACTATTCCAAGTTGGTTGTTGCTTAATTTATGCAATTTTTTTTGCATTAATTAATGGTTGTCTGGTGCAGAAAAAATGCGCATAAACTATAATCGGCAGCAATTGTAATCGACAAATTGGCCAAAATATACTACAAATGCCCAAAATTTCTTAGAAATATATTATTGGACCAAATTAGATATAAATTGATCTCAAAATTGGGGGATCCAATAATATTAATATTAAGATCCTGACAGATCCCATAACATCCCATGGCATTAATTTAGAGTAAGTAATTTTTGGTGGATCGAACTAGGTATTTTAAGATTAAATTGGAGCTACTTAACTACCATGTAATATTTAATTTTGAATAAAATTTAAAAAAAAATTAACAAGTTTCGCCATCAAGGGTACTTATAATTTTGGATGTGGTTATATATAACAATATGTAATAAAATATTATACGCCCTATCTTATTTAATATGTACCCATAATTAATTCTATAAAATTTCATCCGCAAATGGCCCGATTAAATTGTATGAAATTACTTCTAGTATCATATCAATTTAGATACAATTAGAAGTTATTTGATACAGTTTTGTCCGAATTTTGTCCTCATCTAACTTTATTAAATTATACCTTACTATATCTAATTTAATATAACAGGATTTATTTTAAATATAAATATCGTACGGTAATATTATGTCTTCTCAAAAAAACTCGCATATAACTTCTGATATGGTAAAACTATGATAAACATGAAATTTATCATAGTTTTCAAGCTACAAAAGAGTTTGACATATTAATTTATCATTTGAGTTGAAGAAAACTTTAAATAAATTAAAGTTTACAAGTTTGATATAACTTTTATTAAAAATAAAAATTATGTTTTTTCGACCTTTAACCCTCTAACCGGCCTAAGCTTTTTTGGACTGAAATTTATATCACTTGTTCGGCACGAGAAATAAAGAATATTTTGTTCTAGCGAAATTTTTTTCGTCGCCTATTTTAGGCGATATGGGTCAAAATAGGTTTAGAGGCTATCTCATAAACTAAGCTATTAAATTTAAAAAGTTAAGGCATAAATTATTCTTCTTACAAAGATATAACAACAGTCCAAAAATTAGCCCGTTTGTGCTTTTAGATAAAAAGATATGGCGATTTTCGTTTTTCAAAAAACGCGAAATTGAGCGAAAACGCACCTTAACTTTAATATATATTGACGAAACTTTGAAGATTTGATAGTGTTACCAAATATAATATTTCTGCCAAATTTCATAAAAATCCGTCTACTTGTTTTCAAGTTAAGATGATGTCCTTTATAGGTATCCTTTTACACTCCTGTATGTCCTTGGACCAAATTTAGAGCATTTTCCAAAAGTTTAAGCTTCAATCTTCCTTTGTGTGGAATATGAATGGTTTTATGTTAACAGAAATGTGTTTTAAGGACTTTTCAAAATTGTGGTTATTTCAAAATATTTTTTTTTTTAAATTACCGAAAACTTTAACTATAACGCTTTCTCGCTTCCAAACCGTGACATGTACACAAAACATTACTTCGCAAAATATGTGGCTAACTTCGTTCTCTATCAATATAGCTTACATTTTTATAATAAAACACTTTGTTGACGAACTTATGGCCAATTGAAAATACCCCGCCTAGAGGGTTAATTGTGCAATGAAAATGAAAATTATTCAAGTTCGAGGCCATACTCTATATTTCTTTATTAGGAGATTGTCCTAACAAATAATCTATAGAGTTTTTGTTTTCAAATTTATTAATTGAAAACTTTCAGGAATGTGTTGATAGATCTATTTCGGTAATTTTCTAGGGTTTCATCATCAGAACACGTTTTGAAAGAAGTGACAATCCCATGCAAACATCAAACATTCATAGTTATCCCACTAAATGAGAACTAATATATGAGCTCGAAGTTAACAATTATCACCATTGATCAAAAATAAATTGAAAACTTGTTCGTTATGTGTACGTTCTACCTTTGGAAAGTGGTCAATCAATAAATTTGAAAACAAAAACTCTATAGATTATTTGCTAGAACAATATCCGAACTTGAATAATTTTCATTAAATTAAAGTTTTCCATTTGAAATTCTGAAAATTTGCAGTTCATTTTCAATCAAAGAAGTTATAAATTAATTAAAGATTTTTTTTTAATTTTAAAGCAATAGTTCGAATATTTGAATTTAAATTAAGATTTTCGCGTTATTTACCATTTTACTTAAAATGTTCTCAATTAAAAATAGTTAATCACAATTTATTTATAGTTCAGAATCTCAATGAGAATTTCTTGTTCTCGTCTAGAAGCATGATTTAAAATTTGAAATCTTAGAAGAAGAAAAACAAAAAAAAAAAATAACGAATTTTTACATAAATCTACAGATTCAATGTAAAACAAAATATTTATATAAAACCACATGTTATAATACGTAACAGTGTATTAAGCGATATAACATTATATATGAAATCATGCTAATTAATATATACCATTTGTAGTAATATATGCCAAATCTACAATATTAAACGATATATATTTATATATTAATATGTATGGGACCATATCAAAAATTTTCGAAAAACCAAATTCACGATACAATTATATATGATCATATGCGCTATTACATATATCCATATTAAGCTATATAAAGCTATATGTTTTTTTATAATTTTATATTAAACAAGATATAATTGTATATGAACGTTTTTACTCAGGAAGTACAACAAATTGATATCGGGCATAATCAAATTGTATGTATATAAATTGAATATGCGACGAGATCAAATTTAATCCGATAAATGGGAACATATAATTGTATCTAAAACACACTAAATTGTATCGAATTCGATACAATTGTATCAAATTAGATCTAATTCAAATCAATTATATACAATTTTGTACAATTTGATGTATACTAGATAGAATTTCATCCGAATTTCGTACCCATAGAAATTTTTGTGTATTATATTAAATTGTTTCGAATTAGATATAATTCGATATTATTAGGTAAAGACTGAGATTGAAATAAGTGTAATATGTTAAAATTTAAAATTTTTATAGTAAAGTTAGCTTTGATAAACGTGACAGAAATCGTGTACCAAAATTAGCCTTATTTGATGTTTATTTTGCATTTAATTGGTTCCTAAACAAAAAAAGGCATTAAACCATCTGTACACTTAGAATATTAGTAGGTAAAGCCACTACCAATGTAGTTAAAAACAAATTAAATTTCACTAGTAAAAAGCACGACATTAAGTTCAACTAACATTGTCATTTATTTTTTACTGTTCAAAAAATTAACCACAAGTGTAGTAAAAATAAAGAAATATTTATTTGTTTTATTTTTGTTAAATACATAAAACAAAACTACTGTATAAAATGAATGTACAATCATAATACAGTAATTTGATTTGATGGTTTGTTTTTTTATATGAACTACAAATGTAGTCAAAAATTGAATTTCTTCTACAAATGACTGTTTTTTACTTAAAAATAAAAATGCTGTGTTACTAGCCAAACAACTACAAATATTTACAGCAGAAGTTCCCTGAGTGTATACATTTAAACGAAATGTTTAATCGAATTTCCAAACCAAGTGCTAAAAAGCCATAACTATCTAAAAATGTGGTATTGGGGGTTATATAATATCAGAGGGACCATCATTCTATAAACGTGTACCCATAACGGAGGTGAGGTACTTTTATTTCACACTTAAAGAAGACATGGAATTAGTGACTATTGTGATAATCTACTTAGTGTACTCGTATAAAAATTTAGCAAAAAAGTAAATTTCTTGGTGGTTTTTAGATGGGTGGCAAAATATGACATTTCCAAATAGTTAAACGCCCAAAAAAGGTATTAAAAATGGTTTCAAGAAGTTTTTGGACAATTCATTCAAAATATTTTAGTGCTGCATGATATCGGATAAAAGTACTCTGTTGCACCCGATTTCATCCAATATAATCCAATCTGTATAACTACATATACACTGCACTACACGTATTTCCAACAGTGCCTAAAAGTTTTCACAAAAGTCGCCTGCATCAAACCACACTTCTATGAAATATATTGTGAAATTCTTAAAATGGGATACCCATAAATTGTATCTAAACTTGATTTTTTAAACTTAATTTTTAGATTTATTTACACAAATTGTTATAATTATGTTAGTTTCAGATAGTCTCCAAACCTTTTGTTAAAACTTTAACTAAAAAGTTTAAATATTCCGCTTTTTACACTAAACACCCTCTTTTTCGTTAGCCAAATCACGCTTTTTTGAGGGAAATTAAAGTTTTCCTACTTTTTTCCTTCCATTTTATATTTTTTTTAATATAAGAGTATAAAATTTCAGTTTCAGAAAAACTTTAATACCCGGCATTACATCAAAAAAATTAATAAGGTTCTGACTATCAACTCCATATATTTCGGACATGCTGATTTGAATGGCGTACTTTATTTTGCGATCTATGTTAAAGTTTTTTTTTTTTTCGCAAACTGAATTAAAAGTTTGTAGCATTTTCATGATGTTGTTTTATACAAGAATTTGCAAATACAATAAATGTTGAAATCTAAGGACAAGATCAGTTGTAAAATTTATGGTACATATTTGATTTCCTAAGATTAAAATTAAACTCGTTGTTGAGTGTAAATGATCACGCAATGGAAAGAGTCATTGAAGAGGAGTTATATTAGTAAGAAAAAAGTTATTTTATCAAAGCTTTTCTTATGAAAAATTCACGATTTGTTAAAACTGTTACACGCCATCATAACTTCCAAGGATGACCTAGTGGTCCAGCATTTATTATGATATGTAAATACCTTTCAAAAGTATGTTTCCAAATTTTCAGCTAAAAATATTTACAAATGCAAAAGTCTTCTTAACATCAACCTCTATTTTGGTACATATTTGTCACAAAAGTAAGGTTTTTGTTACGAAAACTTTTTCAAATCTAAACACTTTTGGCTAATTTTTTGCACATATACTCTTTAAAGTAATTCTAATATGTGAATTCCTTTGAAGAGTACATGTGAACACAAACAAGCAAAAAATGTTCATATTTAAAAAAGTCGAGTTGGACTATAGATTCAACTTGGAAAGATATGCTGCCATAACATATTGTTGACAAATCGCTCATTTTGCATATGAAGAGCGATATTAAACATAGGAATCGGTGGTCATAGAGCAATTCCATATGAAAGCGATCACCTTTTGGACGACCCCTCTCCGATTTTAAAATAAATAGTCTCAATCGATTGCCCAGCAAAAAATAATGTACCTACATATATTTTTTTTTTTTTTATAGTGACTGGTTTAGTGGTGGTGTGCACCACTGTCATGTGACAAAATTGAAGAATTCTTCATAAGGGACCTCATTGAAAGTTATTTTTTATTGCTGATTCTTAAAGCAAAAATTATGAGGAATCCAAAAAAAATAAAATTAGCCGGAAAATTTAGGAGCTTCTGTGGAAAATCGGAAAATTTAATTGTCATGGGAAAATTTAATTTTCATGGGAAAAAAGGTAAATTTCTGAGAAAAATTAGGAAAATTTTATTTTTCAATTAAAGCCTGATTCAATACCTTTCCAATGAGCTATCACTCGTTGCGATCGCTTTCAATGAGGTCCCTTATGAAGAATTCTTCAATTTTTTCACATGACAGTGGTGCACACCACCACTAAACCAGTCACTATAAAAAAAAAAAAAAAATATGTAGGTACATTATTTTTTGCTGGGCAATCGATTGAGACTATTTATTTTAAAATCGGAGACGGGTCGTCCAAAAATTTGCCAATTTTGATCGTTTTCATATGGAATTGCTCCATAACGTTATTAATTTTTAAAAGTTGTGATTATTTAATTTTGAGATTTTTGACAAAAATAGTTAAAAAAAAAAAGTAAAAAATTTTAAGAATAATTTTTATTATAATTCCCGGGAATTTCGTCCCGGATATTCCCGTGTTAAAAACCCTATTTGTATTATTTCATAGAAAATCTGTAATTGCAACAAAAAAAAAAAACAGCAACTACTGATTACTAAAGTTACTACAAAGTTAAAGTTACTACAAACAACTGCTATGTAGTAACTTTAAAACTTTTTTGAGTGTAAGAAGGAAAAATTAACACAAATTTGGACTACCCCTAGCTTCATCACATATTGTTGACAATATAATTTCTATCAAAAAATGGACCATGATAGGGAGTTTGAACTTTACATTTTTTTTTGGAAAGTTATTCCATTTTAGAAAATGCTCCATATTTGGCAACTAAACTCAATAAAGCAAAACAGACAAAACGTTCGCTCTTCCAAAGTATAAATACATGTCAAAATTAGACATAATAAGGTTCCGATACTCTTAAATTTGACATATGTATAAATTAATAGCTTTTGAAATGTGCAAATAACACTAAAGTTTTAAAATTAAAAAAAAAAAATTAAAATTAAGAAATCCATTCTAAACCGAAAAAAAACAGGAATGCCTTGTATTAAATTTAATAATTTTTCTGCTGAGCGAGCATCAGCATTATTATGAATGCTCCTGGTTACAATTACTTAATGTTATTATTACTTGAAATGAAAACCAAAATTATCTTGGTTGACCTCATTTTTAACATGGTCTACCAAACATTTCTTTTACATTGTTTTGCGAATTTGAGGCGAAAAATCAGACAGTCAAACTGAAAGGTTTCTTCTTGTTTTTATTTTTTGTAGGCTGGTCTTTAATACTACAAAAAAAAAAAAACACATTTCATTTGAAAGATTTATGCTCGAATGCTTAAATTTAAACATGATACAATTTATTATCACCACCAACCCACAAATAACCAAACAACAAGTGTTTAATAAAGTTGCCAGATATTTTTCGCAACTATTTTTATATAAATTAAATTTTTCATTTAAAAAAGAGCTTTTAGCCTCAAAAAGTCCTGTTTGTCTTCTTTTTTTTATATTTTTAACTTTTCATGCCAAATATTGCATAATGCATTATATATATATTTTGTTTGGTAAAGTATTAGAAAACTATTAAATAAATTCTGTAATTTGACCACTTGTGAAATTGAAATTGTTTCTTTTTGCTTTGGTTAGATTAGTTAGTTTGAACGCAATATTGCGGAATATTTATTCATACGGCATATAAAAACAAAAACGAAAGACTTAAGCAAGAAACTTGTTCAACCAACAACTAAAGTTGATTAGTTTTGTTGACTACACAATACTAGGAGCACTTTTTCATTTCAGTTTAGCAGTTTTTTTATTTCTCTACATGTTGCATGTGGATAACATTATTTATTTTTTTGTTATTGTAAATATCTGCCAACATTTTAATAAGCACTATTGCAGTGATATGAGAAATATATAAATATTTATTTGTAAATTGTTTATACATAAATGGCTATTGATGGACATTTGATTAAATGATATTTATCAAGTGTGAAATTCTGTTATAAAAAACTGGATATTGAAAATTTCTTTGACAAGTTTATTTTTAACTAAACTAGTTAAAGAAAAACCTTAAACTCGAATTTCCTTAATATAGGTTTGTTTTCACTTATTTCAATTATTAAATAAACTATTAGAAATGTTTGTTCATAAAAGGTATTTATTTTATAAATACCAACTTTACTTTTTAGCATAAAATATTTTCAACTATTAGAAAACAATCATTGAAAAAAAAAATAAAACACACTTAAAATCTTTAAGCAAATTTCTTTCACACAAAAAACATTATTATTGTCAAAAAAAAATTTCAACTAAACTTTTGCTTGATTTCAAACACACTTTCAATGAAAGTTTTTATAATTTGTATGTAATGTTTGGTGCACACAGAATGTTCAGTTCTTATAACCCATAATGAGAACAAATAAAAATGCTAAAATTAAACATAAACATAAACAAAAAAATTTAAAAAAAGTCGCTAAAATTGAAAAAAAAATCGATTAAATCAAAAAATTTGCTAAAATTTGGAGAAAAAAGCATTAAAATGTTAAAAAAAATATATACAATTTCAAAAATCTCTAGAATAAAAACAAATTGCAACAATTTAAAAAAAAAAATATCTAAAATTGAACAAAATCGCTAAATTGAAATAAATTGTTGAAATTTAAAAAAATCAACAAAACTTAAAAAAATCTCAAAAATTCAAAAGGTTTTCGAGATATACACTATTCCTTAAAATAACGATTTGTCGATTTTCGCCAGTTTCATTAAATCAAACATTTTTGATCCACTTAAAGGTTTTATATTCTTTTCTTGCGGTCATAATGTAATTTAAGTTTCATGGTGCTTTTTTCCAACTGCTACTAGGGGTTAAAGAGTTTTTGAATAAAAATAAATATAACCCAGTATAAAAACGGTAATGACATGTCATTATTTTCCTTACTACCAGTTACTCTCTGCACTTACTTTACTCACTGCCTTACTTTAAAACATATGTATAATGGCATTCTAAAAACTAATTCATTTCCCCATAATTTCAATACAAAAAATAATGTTTTACATATGTACCTTTTTTTATCATTATTTTAAATATAAAGTAATGATCTGACCATTTTTTGAACATCTACTTTTAGACTCATTATTTTTTTCTTTTTGTCCCAGACCACTAATGGTTAAAGATTTTTTCGATTAAAGTAAAGACAATTACTTTACTCGAACTTAAGCGATATTTTTCCAAAAATTCAATAAATACTTTCAACTTTTCTTAAATTTTTAATAATATACGCAAGCTTAAAAAAATGTCCTGGCAAGGAGTCGCTCCAAACACAAACTTGAACTATAATTTTTCCAATTTATTTGATTTCTATAATAACAACTATTATATTATAAAAATAGCAATCCGAATTAGGCATTATAAAAAATCTTTAAAATTAATTTCAAGAAAATTCGTGGGTCACTTTGGACTCCAGGCTAATGTGGCTAAATGATATCCGATGAAGTCAGAATTACAAATCTGAATAATTTTGAGTATATTAAACGAATAAATAATATAAAAAATAAATTTTTTCGAAACTTCGAATTTTGGGAATTATTAATAATAATACACTTTTTTCCAAAATGGGGCATTGCGGCACCGCAACGTTTTCCAAAAAAAAATATCGAGTTCCTCCATTTGGAACCATTTGTAATAATAATACATCTGTTTCCAAAATGCTCCATTTTTGGTCGTCTTGAGGCACTGCTTAACGTTTACCAAAAAATAAAATCAACTTCTTCCATTTGTAACCATTTGTAATAAACCTGGGGGGTCTAAGGAAAGGGACAAAAAGGAGAGAAGTTTCCTTAGACTGATGAGATAATTTTTGGATTTCTGGCCAATAACGTTGTAAAAAATGGGAAAGAAGGGGAACAGTTCCTAATTCGAGGTATACATCCGCTTAGATGGGATTTTTTAGAATTAATTCGGGGAGGGGCATAAAAAAAAAAAGTCTCACAAAAACGCCTTGGCCAAACCGACGAAGCCTGCAATTTAAAGTACTTTTGTTCAGATTCGTCTTTTCGCGTAGACATCCGCTTAGAAGGGAATTTTGGAAATTCCTGTGTGAGGTTTAAGTTTAAAGCAAATTAAGAATATTTAAATTATATTTTTCGCTTGGATTTAATTAAAGTTGCTTCAATTTATAGATCTTATTGTATTTATCACATTTCAAAATATATTTTACACCACCAAAAATATAAAAATACTCTCAAAAAAACTTAAAAAGAAAACCTCGAATATTTTGGAAAACACGCATTTTTACAGGTTTTATGATATTTAACCTTAATTGTAATCCTTTTTAATTCGCGAAATTCAAAATTTTATATAAATATGCTTTTAGAGATTATGAAAAGGAAATTTTTTTTTATCATTTTTCGACATTCGGCCATCAATTTTTTAGGTGAAGAATTTTCAATCTGAAACTATGCGTGTACTAGTTTTTAAATAAAGTCTACCGAAGCCTGCACATAGTTTCTCTCAATTCAAGAAACCTTGAGAAATACGAGACATCTAAAGTCGGTTTCAACAGGTGTCGAAAATTTTTGAAATTACTCATATGTAAACGACGAAAATTAAAAAAGTATATTAACTTTCATCAAGTCGATTAATTTCGCTGTCTAAATATTCCAAAGTTTTTTTAAAAGTGCTCTTAAAATCTTGAAGGCAGATAATATTAGACATTAAAGGGTTAACAATTTAATTAGTGTCGTTAGAGTTTAATGAACTAGTATCATTGAAAAAATCCATTAAATTCTAATGATTTAATGTATGTTTTTTTTTCCAAAAGTCAATAAACCATAAATACAATATTATATTTAAGTATTATGTCGATATTTCCACACTAATATATTTCAACATTCTACTTCTTAAATTTATATGTACGAACTTCCAAATATAAGTATAATCAAACATGTACATTAGAGCGCCATTTTTTTTTGTATGGAGAAAAAGATTTTCAGAAAATTAAAATTTTTTGAAAAAACCAAAATAGTTTCAATTAAAATATTTGCAGATTCAATTAACTATTTAATTGTAACTATTTAATTGATTTTATTTTAAATTAAGGTTTCAATCATATCTATTAAACATTTAATTGAATATTATTTTCAATTTCAAATAAATTTTTTAAATTCTGATTAAAACTTACAAACAAATCTTTAAAAATTAGGGGAAAATTATTAAAACAAAACAAAAATGGCTAAAATTGGAAAAAATGGTCAAAATTTAAAAAAAATGTCCAAAATTTCAAAAAAAGTCAAAATTAAAAAAAAAGGAAAAACCCAAAATGAAAATAAAACTAAAGTTGGAAAAATCGCTAAAAAAACATAATTTTTTTAATATAAAAAAAATCGTTAAATTGAAAAAGATTACCAAAAGTTAAAAATCGCTAATATAAAAAAATCACCAAAATTAACAAAAAAAAAAAAGCTAATAATTGAATAAATCGCTAAAATTTAATAAAAATCAACGTAATTGAAAAGATCCATCTAATTTAAAAATTCAGATAAATAACCCCTGGTTTCTACAACACGTTCGCCTCTACACGAACGGGTGACTACATGTATTTTGTTTTTGCATTGCATGTATTTTGTTATTGTTTTTAGACGAACGTGAAGCAAAACGTGTTCTAGAAACAATAATTTTATTTGTGATAATTTACTTTAATTAACAGAAAAAACACTTAGAAAAAAAAAGTTATTTGACACCTGCATGAATGGAGTTAACTTTTTAGCCTGCAATGGCCTTCATCAACATTCTTCGTGCCTTAAAGTGTTAAATGGTAAACATCATCTATTTAACTCAACTAGTTAAGTTAAAAACGTAACGTGACTTAGTTCGTTGAGTATGACGAAATTTACTGCGAACTTATTTTCTATAAATCTGTGTTTAGTTCTGTTAATTATTACCACAGTTGCCAGTTCAACTAGTTAAGTTGAAAATTTGACTGGCAGTTATTTTCAAATGTCATCATATTTTATCCTTTACATTGTAAGTGAAAGAATATCAAACACTGAAGATTTTCTTCGTTTTTCAACATATGTCGAGCATATATATTAAGCGAATTTTTGCACTGTACCTTGTGAGTGCTTAATAGTGAATTTTCATTGTTGATCTATAAATTGTGTGTGAGATGTTGGTTAGTTCGGTTAAAGATCATGAATATTTTTTCCATATTAACAGAAAATTTTTTTTTGAAATTTTGGTGTTTATTTTTTGCTGATTTTTTTTCGGCGATTTTTTTCAATTTTGGCAGTTTTTTTCACTTCACATTGTGTTTAGTGTCATTATGGATTATAAAAACGGGAAATTTTGTGAGCACCAAATTCATTTTCAATTAAACATTTTATTGTTATTATTAAACTATTAATTGAAAGTGAGTGTGATATCAAACAAAAGTTTAATTGTTAAAAGTTATGTGGTTTGAGACTTTGAGAAAAACCGTAAATGCCTGATATACAAATTTCATTTTTAAATTTGTATGGCAAATTTAGTAATTTCATTGTCAATACCAAACTTTTCGCAAAGATGTCCATCAATGTAGGTAAAAATTAAAAGTCTCATTTCCGTTTTTGCGGAGGGTATGGTGGCTGGTATAAAAATATAAGAACGCCAAACGCTCTGGAGGTTTTGCTATACTGGCGCAGTACTTTCATCTGGACTTGGAATTTCTCATCGCTCCCCCACACCTTCCCGCACTCACAAATTCGCACCACATAACATTTCGACCTAGAGCTACAATAATATGAACAAAAAATGTCACTCTAATGTACATGTAAATAGTATAATCAACATTTTGCCATGCGTATAACCAATTTTGTTATTTGGTTTAACTCATTTTTGGCACAGTGTTCCTTTTTCGACATAGTACGTTTAAACGGCTGCATTTTTTAGTAGAAACAGATAATTAAGAGATTTAAAAACCTCAAAATTGTTCACCATATTCCCAAAAATCGTGAATGAAAACATTGTGAACAATTGCTATCCAGGATTGACAAATATTTATTGAAAAAATAATAAATTGTTGACCTTTTTGAATGGAACTTTTTTCAAAAATCATTTAAAAATGTAAAAAAGCCTAATCTTTTTATTTTTGATAGTTATGTTGATTAAAAAATATGAAAATGTAAGGGGTGATCCAAGATGTTATTTTTGTTTAGTATTGTTTGGCATTTCATAATGGAAAGACTTACGCCTGAACAACGTTTACAAATCGTTCAACTTTATTACGAAAATTCACGTTCTGTGAGGAATGTGTTTCGTGCACTTCGCTTAACTTATGGTCAACATAATCGGCCTACTGAGCGTACTATTCGCAACACCATCACCCATTTTGAGACCCAACATTCATTATTGGATAATATTCGACCGAATACAACACATGCAGCACGCTGTGAAGAAAATAAAGCGGCCGTAGCTGAGAGTGTACACGAAGGCCGTTTAGAATCGATTCGGCGCCGTTCGCAGCAACTCGGACTGACGTATGGAACGACTTGGCGCATTTTACGTCGAGATCTTAAATTGAAAGCGTACAAAATACAGCTTGTGCAACAACTGAAGCCGCTCGACCTTCCCAAGCGACATCGCTTCGCTCTATGGGCTCTTGAAAAGTTCCAAGAAGATCCGACGTTTTCGAGGCAAATTTTGTTCAGCGTATGATATCACACCGTTAGACTTTTTCCTGTGTGGATATGTAAAGTCTAAAGTTTATGCGGACAAACCCGCTTCGATTCAGGCCTTGGAGGAAAACATCACGCGTGTCATTCGCCAGTTACCACTCAAAATGCTCGAACGAGTCATCGAAAATTGGACTCAACGGATGGACCATCTGCGACTTAGCAACGGTCAACATTTGATAGACATAATCTTCAAAAAATAAATGCCAAAGATTGTTCTTTCAAATGATAATAACCATTCCCCATTAAATTTGAATTTTCTGTGTTTTTTTCTTTAAAAAAGTAGGGAAACTCGAAATGGATCACGCTTTATTTCTCTGCTATAAATTAGTTTATCAATTATATATAATTTTTGAAAATCTGACCGATTGAACGATGAATTTTTCAAGCACACAAAGTCTAAAATATTACAAAATCTATTCCATTTTCTTTCAAAACATAAATTATAAATGGTTTTTATTAAAATACTACTAAACTTAAAAATGGTCAAAAACCTCAATATTTTTCTAAAAAATTTTAAGAATCGGTTAACTTAAAAAAATAAATTTTCATATATCTTGAATAAAGATTTGTTCCCAAAATTATACAAAATTCAAATTTTTAACCGTCTAGGAATTATATGCAGTTAAAGTTTCAACTTTGGTTGCCAATATTTCCACTAGAGGGCGCTTTAAAGCTCTATATATATCTCGAAAGTTTGATTGAAAAATGTTCAGCGAATTTGTGACGTGCCATTAATGAGTTAATGAACAGTTTTTATTTCAATCAGACTATTGTTTTTTTTTTTCAGTAGTTTTATAATAAAACTGCAAGACATGTACCTATCAATAAATGTACATTTGTTTAGAGTGAAAAAACATAAATTTATTGTGTTTTTTTATTGTTAACCACTCCAATGTCCATGAACGTATGTATAAGAATTTCATGAACGATTACTCTATTAGTTTGTTTTGGCTTTTTTGGAAAATTCAGTTAAAGTTTAAGTGCGAAATTCCACTAGATATAACTATAGAACAGTATAAATTGTTTCATAATTAACTAAATGTATAGATAATAACAAGTAGTGTAAAAATTCAATAAACAATTTGTTAATTACATATAAAACTTTAGATTTTGGTCTAGGTTAAATGGAACTTAAAAAAACTACACTCAAAAAAATAAGTTAGTAGTAAAACGTCTTGTAAATCAAGTATACTATTTTTCAGCAAATTTTTTGCTGAAATTGAGTTTTCAGCTTAAAAATTTTTGTTACACTTATACAGCGCTTAACCGTTTTGAACTAATGTTTTACTAATATTTTAATAATGTGTAACTAATTTATTTTGCTAAAAAAAAATTGTGCTGATAAGTGTGGGGGACAACCATTTTGAAAGATATACGCAGAATGAAGTAGATGTCGCTACATGTCAAGATGTAGTAGAGACAAAAAAAAGACACTAAAAAGTAAAGCTCTTGTAAGACATATAAACAAATCAATATTTTTGTATCTGTTTTTCATACAGAATAAAACCAAAGGACGCCAACAATGTGCATAGTATATGTATAAATTGCGGATTAAAAAATTTAAATTTTTTTGTGTTGTCACCGGTTTGTCAAAGAAATTGACTATTAATTAAATTAAAGACAAAATAAAATATTTAAATTTAATAAAGATTGAATGTGTATTTGTAAACTAAATGAGTATGTTGACTATTAATGCAGTGTGGTCAAATTGCAAACAAATGTACGTCCAGGTAGACAGACTAAAAACGAAAGACAAGGACATACATCTTACGTAATTTTGTATGTCTCCTTCTTCTTATTGCAAAAGAGGGTTGTATATTTCATATTTTGTTTAGTATCTAGAAAGATGTCATCATTTAGACACCCATGGATGTAAGTAGTTGAGAAATAATTTGTTTATGTTATATATAATTTGTTCTATATATTTTCAGATATTAAATTAATTCATGTCGGCAACGTGGGATTATGAACATTTTTATATTTTGCAAAGTATTATAAATTATTTATAAAATATAACAAAAAAATTTTAAGATTTTCAGCAAATAAATTAACTTAAATATAATTTTTCTACAAATTTTTTGAGTTTTTTTTTTTAGTTTACAAATATTCAGCAATAATTTTATTAACTTTTAGCAAAAATTTTTTAATTTTGAATCAACTAAGTGTTAGCAAAACTTTTGCTGAATCTACTAATTTTCTACTAATTTTAAGCAGAAGATTTTACTCTTTTGCAAGCACCCTCCTGACTGACTTTTGCAAGCACTTTGCTGACTTTACTAATTATTTTTTTTGAGTTTATAAATAAAATAATGCAATGCACTTCCCTTGTAAATTAATTTTATTTAATTTAAAGTGTATTAAAAAAGTTTGTAAGAATTGATTGATTGATGTATTTCAAAAGCGAAAGTTAAAGATATTTACTTAAATTTTTGTAAGCTTTTAAGTAAACAAATTAACTTACATGAGAGATATTCCGACTCGAACTAGCAGATTTTAATTAACTTTGGATATGTTGTAAAGGACCAAAAAAAAAGAGATACGTATTTTTTGTTAGCTGCCCAATCTCACGTTTAAGGGTTAAAAAGTGGGACTAAAATTCATTTGTTTTTGCATGAAAACTTGTCGCTAATTTACGGACACTAGATTTATTTGTACTCAGGGCTAAAGTAGTCAAGAAAACAAAAATTTTGATATCCATGTTGGCTATATAGTGGATCCAGAGTTGCCACATTTTTTAATTATTTTAAATAAAGGGGAAAAGGGATCTTTGGGAAAAGTCGCATAAAAAGCAAACGGTTTGACCCCCTCGATTACATATAATAGGCAATACTATGCATTATTTTTAGCTGAATACAATTAAAATTCCTTAATAAAACACCAGATTTAATTTACTCAAAACACAATTTTTTGAATAAGAAAAAATATTTGAAAGTCCTTAAGCATAAATTGTCGTCAAAAAACCTTTCATTTGATACCAAACTTATCTATAGTTACTTTTAATAGAACGAAATAAACCGAAAAAAACGTAAAATGGGGCCATTTTGACACCACTTAGAAACACCTAAACATGAAATTAGGCAGCTAATAATAAAACACGGGTGCCTTAAATTTTTGTTCTCTAAAACATGTCCAAAGTTCATTAATATCTGCCGGTCCGAATCGGGATACCTCCCTTTATTAGTTTGTTTCTTAAGTCATACGTTTTTCCTTTATTCAAGGTACACACAAAGTGTTTAACTTTTTATGAGTTTATATTTAAGTTAAAAATAAAACACGGGTGCCTTAAATTTTTGTTCTCTAAAACATGTCAAAAGTTCATTAATATCTGCCGGTCCGAATCGGGATACCTCCCTTTATTAGTTTGTTTCTTAAGTCATTCGTTTTTCCTTTATTCAAGGTACACACAAAGTGTTCAACTTTTTATGAGCTTATATTTAAGTTAAAAATAAAACACGGGTGCCTTAAATTTTTGTTCTCTAAAGCATGTCCAAAGTTCATTAATATCTGCCGGTCCGAATCGGGATACCTCCCTTTATTAGTTTGTTTCTTAAGTCATACGTTTTTCCTTTATTCAAGGTACACACAAAGTGTTTAACTTTTTTTGAGTTTATATTTAAGTTAAAAATAAAACACGGGTGCCTTAAATTTTTGTTCTCTAAAACATGTCCAAAGTTCATTAATATCTGCCGGTCCGAATCGGGATACCTCCCTTTATTAGTTTCTTTCTTAAGTCATTCGTTTTTCCTTTATTCAAGGTACACACAAAGTGTTCAACTTTTTATGAGTTTATATTTAAGTTAAAAAAAAATTATGATATAAGCAATTTGTCATGATCTAAAACCGAACAAATAAAATCTCACACATAAACTTATAGATCAACGATAAAATTCACTATGAGCAAGAATATTTAAAAAAATGTTGTATTACAAATAAATATTAAATTTAGTTAAAGATTCATTAAAGATGGCAAAAATAAAAATAAAATATTTTATATATAAAGTTTATTTCTTTTTTTTTTCAAATAACAACTGTAAAAAGTTCATGACACGTCCTTGACTTTTGTTAAAACATCAGTCTGTATATTTATTTTTTTATTTAATATATTGTGTAAACGTCAATATACTTATAAACTTACAAACCGGCTTAAAAAAACATTTATAAAGGTCTTTCAAATGTTTTTTTTTTTTTTTTTTTTTTTTAGAAAAAAAAATATAACAATTATTATTTAGTAAGAAACCCCTTTAAATGCTTGACTTATCACAATAAAGTTATTTTTAATTATACTATCATTAAACAAAAAGATTAAAAATAAAAATTATTTAAAATGTATTTGAACGTAGGTATTGTACGAGTTTTGTGACTTTTAAAATTTTACACAAAAAATATAATCTTAAAAAGGGTTAGACTTTTCATAACTGCAAATATAGAAAAAATTAAAAATGACAATGATTTGCAGAAGCAAATATAATTATTATTAAATAATTAATAATTTTTTATGAATGAAAAAGACCTAAACGATTAATAATTAAAATGTATTTTAAATAATTAGCTAGTTTTCCTATTGCTAACAATGACATTTAAAAATGTGGAAGATTTTTTGATTGAATAAAAAAATAATAAACTAACAAGTTATAGTGTTATTTTCAGCAAAGTTTTGTATAATCTAAAAGTCTATTATGGTCTTATATCATACATGGGACTAAATAATTGATGATTTTTTTCGAACTGCATTGATATACGGGTTATAGTGTTATTTTTAGCAAAGTTTTGTATTATCTAAAAGTCTATTATGGTCTTATATCATACATGGGACTAAATAATTGATGATTTTTTCAAAATTGCATTGATATCCGGGTTATAGTGTTATTTTTAGTAAAGTTTTGTATTATCTAAAAGTCTATTATGGTCTTATATCATACATGGGACTAAATAATTGATGGCTTTTTTAAAATTGCATTGATATCCGGGTTATAGTGTTATTTTTAGCAAAGTTTTGTATTATCTAAAAGTCTATTATGATCTAATATCATACATGGGACTAAATAATTGAAAAATACAATATTAATGTCTAGGTAGATGGCAACATGTTGTTCATTATTTTAATTTAGTTCTGTGTTCAGGTTTTTAAATTCTTTCAATTATTTATTTTAAATCATATCTTAACTTTATTAAAATGAAAAAAATTCAAATGAAAATTATGCAGATACACTTAAAGTATACAAAAATATGCAACAAAAATAAAAAAATATACACTTAAAGGCAAAATATTCCAAAATATGCATTTATAACAAAATATGCAAAAATAAACCGATGCCATTTTGTTGTGTAAATTATTTGATTAGAAAAGTATTTAGTCAAAATCTACATTAAGCTACTGACTACATTTACATGGAAGTCGCTGCCCTGTTTACTACACTGTGAAACAAATTTGGTGTCACCGATTTTATATTGGAATTAGGTTTAAAAACTAAGCTCGGATTTCATTTTTATGGCCTTTTGTTGCACTGTGTTATTTTAATAAAATAATAAAAAAGTTTACAGAATTATCAGGCTTTTTACTAAATTTTTTTTATTGATTAAAAATTTGTTGGATTTTAAAACTGTTTAGTCCTGAAAAATTTTGAATAAGCAAAGACTTGCAATTCCAAGTCGTTCTTAGCTATCAAACATTACCCGATTCATGCAAAATTTTATATAAATATATATCTTATATATACATGCTATCATATGTAAATGCATATGTTTATGTATACTTATATATAAACTGTTTTTCGTGAATATTTTTGGATACGACGACACATATAATTACATCTTATTACATATCGACAAATATACAATTGTATATGACACATATTTGTTTAATATAATTATATACGAGTCCATATGTAATCAGATATAACACAATTCAAAATTGTATATAATAACATATAGTGTAATATTAAAAAAAAATGTATTTAATTTTGGATAAAACAATAAATTTACATATTCATAGTTATATATATCGTTTCACACCAGAAAAATGTAGACCCTCTTTTGGATAAAACTATATATTGCCACATTCAGAATCTAATTTTTTAGAGGGTACCTATAGTTGATACATGCACTTGAAGTTGGCATTCGACGTGTATTTAATTTTTTTTATTTTTAGAATTTTTGGACAGTGTAGGGTTTAAAAGTTCGGCAATGTTTAGCTTGTTATGGGAAAAACATTTACAAAATGTCAATAGATTAATTTTGGTCCACCACAGCAGCATTTAGTTTGAAACAATAAATTTTATTACTTGCTTAAAATTAAATGATGTAGCGAGCCAAAATTATAAATATTTGTTCAGAAATATGTTCAGCATTACCAAATTTTGAGCCCGATTTTGTACAGAAATTCAAAAAAATGCGGGTAGCGAATTTTTTATTTTGAGTTTAAAAATGTTAAGAATTTCCGTTTTGACTGAAATTTATAAAAATCAAATTTATATTCACAAAATTCCGTGCGAAATTTGGAACATATCAACTGATTAGAAATTCTGACTTTCAATTGATGTTATGATAGTTTCTCAATTTTAAATATAAAATCTAAATTACAAAAGACATTTTCTTAATTTCAAATGAAAGTTCCTGACTTCTATTGATGATTTCTAAATTTCAAACGGAAATTCTGAATTTCAATTGATGGAAAAAACAAAAAAAAATATGTTCACACAGTTTATGAAACTTTCTTATGAAATGATGAAGATTTATGAAACATTTGACATACATTTTTATGAAACTCTTTATATATCTATGATCTAATATGATACAATACACTACGAAGGCCGCGGATAACAACTATTAGTATGTACCCTAAAAATTTTGGGAGATTTATCCATAAACAGATCAATAATACCTAGCGTTTGAGTACGTGACGAAATTCGGAATTTTTTTAAATTCTGGACAGGCTAATATACAACCATCAGACTTTAAATGCGGCAATATATAGTTTTATCCAAGAGAAGATCTACATTTTTCTGATATGGAACTATATATAACTAAGAATAGGTCAAGATATCATTTCATCCAAAATGAAATACATTTTTTGGAATATTACACTATTGTTAAAAAGTGATTAAAATATATTGATGTGATTGTAAAATTATTATATTTTTATTCACAAAATCTGAAAAAAAACATTTCACGGAATTTGCACGTGTAAAGTTCATGCTCACTAATGTCTTATACCCCGTTGGACGTGTCTTCGCGAAAGAAACATTTTTGATACCCATATTGCCCATACTAAAAACATTCGCCAAATTTTGGTAAGCGCGACCTAAAATAAATAGTCAAAAAAAAGAGTATTTTATAACTTCTTTTATGTCATATAGTGATTCAAATATATTGATGTGACAGCAAAATTATTATATTTTTGTGCAAAACCCTTAAAAAAAATTACATTTCACTAAATTCCGCGTGTATATAGTGCATGCTTCTTCATTTTATATACGTCATTAGACGAGTCTTCAAAAAAGCTTTCATATGATGTGCATAACTTGTATAGTGTAGTGGGTTAAAGTCGAAAATTTTCCAAAAAATAAAAAAAAGACCTTTTTTAAAAACGGTCCAGCTCATGAACGGCGGCCTCTAGACCAAAAATATTTTGGGAATAGTCAAAAAACAAACTAATTCACATTTTCAGAGGGGCACATTTTTTACTTTTTTACGCTCCATACAAGGCGATTAGGTCTAATAAACATACATAAACATATTTATTTACATATGTATAATAGCATGCAATAACATATACAATTATATTAAATAATGCATGATTATATTTAAACGTTTTTATTCGGTTACATAAAGCTCCATATAATTGATTTTTAATCGGCTGATGACAATTTTTTGTTTTAATGCTTTGAACAAATATTTTTTGTTTTATATTTTTTTCAATATTAAATATTTTCTTACAATTAAATTTTTTCTTACAATTTTTGAAAGACCAATTTCTGCATAGATCAACGTGGATTTGGTAAATTTTTTTTTAAAGTACTGTTGCGCAAGTGTGCGCCCGAGCGGGTTAAAGTCGTTCTTATGAACAAAAATCAAAATTTTTTAAATTAACTCCAGATTTTATATAAAGGGTCCGCCATCTAACGTTTTTTTTTTCAACTAGTGCTTATTTCGTGAATGGTAACACTTAGCTCATGTCTGATTTGACAGATAATTAGTTTTATCCTTCCGCTGAACGAATATGGTTGTGTATACGCTTGAACAACACTGGGAAATATTGCGACATTACTTTGAAAATCATGGTAATGTTGCAGAATGTGTGCCGATACACCCAAAACGAGTCACTGTTTGGTGCGGATTTTGGTCCAAGCAAGGAGTGGCCGTTACAGTCAATGGCGATCGTTATCGGGCCATGTTGAACGAATTTTTGTTCACAAAAATTGAAGAGGAGGAAATACAGCTGCACACAATCGATAATGTGCTTAAAAATTGGACCGATCGTGTAGGCTACTGCCTACACGATCGGTCCATTTGAATGAAATTATTTTCCATTATTAACCGGAAGGATTGTACTTTGAAATAAAAAAAGAAATTTGAGAAAATATTCAGCAGTTTTTTTTTATAGCATTTTCAAAAAAAAAAAGTTATTTGGCGGACCCTTTAATTATATCTAAAATCACTTAGATAATAATGTTCATATGTCAGCATATATAATTTAAAGTGGCTTTATAATGTACCATATATAAAGCTTGCGCCGGAAATAAATAGTGCACGAATAAATCACAATAACTTTTGAACTAAATGTCTTATTTAAATAAAAAACACATTTTATTAAAAAGAATATTATATGAATTTACATTTAATAAACAATTAAGATAAACTAGGTGCTTTTTATGAAATTTTTAACTTTGTCTTTAATACCCCCATTAGGGTATTAATGGTACACTCAAGAAAATAAGTTAGTAGAAAAATTTGTAAAACGTGTTGAAAATCAAGTATCAGGAAATTTTTTTCTGAAATTGTGTTTTCAGCTAAAATGTTAGTTATACTTATTCAGCACTTAACAGTTTTCCACTAATGTTTCACTAATATTTTACTAATGTTTTACTAATTTAAAATAACTGTGGTAATAAGCACATTAATAGTACGAAAATCAGATTGAAAGATATACGCAGAATGAAGTAGATGTCGCGGCATGTAAAGATGTAGTAGAAGCGAGGAAAATGATACTAAAAAGTACCATTCTTGTAAGACATATACAAAAATCAAACATAGAAGATTTTTTTTATATGTTGTTCATACAAAAAAAAACGCCAACAATGTGTATTCATATAAATTGTTGGTCTAATAAACTCAAATATTGTGTTGAATTCGGCTTGTCAAAGAAATTGATTATTTATTAAATTAAAGACAAAATAAAATATTTAAATTAAATAAAAATAAAATGTGTATTTGTCCACTAAATTTTTAAAGTGGTAATTTATGGAATGTGGAAAATTTGCAAACAAATGGTAGACTGACTATAGCGAAAGGGAAGGACACACATATTAGGTAATTTTTTTGTATTTCCTTTCTCTATTTTCATGTGTTTATGTGTGTGTATGTCATATTTTGTTGTAAATTTTTTGTTTTGTTTCTAAAATTATATACGGTATTTAACTTCATTCAAAATTGTCATCATATAGACAACCACGGATGTAAGTAGTTGAAATATATTTTGGTTTATGTTATATATAATTATTTTTATATATTTTCAGATATTAAATTAATTTATGTCATCAATATATTCCCATTTTTATATTTTATAATGTATTTTATTTTTTTTTTTTTTTGGAATCACAACATTTTTTTACGATTTCCAGCAAATAAATTAACTACAGTATAATTTTTCTACAAATTTTTTGAATTTCTTTAGCCTACACTCATAGACAAAGCTTTATCATATTTATGAAAAACTTCATTGATTTTCGTCCAATGTAAGAATTCATAAATATAATGATGATGTGTTAGGCTTCTTCATATTTATGAAATGTTTCATAAATATAAAGAAGTTTCATAGCTTTTCATGAAATTTTTCATAAATGTTATCTGACGATTTATTAATATGATGAAGCAAATTCATAAATTTTTATGAAATGAATAGTTGTCTTTGCTAGCGTACAAATACGATAAAGGCTACAGCCAATGGAAACAATTTATATATTATTGTACAATATGTTATTTTTAAACCCTAATATTGTTGCAACTGTAATTCGGAATATATAAATTAAAATTCTACATGATAGATTCTGAATTTTAAATAGAAAATCTTAATTACATATTACATTTTATTAATTTCAAATGAAATACATTTTAAATTCTATTAATGATTTCTAAATTTCTAAATTTAACATACATTTTTATGAAAATCTTCATTATATCTATGAAAACTTCATAAATATGATGAATAATAGATGACAAACGATGTATGAAATATTTTTCCCTGAGTGTAAAAATGTTATTAACTTTTGCAAGTATTTTTTAATTTTTAATCAACTAAATATAAGCAAAACTTTTGTTGAATTTACTATTTTTTTCCGACATTAACAAGACATTTTTGCAAGCACCCTCCTGACTAAAATTTGCTGACTCAGCTAAATTTTTTCGCCGACTTTACTGAGTTTTTTTAGTGTACTTTCAGAGACCTTCTTGCTTAACTTATTCCAATTCTGTTTTTACCAATGCCCAATATATACCCACAGGCCTGAGTTATGTACAATTTGGCACAATCGACGATCTATTTGAATTCAAATTTATATTAAAAATTCCTATTATTTTTTCATGCAATTTTTTTCTTGAATATCCATTTTAACGCAAACTAAATATGCAATATTGAATATATTTGGGCATACCCAGCAACACTTTCTCCTACCCGGTAAGAGAGAATAAGAAATTCACTGGTTACTTTTCTATTACAACTGATATTATTTTAACAAGGGCATGTCCACTCTGGTAACACCATACAAACACACTTATTACCCCCAGTATAAATGAAATAAGTTTTTGTTTTGCATTATACTTATTGGGTATTAAATAAAGGTTTAAAAAATTTTATCTAAAAATGTTATAAATTAAATTTTTTATAAGTTTTTTGTAATAAATAAACCTGTTACTTTTCTATTACAAGCCCTAATATTTTTTTACAAGGGCATGCCCATGGAGGTAACTACTTAACTCGGTAACATGTTAATATGATATTATATTTGAGATATAATTTATATTATTTTTTTCGGGGTTTTACTCCGGATCCAAATTTTTCGAAAAACTAATTTTTTTGCATATTTTGCTAAAAATTCAGGTTTTAGACATATTCTTCAACAAAAAAAATGTGATTTTGTTAAAAAATTTAATTAATAATATTGAAACTTTGAATTAATTCATAATTTAATGCATATTTTCTCGATTAACGTTAGAAAAAAATAAATTGGCTCAATTAAGTCATTAAATTATATATTAACCTTCCAATGTGTATGGTTATTTAATGTTAAAAACTTGTTTAAAATTAAGAGTGAATACAAACTGACAAAATCTTAACTAAATGTCCACAAATTTCTATGAATTTTAAACAATTTAAAACAATTTTTAAATAAATTTTTAACTCTTTTATCAATAAGTATTTAATTTTTTTTAAATTTTCTAATTATTTGAGTTAAGGTTTGTTTTTTATATAAAAGTTTTTTTATTTTCAATATTTCGCTACTCCTTTGTGTAGCATCTTCAGGAAAATAAATAAAAATCCTGAAGATGCTACACAAAGGAGTAGCGAAATATTGAAAATAAAAAAACTTTTATATAAAAAACAAACCTTAACTCAAATAATTAGAAAATTTAAAAATAACAAATAAGGTTAAACAAACGAAAATAATCAATAAGTATTTAGTTTAGAACCAATTTGGCAGCATGACCTAAAAATCCTAAAAATTCTATTAACTAAAATTAAATAATTAAAAAATATTTGCGACATTTAAAAAACTGTGTAGGTACTATTTCAAAGTAAGAGGGCGGTCCCAACATTAGCCGACTTGACGTATGGATAGCGGCAGTAGTTTGAAAAAAATTACTTTTGTAAAAAGTGGCAACCTTATAAAACATATGTTTTAAGTTTCAAGACGCCACGTTGTTTAGTTTTTTTTTTTGGAGTCATCAAAAATAAACGATCTCTGTGAATTTGTAAACATAGACAAATTTGGTCACCGTTATGTAATTCAATACTTTTATTTGAAACGTCTCAGTCCAACCAATATTAAAGCCGAGCTAGATTCTACTCAGGTGGAATCTGCTCATTTGTATACCACTATAAAATATTGAGTGACAGAGTTAAAACGAGGCCCTACGAGCTGCCAAGACGAACATCGTAGTGGTCGACCAATTGAGGTGTCCACGCCACAAGCGGTAAAGAAAATTCACAAAATGGTATTGGAAGATTGTCGGCTGAAGGTGCATGAGCTGGCTGAAATGGTAGGCATTTCAAAAAGTGCTATATATCGCATATTTACCGAAATTTTGGAGATGAGAAAGCTGTGAGCAAGATGGGTGCCGCGTTTGTTCCCAATAGAACAAAAACAGCGACGTGATATTATTTCAATAGAGTGTTTAGCGATGTTTTACCGCAATAAAGCCGAGTTTTTGCTTCTGGTCGTAACCATGGATGAGACATGGGTCCAACACTTTACACCTGAGACAAAGAAACAATTGAATGGGAGAATAGTGTACAAAGAACTCGACGACAGTTCCATCTGCAGGCAAGGCATCTGTTTTTTTTGGGATGCGCGTGGGATAATATTTATTGATTATCTTCAAAAAGGAAAAAAAAATCAACGGCGAGTATTATGCTAACTTATTGCAGCGTTTAAGTGATAACATTAAGGAAAAAATGCCGTTCACACAGCCACTATTGCGATGGACAAAATGAATTAATTAAAGTTCGAATTGCTTCATCGCGCACCTTATTCGCCAGATTTAGCTTCCTCTGATTATTATCTATTTTCAAACTTGAAAAAATGGCTTGGTGGCAAAAGATTTGCCAACAATGAAGAGGTGGAGTCTATGGCTGATGGCTTAATGTAAACAGGGTATCGACAATTCTTAATATAAACAGGGTATCGAAGCTTTTGAATATCGCTAGGAAAATTGTATCGAGGTAAAAGGAGATTATGTTGAGAAATATAATATTTTTTTTTTCCAAATTTGTTTTCTTTTCTTTGTTAGGTATAATTTTTGTTGTACCTTTCTTGTATCCATTAATCACATTTGCGTTAATAGTATTTTTAAAACGTTTTTTATTGTTGCAATAATTTATTTTTTAACTTTTAATTTACAAACCATTTTAAATTAAAACAAATTATTTACTTTTAGTAGTAGTAGCCGTATCGTCACTATAAATCATATTAATTTTAAAACAGTTGCAAATGTTATAACCAGGTCAGCGACTTTCATGCACTGAAAAATCAAAAATATGCGCTTAAATCGAAATATGCATTAAAAACCCAAAAATATGCACTAAAAATCTAAAAATATGCACTACAAATCGATTTATTACTCGATAGCGTTGGTTTAAAAATGAAATCCAATATAAATGTATAACAAATGATAACTTGATGATATGTAAAGGGATACAAATGCTTTCTTTTATTTATTTTTAATTAAAATTAAATATTAATTTTTACAAAATATTAAACAAAAATGCCAAAATATTCATTAAAATATGCGTTGATAGAAAAATATGCAAAAATATTCAAAATCAAATGAATGCAATTTTGTTGCAAATTCTTGGATTCGGAAAAGTAATCGATTTTGGTTTACTGACTACAAACATACATGTGCATGAAAATTGCTGCCCTGGTTATAACAAAGATCGTTTCATTATATTTTAACATATTTATATTTGAGCTTAATAAAGTAATTAGCTCAGTAGGTTAGTAGATTAGTAGTAACATTTAAGGCCAATCAACAGAAGATTATTGAAAACTTCAAAAACAAATATAATTAAGTTGATTTTGTTGCTGTGTATTGAAACATAAACTTTACTTAAAAATTATCTTTAAACTAGGAGGGATTTCTTATAAAGAGTCATTATGTAACCTTGTTTGTCATTGAATGATTTTTTTTTTTGTTTAATTATAAGCACAAATATTGATTATGGTGAAAAAAATAGAAGACGAAGAAAACACTTAAAAAAAAGTATAAACTAAATATAAAAAAAACCAAAACTTGAAATAAAACTTTATTTAAGAGTACATATAGAGGTTAAATCACACATATTGCTGTTGCAAATAGATGCTGATTGATGTTTGAGGATAAATACTAGCAAATATAAACAAAAAGCTAAAAAAAAAACAATAGACTTAAGACAACTACTTTACCATATATTGTGTGTTAAAAAACGAAAGACTTAAGACAGCAACCTTATCAAAATTGTTGAAAAAAAAAACTGAAAAAGTTTATGATTTAAATTTTTTTTTTAAATTATATTTATCACTATTTTTATAACACATTTTTTTATTTAAAGCACCTTTGATTTTGTTTTAATGTTTTAAATAAGCCCATAAAAACAATATTGTTAATTAAATATTTAATTACCTTTTAATTGGTATATAGAATGAAAAGAAAATTACAAAAATGTTATCTCGAAAAAAAAACGTTTATTTGAAATTTGTTACGTTATTTACACACTTATCAAACAAACGTTTGTTTAAGCTTTTAAAAAAAATCTTTTAATTTCGTTGTTTAATTAAGAGAAAATAATGTTGTTTATAGTGTGGCGTCCGAGCCAAGACTGAACGTCTCTTGAATATTGCATGGCAATATGAATATCTTTTCAAAATGTATCAAAACTTAAGTTTTAACAACATCAACAAAAACAAAACTTGTTCTTGATAAAGCGGTTCAATATATAGAGATTTAATTGTATATTTTACAATATACAGTGGGCATTAAAAAAAAATTAATTTACTATATTAATGCCGAAGTCCTTTTTGTATAACTATAAGTGTTATAAGAAGAGGCTAATTGGGAGAATCATACCCGAGTAAAAACATGTAATGCCCTACATTTTTTCATCTTAAAATATATTATATGATATTATATATGCTGTCATTTATAACCATATATTATTACATGATTTTGAAGTGGTAGTAACATATCTAACGATATATTATTATATAATGGCCTTCATAAAATAAGATATTAGGCACACTAGGGCGGTCCAAAAATTCGCGGACATGACGTATATATGGCGGAGGTAATTTGAAGTAAATCACTTTGATGAAAAGTGACAACCTTGTAAAACATATGTTTTAAGTTTCAAGGCGCTACGTTGTTCAGTATTTTTTTTGGAGCCATAAAATATAAACGATCTCAGTGAATTTGTAAACATGAAAAACTTTGTCACCTCTACGAATTCATTTGGAAGGTCTCAGTCCAACCAATATTAAAGCCGAGCTAGATTCTAATTTGGGGGAGTCTGCTCCTTAGTTTGTGACTATAAAATATTTTGTTGCAGAGTTTAAACAAGGCCGTACGAGCTGCCAAGATGAACACCGTAGTGGTCGACAAATTGCGGTGTTCTCAAAAGAAAATATCAAAAACAACATTTATTGCATTTTTAAAAATAAATAGATTTAAATTAAAATTGTGTGTTATTATTCATCTATAAATATGGTAATCTTTTTTTTGGCAACGCTGTTAATTGATATAAAAATACAACTTTAATGTAAAAAACTTGAAAAAATGCATTTTAAGGAAATGCACTTTATGCGGGAGGTTTTTATTTCAAAACGACCAGAAAAAGCTATTTCTATTATTAATCTATTTTTGCCCATCACTGATATGCATATATTTTTATAAGTTGTATACAAAAATTTAGAGGAATCCGTTGAAAAATTAAAATTGTTATAACTAAAAATGTTAAAAAAAAGTTGGCGTAAAATTGGATGTGGTTGATAACACTATATTTCGACATTGTTTGGGATATTAGAATAATGTAAAATAAATTCGAGAGAAATCAGTGGAAAAACAAAACATATTTAGAGATATAAACACAAAATTTGCAAAAAAAAAAAAAAAAAAAATATTGGGCGTAAAAGTAGACGTGGTCCATGGAAAGTATGTGCCGATCTTGCAAGTTCCAGTGAAAAAAAAAATGTTTTATCTAAAAAAATTTACTTGAAAAACTAATTATTTTATTTAAACCACATTACAATACACCTAGAAACAGACTCGGTCGTAGCAACTGTATGGTTCAGTTGTAGCTACACACAGAAAAATAAAGTGCCAACCGAATTGAAAAGTGTATTTTGGTAGCTTCAACCAATAAATTCGGTTAGTACGACCATTTTTGAATAATTTCTGTGTTGCAACTAAAATTCAGTTGTGTTACCAGAATTTTGTTGTGAAAACCAATATTCAGTTGTACAGAATATGATCAGGAAACTTGAAATTTACTGTACAACTTGGAACCTTGAAGTTAATTTAAGCAAGTCGGAAATGATGAAATTTCGAAAAGGTGGAAAGATATCTAATCGTGAAAAATTCCTTTTTAATGTTAACCCAATAAATATAACCTCAGAATATACATATTTAGGAGTAACAAAAATGTCATTTAGCAAACATCTGGAGAAAATAAATGTATCGGCAAAAAACAATATTAGTGCTACATTTAATAACTTCCTGGGTAAAAAGAACATATCCCTTAAGGCGAAATGGAATCTTTTTCAGTCTGTGTGCAGAGCTATTCAAATCTGGGGCTTTACACTTTTCGATGATGTTGACAAACTTCAACGTTTTTTCTTAAAAAAGATTTTAAAGTTACCATCATTTACACCAACGTATGTATTAATGATAGAAATAAATATAGAAAATAGCAGGGACCGTAATCATTATGGGTTTTATAATAAAAATTACACAATAATGATTATGTTATGAGTTTTAAGGATTTTCTTCAATGGTAATTATTATTTTTGAGTAATAATAAAAAAAATCCGCAATAATCATTATTTTTGAGCAAAAAAAATAAAACTCAAAAATAATCATTATTTATGATTTTTATTTTTTTCGCTCAAAATAAAACTCACTTTCATCTAGGTGTAAATATATATAAATATTAGGGTGGGGCGATTAGTATGGAAGGAAAAAAATGGGCGCTTCGCGTTTCTGATTCTTGGGATTGTACTGAGCAAAAAAGTCCACTAGACCATACGTCTACGGTGAAAATCGAGCTTCCAGATTTTGACTTTAAGGCAAAAAAGCCCTATTTTGAAATTAATAATTAAACCCTTAAACCCCACCCACAAATATGATTTATGCATTAATCTGCTAGAGAATCTTTCAAAGAAGAGATTGATACCATAATCTTGTATAAGCTCCTCCTCCTTCCTGAGATATGTCCATCCCACACATTGTTACTTTCACAAAATACGGCAAAAAAACCCTATTTTGAAATTAAAAATTAACCCCTTAAACCTCACCCACAAATATGCTTGAAGCATTAATCTGCTAGAGAATCTTCCAAAGAAGAGATTGATAACAAAATCTTCGATAAGCTCCTCCTACTTCCTGAGATATGACCATCCCACACATTGAAAGTGAGTTTTATTTTGAGCGAAACAAATAAAAATCATAAATAATGATTATTTTTGAGTTTTATTTTTTTTGCTCAAAAATAATGATTATGGCTGATTTTTTTTTATTATTACTCAAAAATAATCATTACCATTAAAGAAAACTTTAAAAATCAAAAATTTAAAAATCATGACGGATATGCAAAGATTGTCAAAAAATAATAATAATCGTGCAATAATTTTTTTTTTATGTCTCTTCTAAGTGATTGATTTTTTGATTCAAAAAAACGAGCAATAATCATTATTTACGGTCCCTGGAAAATAGCCACATATACACCTTAGACTTGCACCTGAGATATATTATCAAAACATTATTTCCATACAAAAACCATCGCCTTCCAAATCAATTATCCAAAATTTTAATACAAAAACATTTATTTTGGTATAAAAATATTCAAAAATTATCTGAAGATTGTAACACAATTCAAAGCACAGATTGTTCAACCAAAGAAGACTGGGAATTTTTAAGATTTGATTTAAGAGTTTGTACGTAATTTTTGATTCCAGGCTAAAGTGGCTTAATAAAATCCGATGAAGTTAGAATTCCATATTTAAATAATTTTGAGTATATTAAAGGAATAATTGAAATATAAAATTCAATTTTTTAAAATTTTATTTCTGGAAAATTTTAATAAAAAAAGTACTTTTCCAAAAATGGGTAATGTTTGGCAGCAATTCGTCAGCGTGTTCCAAAAACAAACCAAAATCGGTTTCTTCCATTTAGAACCATTTGTAATAAAACTGGGGGGATGTAATGACAAATCTATTTTTAAGGGACACCCTAATATCCAAATTTGCGGATTTATCACTGAGTAGTTTACCTTCAAGTTATAAAATATCTGATATTTTTATTAAGTTAGTTTCTTTTGCTAATATTTTGCCACATTTGTCCCACTGTCCAATATTAGCCTGCTTATTTGCCACGCTGCACAGTGGGATGTATCACAAAATTTTTGTAATTAATTCTGCAACTTCTTACTTAGTGATCCGATTGCAATGAAATAAGTGACGTAATATCGAGTTTAAGATGTTGAACCTCCCTGACCCCCTGGGGCAGCAATATGGCTCTCCAAAATGCATACAAAATTTTAGTGCTTGCCGTTTTATTGTTTCTCATTCGATTTTTAAAAAGTTAACTTATTGTAATCTGCTAGTAGAGACTAACAACGGTTATCTCCAATAGTTCCCGAGTAATTCCCAATTGAAAATGAGAAATTCCAAATTTGGTCCGACTCAGGTCCAGTGTTTTGCGAATAGCGTGACGAAATCGGGACAAATTTCTTTATTAAAATATTGATTATTTAACTAAACACATTCTTGATTAAATAAAAAAAAGACTGCGGCACAGTGATGCAAGCCGACGGACGTTAGACAGTTAGCCGCCGACAGGTTTCATTTCAAGCCGACGCCGCCGCCGACACTGTCGGCTTGAATCGGCTAAGCCGTTTGAAATATTGGACCATAATAACATAATTTGTTTTCCTTAAAAATGCTGTACAAGGAGTATGAGTGCAAAACATAACACAAAGAACAACAAATTTTATGTTTTTGCCTGCATTATGACACATTAGAATTTATGATTTAAAGAGAAACTATTACTATTTCAGATTTAAAGATGTTTTGTTTTTTTTATAAAAAACTCATATGAATTGCTTTTCTACTATTTGTTGATTCAATTATGATATCATGTTCTTTTTTAAATATTTAAATGAACAATTCTTAAAAACAAAAATTATTAGAAAAAAAATCATTAGTACTACGTTCATACGACTTTCTACTTTTAAATTCCATAAAAAACCCATATTTTGGAGTTCAAAAAATTTAGTTTAGCTGGTATAAAAAAATGCTAGTAAATATCATTGCATCTATTCGGATTTTCACTATCAACATTCACCTCAATTCTCGAATCTGATCATTTCCCTTGTGTTAGTAATTTGCGCAGGTTTTGTTTCTGATTTTTGAACTTTTGTTGATTGACGCTTGTACAATAAAAAATGTGAACACTTGTAGTATTTGGAAGAAAATGAGTTTCTAAACCTGACGTGAATAGTGAAGACATTATTTAAATAAATTAAATGAAACGCATTTAAAGCAATAAAAACAAGTACAATTAGTTGTTGTTTCTTGGATATTTTTCAACCACGCAAAGTGAATGACTTTTCGTATGTCTTCAAATGCAATAAACGCTAGTATACCAAGTCGATAGCAGAGAAACGTCAAAAGTGTGTCAATAGTGGAGAACACTTGATTTTAATTTGCTCTTCTTGCATTTTGGGACTAAATATCTGTTAAATTTTGTATTACTTAGCTTTATTAAGTAATACCGTAGTCACCGCTTTAATATCAAAAATGCAGTGCGCATTAAAGCAGGGAATCATTTGTCCGAAAACGATGATAAATGCGCAGTAGCGTATTTAGGAAAATATCTCATAAATGCTTAAACAACGCATTTAATTATTATTTTTTTTTATTTTCACTTTTAGCTTTAAACAAATTATTTGTTTCGTTTAAATGAAATTTTTGCTTAATTTTTTGAGTTTTAACTAAAATGAGTTAAGCTTTTAACATAATTTTGTGTTTAACGAAAAAAAATTTTAAATACGTAGATGTATTTTATGGATTCTTTTTATGCAAAAAGCTCATATTATCAAAAACGCATTTAAGCGATCAATTTCGTTTTTACTTTGCTAATTTAACTCAGCCTAACTCATTTAACGGGGCGCATTTAAGCGGAATTATTTCCATGCATTTTGTATGAAATATATTGTTACCAGCACTTTTTGCTCATTTAAATGTGGAACGTACTAAAGCGGGCGCACTACTTACTATTTTTAAGCCAAATGGCGCAATAATTCCTACACTCACAAGAACTTTGCCATACAAAATCACGATTACGATTAACACTAACTGGCACGAAGAATGTTGATGAAGACCGTAGTGGGTCAGAAAATGCATTCCATTCATGCTAGTGTCTAATAACTTTTTCTGTGTTTTTTTATAATAGTCAAAGTAAATTATCATATAAAAATTATAATTTTTCTGTTAATTTAGAGAAAAATTTGTCATGATCTAAAACCGAACAAATAAAATCTCATACATAAACTTATAGATCAACGATAAAATTCACTATTAAATCAACAGTTATTTAAAAGTTTAATCGGTAAAGTTGTTTCAATAGAATATACAGTTAAATTACCAAAGAAATATATTTTTTAACTTTCTGTCTGTTATTCAATAAAAAAAAAATAAACAAAATAACGGACTTTCCGTAGTAGTTAAAATATTCAGTTAAAATTTTCTATTCAATACAAAAAGTTGTTATATTATATTGAGTATTGAAATAAACGAAAACAATCTATTATTTTTATGGATTTTGTCAATTAATTTTTCAACAGTTGAAAATATACTAAAAAATACAATTGTTTTAAACGAAAAATAAGTAGTCCTGTTTTTAACTGATTTTCAGTTAATTTAATGTGTATATTCAGTAGTCTTTACGGAAAAAATATTGTGTGTGTATATTTATAAAGGTTTAGTGATTTTTTTCTAAAATTTTGCTAGTTTTTTTCACTTGGTAGCTAAAAGGAAAATTTAGCTTTTTTTACTGATTTTTTGGGACAGATTTAGATACTTTTCTTAAACAAAGTTGGCAACAGTGTATGCAACCCAAAAATAAATCCATCTTGATTTTTTTGCATGTGTTTTGCCTTCTTGAAGAATTTTTATGCCTGCTGTAACATCCAAAATTCTTTAACCCTCTACGCCTGACGATGGCATTTGTCATCGTTTATAAAATTGAACCCAAATGCTTCGAATGAGTGTTTTATACTTAGAAATTGATATAGTTCGATATAAAAGTGAATTAGCTAAAAGTTTTGCGAAGAAACTGTTCGTATTCAGTGCACTGTTAAAACGCGAGAAAGCTTTAAAGTTCAAATTTTGTAAAAATTCAAAAAATAATTATTTTTTAATTAACTGAGATTTCCAACAACTAAAACACTTATTTAAGTTGATTTAAAACTCTCGAAAATTAAGTATAAGTAAGATTGAAGTATTACCTTTAATAATCAGTTTTTATTTTTCTTCAAGGACGAACAGGATTTTATCAGGATATCTCTAAAGGACATTGTCTTAACTTATAAAGTAATGGACGGATCGTTTTGAAATTTGGTATAGAGAAGACAATCAGTAATAGTAGCAAAAGTCTAAAGTTTGAACAAAAAATATTGAAGTTAAGATACTTTTTCGCCCTATTTCGCATTTTGCAAAAAGCGAAAATCGCCATATCTTCTTAAAAAGAAGCACAAAAAAGTTTATTTTTGGATTGTGGTTATGTCTTGGTAAGAGCAATAATTTTTGGTACAAACTTTTGTTTTACTTGCATTAGTTTTCGAGATAAATTTTAAATTATTTTTGCTCATATCGCCAAAAGTAGTCAGCGAAAAACATTTTTTTAGGAGAAATTATTATTTTTTTTGCGAGACGAATACATGGTATGAATTTCATTGCAAAACAAAATTCGGGCATTAGAATGTTAAAAATTAAACCTTCAGCCGATTATTAGCCGCCGCCGACATTTTTTCCTTCCAAGCCGCGGATGACCATATTTTGGCGTCTACGGGCGATTAAGCCGCCTGCGCCTACTGTAAAAATTCCCATTCATGTTTTTTGTTAGTTTCTACTAGCAGATAACAAATGTCTTACTATTTTGAAAATCGGATGAGAAACAAAAAAAATGGAGAGCACTCAAAATGTATGATGCAAAAAGTACCCCACTTTGGGGTTTTTATGTAAATTATGCCTGTTCCAAACTTCATTGCAATCGAACCACTAACTAATAACTGACCGAATTATTTCCAAAAATTTTGTGATATATCCCACTGTGTCGTGCTGGCTTGTCTACTTGTTACGCTATAGTGACCGCGCTTTGTTTACTATTATTGAGTTGACTGTTTGTATGCATCTCGTGAGTTGTTTTGCGGTATTAAAATGTGTTTCTAAAAAAATAAAGCTTACAGCAAAGATTTTTTTTTTTTACAAATGTATTTGTGTATGAAATCTTTTTTCAAAATTGAATTTTTGATTTTTCAAATTTGATAACCTGAGACGGTTTGTTTTTCCTAATTAAGTGAAAAATATCGCAATGCGGCAAATAACCTACGTATCTGTGTCATATTCGCATAATAGCTTAAATCGAGATATGAAATTCGTTATTTGAGATATTGTGTGTTTCAAGGACCACGTAAGAATCTTGAAATTTTCCATTTTTCGAATTGTCCATGTACAATATCAGAAATAAGTATGTAAAAACAGCAAAATATCTACACTCAGGGAACTTCTGCATCAAATATTTGTAGTTGTTTGAGTAGTAATTCAATAAGGGAATATTCCCTATTGTGGCAATACTGTAATTTAGTTTAATTTCCGGTATCACTATTTTAAAAAAGTTTCTTGGTTTTGTTGTGTCATTTCAAAAAACTCAATACATAAAAAGTATAATTTTTCGTAAATATAAAATGTGAATAAACGAACAAGTTTTAAAAAACTTCCCAAGCCGGAAACTAGCTTACGAAAAATGCAAATTTATTAGATTATAGTTCATATTAATATTTCATTAACTCAAAAACAATAAGGCTTTTTCTTTAATTTTCCTTTCTCAAATCAGGTTAATATTCTTAAAAAATATTAGAAAATGTATTTCATATCTTAAATTTTAAGAAGTCATTAATCTAAAAGCTAAGAAATTTTAAATTGTATTAAAAAACAAAAACCCACCACCTTACTTAAATTTAGTTTGCAAATTTTAACTTCTTAAAATTAAGTATAATATCTTCTTGTCTAAAATTGATTTATTTTAGACAAAAAATAAGTCATATGAATTTTAACACAACAAATTTATATATTTGTAGAACTTTAATTTGAATTTTAAATTTAAAAACGTATTTGTAAATAATGAATTATTTACACAATTTTATGTAAATTAACGTAATTAAATAACGTAACGTAATTAAATAACATAATAATTCACATATCTTATTGTGAATTATTATGTTTTCCTTACGTTTTATCTATTCTGTAAAAATAGTTAGAATATAGTTTTCTTTATGCCTAAGCCGAACAAAAATAAATCACTTTTCCTGTAACTGGCAAACGGTGAGCACAAATAAAGAACTCTATTTTATACATTGAACTCTAACAACAATTCTACCCTTTTATTTCTAACTTCTCATTACATACACCTTCTTTATAATTACTCCACGCACGGAGAAATTATAAAATATTGCGGCAAAGGCTTTAACACAATTACTCAATATTTAGGTGGCTTATATTGCGCAATTCCCAGTTGGCAATCTACACACCATATACAGTCCACTATTTTCTCTGCTCCCCTAAATATCTTCTAAAACTCACGGAAGCCTTTTCATGGTCCTTCGAACCGGCTGCACTACGCTAGATCTTTCTCAAGAGGAAGTTAAGTTTGTGAAAAATCGTCTCATTATGCTGGCTCAGAAAGCACATTACGGTGTTGAATACGCTGCGCTTTCAAATTCTCAACCGATTTCTGATAAAAGCCCTTTGAAAACATTAAATCCATTTGTAGATTCTAATCAAATCTTGCGTGTAAATGGTCGTTTGTCAGAATCGTCTCTTCCTTATAACGAACGCTACCCTGTAATCCTACCTGGCAACTCCCGACTCTGCCAACTTTACTTAACCAATTTGCACACGCTTTTAGCACACGCAGAATGCAATCAGATGTGTAGAATGGTGCAAACTGAGTTCTACATCTCTCGTTTAAAGCCCCGAGTTAAGAAAATTATTCGTCACTGTAAGAACTGTATAATATTCAAACAGAAACCGTGTTCCCAAATAATGGCTCCATTACCTCCAGATAGATGTACTCTTTCTGCGCCATTTCAAACCACCGGCATAGATTTTGCCGGCCCGTTCGAACTCAAAACCTCCTCATTACGGAATGCTCCTTACACAAAAGGTTATGTTAGCGTCTTCGTCTGCTTCAGTACCAAAGCCATCCATCTTGAAGCTTGTTCTGACTTATCCACTGTAGCCTTCCGTGCTGCATTTTCTCGATTCGTTGGGAGGCGGGGGCTCCCTCACAGGATAGTATCAGACAATGGACGCAACTTCCTTGGCGCCAGCAGAGAATTGAGCAGAGAATTTTCGTCTTTCATAAAATCAGCTTCGGCTGACGTTTCACAAAAATATGTTACCCACGGATTTGAATGGAGCTTCATACCACCATACGCACCTCACATGGGTGGTCTATGGGAAGCTGCCGTAAAAAGTTTCAAATTTCACCTAAAACGTATAGCCGGTGCACATAGGTTTAATTTTGAGGAGTTCTCGACTGTTCTTGCTCGAATCGAGGGCGTTTTAAACTCTCGACCCATCTCAGCAATGTCGGAAGACCCTTCCGACTTAACTGCGTTAACCCCTGGCCACTTTCTAACTGGAGCACCTCTTATGGCCTTTCCTGAGCCAAGGCCCGATAATTTATCTCTCGTTCAAAAATGGGAGAAACTCAAAGTGCTTCACCATCAATTCTCCATAAGATGGAAGGAAGACTATCTCAAATCTTTACACAAAAGATATAAGTGGAAAAGTTCCACCCCTAATTTGCGATCTGGTGATCTTGTTGTCGTAATGGACGACGATTTACCCCCTTCCGAATGGTGTCTAGGTCGGATAGAAGATCCACATACAGGTTCAGATAATAATGTAAGAGTAGCAGACGTACGAATTGCTACTGGCATCGTTAAACGCCCAATAGTAAAGCTCTGTTACCTCCCATTTTGTAACGAAAATGACTCAAATCTGAATTAAAATTTATCTATTTCCAATCCCAAACCATCAGCATTTAAAATCATCACCTCATTTATTCGTATACATATCACTAACTCAATTTCTCGACTTTTTTCTCTTTTTTTTTGTTTTTATTTTATTTCTTTCACACTGTAGAAGTTACAATCGTCGTAATCGGGATCCTGAAATCCACCAATGCATGGTGTGCAAAAATTTCCATGCCTTAAGGTTTTGTCAGCGGTTTTTGAGAATGAGCATAAAGGAACGAAATCGAGTGGTCCGACGCTACCGATATTGTGATAACTGTTTAGCCAGGAGCCATGACCTGAGAGCGTGTCAGTCAATGGACACGTGCAAAAAATGTAACAGTTACCACCATACACTTCTTCATCCAAGTCGAGCCAGAAATGATGACTTACGAATTCGAATCAACAGGCAACGTAACAACAGCCGTCAACGTAACAACAGCCGTCAACGTAACAACAGCCGTCAACGTAACAACAGCCGTCAACGTAACAACAACAACCAACGCAACAACAACCATCAACGTAACAACAACAGGCAAATTGATAGCCAACAAAATAGCCACCGTAATCCTGCCAACGATCAAAATGTTCCAGATCAGCAAATAATATCGGAAGCTATTCGCTCCCTTGCTCAAGTGCTCTGCGTCCAATCGTGCTCAAAAGTTGCACAAGTGCAAGGGGGGCGGCATGTCTAAAATTGATTTATTTTTGACAAAAAATAAGTCATATGAATTTTAACACAACAAATTTATATATTTGTAGAACTTTAATTTGAATTTTAAATTTAAAAACGTATTTGTAAATAATGAATTATTTACACAATTTTATGTAAATTAACGTAATTAAATAACGTAACGGATAACATATCTTATTGTGAATTATTATGTTTTCCTTACGTTTTATCTATTCTGTAAAAATAGTTAGAATATAGTTTTCTTTATGCCTAAGCCGAACAAAAATAAATCACTTTTCCTGTAACTGGCAAACGGTGAGCACAAATAAAGAACTCTATTTTATACATTGAACTCTAACAACAATTCTACCCTTTTATTTCTAACTTCTCATTACATACACCTTCTTTATAATTACTCCACGCACGGAGAAATTATAAAATATTGCGGCAAAGGCTTTAACACAATTACTCAATATTTAGGTGGCTTATATTGCGCAATTCCCAGTTGGCAATCTACAAACCATATACAGTCCACTATTTTCTCTGCTCCCCTAAATATCTTCTAAAACTCAAGGAAGCCTTTTCACTTCTTAAAAATTTTGTTTAAGAAGATTCAAATTTTTAAACCTATAGTTAGTTTTGGCAAGTCAAATAAATTTCACATTTAAAACGTTCGTATTAACGAAAACAATCGTATAATTATTTACGTTAATATTAACTTATTAAATTGACGGATAGTTGCCAAACCTAATCACTTATATTTTTGAAAGTATATAGTTTTATGGATAACCAATTAATAAATAACATTACACATAAAATGAAACAGACGAACATTTTGTGAATTTTTTTTTTTTTTAAATTATTTTTTTTATAAAAAGGCATCAAACTTTTAAAAATAGCATATTTCTACAATTTTGTATGGAAATGGTGGAGTTTTTTTTACTTAGTTGTTTGCCGACTGCGCAGTTTTTATCGAAACACTTTAAAATTTTAAATGATTGACTATAAATAAAGTCAATTCATAAAAGTGCTAAATTTCAAAAAAAAAAGTTTAGTTACGTCATGATGCTTGTTAGTTCTGCCTATTATGGAGGCTCTAGCTTTTCTATAACTTCAGGTTCTGATGAGATCTTCAGCCAGGTCGAAATACTAGTATCAACCTAGCTAATATGTTTGATTTGCTTTATTTTTGTTAATATACGGAGGTTGAAAGCTCGTTATAAATTTAAAATAACATAAAAATAGTCTCGATGTACCTATATAAAAATAAAAAACTAATAAAACTGTCAAAAATATTACTTGAGTCAGAGTAAAAACTAAAAATTTTATACAAAAATTTTTTTTATATAAATAGAACATTTTTGGTCTTCAAAGTTTAGTAACGTCATGATGCTTGTTAGGAAAAGACCCTAAGCACGTGCTTGATTACTAAGAAGACAAGAATTTAACAAAATTGATGATTAATAGGTTTTTTGTTAAAGTTCTGTCTATTATGGAGGCTCTAGCTTTTCTAAAACTTCGGGTTCTAATGAGATCTTTAGCCAGATCGAAATACTAGTATCAACCTAGCTAATATGTTTTATTTGCTTTATTTTTGTTAATATACGGAGGTTAAAAACTCGTTATAAATAAAAAAAAAAAAATTTTAATTTGTTTGTAAATTGATTGGTTTTTTTTAGTAGTAGTTGGCCCAGGACACAATGTTCATCCGAGTGAGTTTAAATTTGCTAGAAATATTCTTTGAAAGTTTAAATTTCCAAGAAGTTATACTTACGATATCTTTAATATTTACCTTTTTCAATGAGTACATATAAACAAAAAGTGTGCTTTTACTACTCGAGCTACTAGATGAGGTAGAGCTACTCGAAAACGGGGGGTACTGGTATTTAACGATATATAACTATGAATAGGTTATATATATAGGTCATTTTACCCAAACTGAAATACATGTTTTTTTTAATATTACACTAGTTCATGCAAATGCATGTTTTTTCCTTAAGTCTGAGAGCAGGGGAAATAAAATCTCTTTTCGAATCAAAGAGTTTGCTTAAAAATTTTATCGATTTGTTAGTGCATATTTTTGCATCTTTTGCTATAAATGCACATTTTTGCATATTTCGTTTTAAATGCATATTTTTATTGCATATTTTTACTTATTTTGCTTTAAATTCATATTTTGTTTGCACATTTTTACTTATTTTGCATGTATTTATTTAATTTTTCTTGGTTTTTAGTAAAAAATCACTCTTAATATTATTTTGTGTTGGACCAACCAGCATATAGTCTAAAGAAGACCCAAGTTCTTTTTAGTGTTCTCTTCAATTTTATTTGCAATCTTGGATTAAGAGATACAGGATTTGTGTTTTTTTTAAATGCGTATTTTTTAATACAAATAATTAAAATTTTGTGTTGTTTGTGCGAAACGTGTGCAGAGAATATATTAAACAATACCAATTAAGCTTAAAATTTAATTAAAATTGCTAAAAAAAAAAACATGAAAATTATTAATTTAAAAAAATTAAAGTGCATATTTTTTTAGTATTAAGTGCATAATGTTATTAACCCTGGTTATGTCTGATTTGTGTTATATCTAATTATACATGTATTGGTAAATATTTAGATTAACTATATATAATTTTATATGTCATATATGATCATATATTCGTCGATATGTAATAAGATGTAATTATATGTGGCATCGCATTAAAAAATTTAGAGGAGAAAATGATTATATATAAACATACATAATAACAGATATATTTATATGTATAAAATAATGTATGATTACATGTAAACGTGTTTATTCGGGTTATTAATATACAAATTTTACTTCAGTACATCATTACTTACTTCATTTTCTAACCTTTGTATATACATGTTCCCTAATTTTGATCTTTGGAAAATTATTATAAAACTTTTTTAAATTATTTGCCACAAGAAAATGATCTATAGCCGAAAAATGCGCAAGAATTTGAATTTGGAATACTCCACATAGTTATTTTTTTATATATCCCAAATACCAGGTGAAGTCCAAGTTGGGGAACATTCCCTTATCTTTATTTTTAAGTATAAAACCGGTCGTTTGTAGAAGAAATTTAATTTTTAACATCAAATTACTGTAATATGAATTTACATCAATTTTATGCATTTGCTTTGTTTTTATTTAAATATAAACAAAACAAATAAATGTGAGTAATTTTGTTAGTAAAAATCTATTCTTTACTCCATTTGTGATTAATTTTATTAACAGTCAAAAACGAACGAAAATGTTAGTTGAATTAAATGGGATGTTAGGGTCCCTTTTTAAAGTGAAATTTAATTTGTTTTTATTACATTTGCAGTGGTCTTTACTAGAGTTGTGTAGTTCGTGAACGAACTAGTTCAATTGAACTAGTCTTTACTTTGAACTAGTGAGCTGGATCACAATCATTAACTCTTTTAGGTCTTTCGCTCTTTACGTTCTTTTTGTCTTTTGAGTAATATTTCTTTTCTTTATGTTGCTTTTGAGTTTTTTTTTAAAGTTGCCAGCTCAATTTTTTTAACGTTTAAAGGAGACGTTATTCATTTCTTCTTTCTTTCAAAAAATTGTTACCTAGTTTTTTGAAAAATACAATCATTTCTGAAAATTAATCAAAAATTCAATTTTGAGTTTATAAAATGTCTGAAAAACTGGAAAACTGCATAATTACGTACCATTTTATGATTTGACAATCATTTTAAATATATCTTAAAGTGTTGACATTTTGTTTACACATTTTGTTTCGCATCAGCTGATTCAATTCACTTCAAATAGTTCGTGTCGCACAGCTCAATTTAGGATAAAGAGCTGTTGAACTAGAAGAGCGAACTAGTTCATTAAAAGGAGATGAACTGTAAAGAGCGATCTTTAGAAAGACCTAAAATGCCCAAGCCTAGTCTTTACCTTCATAATATTCTAAGCGTACTAAAAATTAGTCACAAATGACGTTGCAGAAAAAACTGCTAATATTAACAGATTTTTTGGTTTAATATTAGTAAGATTAACTAAATATTGTTCATTTTGAATTTTAGTTAATTGAAAATAGCAATTTACTCTGCTGAAATCAGCAAAAACATTTGCTAAATATTTGTACACAAATAATAAATATTGCTAAAATCAACAGAAATATTTGCAAAAAAAAGTGATGATTTTGCCAGATTAATTTGTTACTTTCAATTTACTAAAATTAAGCCAAAATGTAACTAAAATTTTGTAGATTAAACGTTTTTATTTTACTATATTAGTAAAAAAGCCCGTTAATTTTAGCAGTTTTAGCAAAAACTCTGTATTTCCATACAAGACATTTCATTAAATAAAACTTGGGGTAACCTTGCAAATCCATTACGTAGATCTAAATATATTTAGGTTAGGTTAGGAAGGGTTATGTGCCCAAGGGCACATCTCCACTCGGAGACCAATACGGTCCATTGTGAATCCCTTCAGTGAAAAAGTAAGAAAAAATAGGAAAAGACAGATAGATAGATTGAAAGATAGAAAGAAAGAAAGAAAGATAGGAAGGATATATACTCCCCAGAACAAGCTCCTATCGTCCCCTTACTAGAAACAGCATTCCTATTTCCCTGACAAATCTCAGCAAATCTACTGGATTGCATCCAGCGACACACCCAAGTTCGTCGTGAAATCTATCTCCTAGCCGTTTCTGTCTGAGACCCTGCAACCTCGGGCAGTGGCACATTGTCTCCAGTTCCTCAACGTCCTCGCACAACCTGCAAAAGTTCGGTATGTCCCTGTTCCATCTGCTTGTGAAAGCCCTGACATAACAATGACCGGTCAGGAATCCCGTAAGGGTCCTGAGACCATCTCTGTCCAGTCCCAAAATAACCTTGGTGCCCCTGCGTCAAAGTAAAAATATATTTAAGAAATAGGTAAAAATTTCGAACTAAATATTTTTGAAATAAAGAAAGTCACAAAATCGCTTAAATTGATTTAAGCTATTTTGAGAAAATGATAAAGTATATATCATGAGATCTATGATAAATGGAATTGACAGAGAGTCTTTAAATTTGATTATTTTTTTTGTAAACACTAACTCCATTGAGCCCATAACGCATCGCCAAATTAAGTTTTTCACATATTAAAAAACTCGCGGTTATTTCACGGTTTTAGTTTCCAACAAAATTCAAAAAATCCAAAAGTATATAATTTTGAAGTGTTCTATATTCGAAAGTTGTTATCGGACTTCTGTGATTAAAAAAGCATTCGCTTTATATTGTTATCTTTTTTCACACTTATGTAATAACAAAAATACACATTAAAAAAATGTTTTTTTTTATGCAAATGCAATTTTTAGATGCATTTTCGAAATTGTTCTCCTCCTATATGGATTAGGGTGGGGCGATTTGAACATCTTAATGGGCGTTTAGCGTTTCTGATTCTTAAGATTGTACTGAGCAAAAAAGTCCACTAGACCATGCGTCTACGGTGAAAATCGAGCTTCCAGATTTTGATAAATAAAAAATATGGATAAATAAAAAATTTAACATTTTTATATAAAATTATATTTAGCTTTTTCTGTGACGCGAACATCATCTAATTTTCTCGATTTTTAGAAGAAAAAAAACCTTATTCATTATTTCCATACTAATCATTACATTTTTATAATTTGTAATTTTTATATTTTTAACAGGTTTTTAAACAGTTTAAAACGTACAATACATTCTTTAGCCAAAAATTGGAGCTGCATCAAAAATGGTTTTTTTCAAATAAAGTAACTTAAACATATCACGTTTTTTGTATTGTTAATACACTGCGTTACAAAACTAATGAAACCCTTACTTCTACAAAATATAATTCATGTATATAGTAAAACACTTCATAGATATGATGAATTTGATTTTGTTTTTTTATGAAAAGTTTCACAAATACTATGAAAAGTTACATGGGACGAAAATCTATGAAACATTTCATAGATGTAATGAAGCTTTTCCTTTAAGTGTATAAATACACTTAACTAAATATATCAAAATTTACAAAACTTTAAGAAAAATGTTTTAAAGCAGCAGTCGTAATAATGCATGAGGCCTCCTTTTTTTAAATCAACTCGAAAATTCGATCAGACATACTGTCTACCAGATTTATTCAAAGTTCTTCCGTTATATTTATATCTCCACACATTAATAACTGCTTCTTTAAGATGAAAAACGCTTTCATATTGACGGTTTTCTGCATAAACTCGACGGGATAATACTCCTTAAATATTCTCAATAGGGTTTTGATCCGCCATTCCATCGTATGACGATTTACATGTACTGAGGCATTGTCATGTTGGAAAATAAATTCTACTTCGTTCTATTTTCAATAAATGCCACAAATTTCTCTTCAAATACTGTAGTGAACTCAGAAGAATTAATTCTGGTGCTTGGAAATGAAAAGTCAACCATACCGTCGAATCAAAAAGCGCCCCAAGCCATTAAGGATCCGCCTCCGAAATTTTCTTTTGATAAATATCGTGGTTCCTTACGTAGGTCTCTCCAACAGCTGGTAAAACCATTTGAACCACCAAGAGTGAATTTTTTCTCTTCAGAAAAAATCAATTTTAAAAGAAATTTATATTTAAACAGTCTTACCAACAACAGCGACTATTGGCTTACCTTCCTCCAGTTGGTTTGTAAATTCCTTTTCAAGAGCCTACTTATGGTTGATTTGGACACATTTACCTTACATTCATCGATTATCTGATAGAGAGTCTTCATTGTGTTGCTTTCTCAGTTGATTAGTTTACGCCGGCCCCGATCACGAAGCCTTTTTTCGGGCCTCCGGTTTTATTTTTACCATAAGCACTCTGATTATTTGCAAAATTTCTGACAAACACATGTAAACGATTTATTTTTCTAACAAAAATCATTTGTAATTATAGCTATGAAATGCAGTGTATACGGAGATGTATTATGGGCTCCATTAAGAATATATGTTTTTCTTTTAAAATATGAAGATTTTTGTACACATCTCCAATATTTTATATAGATATAATACACTTAGAATATTATGTAGGTAAAGAACACTGCAAATGTATTTAAAAACAAATGAAATTTCTCTAAAAAAAAGGACGTCTTGCATTTCAGTAAATTCAACTAACATTGTCATTTGTTTTTTAATATTCAAAAAAGTTACCACAATTGTAGTAAAAAATAAACAAACATTTATTGCTTTATTTTTTTTAAATAACAAAAAACAACTGTAAAAAATGAATGTAAAATCATAAAACAGTCATTTGATGTGGTTTGTTTTTTTTTAATGAACTACAAGAGTAGTAAAAAATTAAATTTGTTCTACAAATGACTGACATTTACATTAAAAATAATGAAACTGTATTACAACCCAAACAACTACATATTTTTAAAGCAGAAGTTCAATGGGTGTACTTACATATTTGCGAAAAAAAAATTTTAAAATTGAGAATTTTGTATATATTGCTGATATTTTAAAACTGCATTTCATTTTGAAGTGTCAGGTTTGAGATCATAATTAAATATTAAAATTTTAACAAAAACCTAGAACTTTTCATCAGTTATTTACGCAAAAGACAAAGACCGAACTGGGTTGGCACTCTTTAGGTGTGTATGTTTTAATACAAATTTAATTAAATTCTAGTTATTGGGAACCCATCAAACATTTAGAACTCCCGACGTTGTGCCAATAGTTGACCGCTGTTATCAATCGTATAACAGGACAATAACTACTACCAAAGTAGTTTACCCGAAGTTCTGCTAACGCATAACCGACAGACGCTTTGTCAGCACTGTGCCGATTGTTTTTGTATGCCTGGGTATGTGTGTTAAAATTTGTTAGCGAGGCAAATGAAAGAAAAAGTATGACTCAAATTGTTTTCTACGACATCAAGAAATTTTAGTTGTTTATGGCTAACAAATATTTCTAATGGAGTATATACTTGGACTAATAGGAAAAAAAAACAGTTTGTAAACTTATCTGTAAAAAAAACTTTATTTAACGTCCTTGTCTTGTCGTAATATTTATAAATAATTAAAACGCACATAGTCGAAAAGAACATTAAAGATGCATTTTTAAAGCATATTTACCATCAGAACTTTTAAAGTATTAAGTCTATATTAAAAATATATTTCGATCCCTACTAAAACTCTAATGAAAAGGTTACTGTTAACTCATTCATGGCACGTCATACATCCGCTGGACATTTATTAACCAAACTTTGCACATAATTGTTAGAAAATTGTTTGTAACTTTTTTTGATTAAAAGCACTTTTGCCTTAAAGGGTGCCTTTAGTAAAAATATTAGCGACCAAAGCTTAAACTTTGACAGGATATAAATCCTAGTCGCTTTAAGATATTTAAACATTTGAATTTGTGTAATTCTGTAAACAAATGTTAATTTTAAATACAAAAACGTTATGCGCCCCGGCAGGCTAGTTGGTAGCGTTCTGGCTTATTAGTGCGGGGATCGTGGGTTCGATTCCCACCAGAGGCACTGGTCTGTTTTCGCTACAACGCGCCGAAGGCCATAGTAGCTAGTGCTCGGCTAGGGTAATAGGATATAATTTGTAATTATATGATTATTAATTAATAAAAAAAAATAAAAAAAAATAATACAAAAACATTTTTTTTAGGTTACCCAATTTTTGACTTTTTTTGTAAAAATGTGTTTTTTACCATTTTTTTAAATTTTTATATGGCAATATTATATTTTTTATAAGTGTGGTAGTATTTAAATAAAAATCAGCCATTGTTTATGTTTTAAGTCTGCGGTTCCCACCAACTTTTGACCCACGGACCCCTTGATATCACTCTATTGGTTCACGGATTCCCAATTTTTTTGCATATATTAAAATAAATAAAAAAAAGTATCGAAACAAATAAAAATGTTATTTTTATTTTGAAAATAAATAAAAAACATTACCAAACCCAATGAAAATGAATTCCGAATGATATTATTAAAAAAATTTTCAAATATGATGAAATTGAGTTTGAATTTTAACGTCTTTTTCAGACAATTGCAATTGCAATTAATACTATAATTACTATGCAATTTTATTTAATTTTAATTGTGAAAGGCGTGGTAGAGAAGAATGAGTGTATTTTCTAAAAATCATAGCTACATTGCAACTTTTCAATTTTCTGAATCAGACTGCGCAGTTTCTGGTATTGAACCTTCGTCAGTGACCCTGTTTTTTTTTTTTTTTTGAATAATGTAATATTTGTTATGTTTTTATTTGTTGGATTGCGTCTATATGAAATTTTCTGTGCAATCACTGACCGTGGTATAGATAAACTGATTTCTAATGCTACATGCACTCGCACTACACGTTAGACAGAGCGCTTTAGCCCACTGATCTATCGTCAGGTCGAGTTTTGTTGTAATTAAAACTAGTTTTATTCAATACACGGTGTTTTTGTTCTTGCATACATAATCTCAGAAGTACTATTTTTAGAAACTTACCTCACTCTAATGTCCACTGTTTTCACATATGTTGTAAGTGATGCCACATCTATGATATATTCTTTGTATATTCGATAGATGGCGCTTACGTAGTTAGAGAAGAATTGCCAGAGAGCAAAGTTCTGATTCAGAAAATTGAAAATTTGCAATGTAGTTATGATTTTTAGAAAATACACTCATTCTTCTCTACCACACTTTTCACAATAATGAAATTATTTCATTTGATTTATTGGTGATGGTTTAGTAACACAAGGTTTGCTATATAAGTATTCTATTCTCGGTTGCCCTAAAACACTTTCACAAAATACAGAACAGTAATATTAACAAATTTACAAAACGTAACAAGAAAATAAAGTTCGGCATAAATAACACATTTTACACACTAAAATGTTTTTGTTTGAAAAATGTTTAAGAGTTTTGAATACTTTGCGTTATTATTACATCAACTTAAATTGAATTTCAATTTAAAAGCTAATACGTAGTCTTTAATGAAATTCTAAGGACATTTGGTAAGATTAAGTGAATGAAATGGTGTATATTAAGGTTGACCTTGTCCATGTTTCTTTATTTTGAAATGTTATTGTTCTGGGTAACGTCACAGATAACAGTCCTTGGTAGTTGGTCTATGATAAAAAGTATATTTTTCTATGCATTTGAGAAAGAATTTCTGTGTTAAATTTAAAGTTTCTTAAAATTCAACAAAATTTTAGTAATATTTGTAAAATTTTGGGAATTTTGTATTAAAAAGGGAAAATTATATAAATATTTCTTTATGAGATTGTCAAAAATAGTTGATCTTAATTAAGGGTCCATCTTACGCAAGCTTGTATAAAAAGGGGTTACATTGAAATTTGTACCATAAAGTTAGGACTTTAAAATTAGTTTGTAATAACCAGAAAAGACAAATATGTTTTTTTTTGTCATTTTTATTTCTATTTGCCATCTTTTGGTTTTTCATTTGTGGGCTTAAAAACAGCTTTTTCTTAAATCCTATGAAAAATTTGCGTATGGGTGCTATAAAGTAATGCATTATCTTGTAATGTATACTCCTTGCCAGTATCATTATTTGCCAACAAAAAGTAATGAGCTACCGATAATGGGCTACATAATTCGTTACTTTGCACGGGATATTCCTTACCTTGAGCATTATTTCGAAACATAGAGTAATAAGTTACATAATGCATTACAATGTAATATATACTTCTTACTTTCAACATTATTTTGCAATACAATGTAATGAATTACCTAAAATTGGAAACTCATGGGTTACCTTGTAATGATATATCATTACCTTTTACATTATTTTAAAACATAAAATTATGACGTACCGATCATCAATTACATAATGAATGAAATATAAACGTAAAGTAATATTAAAAATATTTTTTAAAAATCCATATTTAGGCAAATTATTTTGTGATTTTTCGTAAGCATGAGGGTAAGGTATATATTTTTAACATCACAAACGAAAACTCGAAGCACACATTTGCCAACTGAAATTCGGTTACTACGGACTCAAATTCGGTTATTACGAATTTCAAACGGTTGTCACAACTTAACAATAGTTTTCACAACAAACTTAGGTTATTTCAACTGAATTTTGTTTGCAACACCCAATATAATCAGAAATCTAACATGAATATAGTTGCACTAATTGAATTTATGAGTTGTAATAATATACACTTTTCAATTCTATTGGCATTATATTTCTCTGTGTGCAGCAATTCATTTACATTTTGAACAGCCCATTATTATATGTGACGATAGCTAAGTTGGTAGTGTTCTTGCCTAACAACCAGAGACCCCAGGTTCGAATCTCATCACGACCACGTTATTTAAGCATTTTTGTAATAATTTTTTTTTATACATTTTTTTTTATGAAAATCTATAGATACATTACTTTTTCCAACTGCGGTAACCATATAAGTAACCAGTTAATTAATCCCCTACAATGGTAATGAGTCCACCCATTACTTTAAGGCTCATCGCCTGTAAAATGCATCAGTGAAGTAAGGTGTATTGTAATGCGTGGATGTCTATGGCGATACATTACTTTATCCATTATTTGGTAATGTGTGGTTTTGTTGGGAATTCTTAAAAATGTCATAAACACAATGGATTTTGCCATTTTTTTGTCTTCTCTGGTATTAACCGAGGGTTCATCTTAACCAAGTTAGTCTTAAACAAGTTTTACTGTCCGAGACTTCTAGAAAGAATCACCAAAAACACCAAAGTGTGAGAACAATTGAACAATTAAAAAATTCCGAAATAGGTTTAATATTTGAGCCATCGAATTTTTTAGTCTTTTTTATCAGTTTTTGAATGAAAAAATATTTCATATAGAAAATTTTAATCTTTAGAAATATTTTTTAACTAATTTTTGACCGTAATTGAACTAAATTTTGTCCGAAACGATTTTTTGAACGCAGTTTTGTTGTACTCGAGAAAATAAAAATTTTGATACCAATAGTGGCTATGCAGTGGGTTAGGGTTGTCATTTATTTAAAATATAGATTAAAAGATTCTTTGGAAAAAGTTGCATAAAAGCGGAACAATTACGAATATCGGAAAAAGCATTAATATACACATTTTTTAGCTTAATCCAACTATAATTCTATAACAAAATTCCAGTTTTAATATCACTTAAAACACTTAATAACAAATATACTTGTTACGTAGTTTTTGGACATGTTTCGTATACCAGTTAATGCGTCTCCAAAAGCTCTTTCATTTGGTACCCCATTTGTCTAAAATTTCTCTGAAACAATTTAAAATAAGCAGAAAAGACGAAAAATTGGGTAATTTTTGACCCCACTTTTCAACCGCTAAACATGGGATCTGAACTTAATGAAATTTTAAAATAATAGTTAAATGCGGTAATATTGTCGAATACAAATTAATTTTTTTTTTAATTGACATCCCAAAAACTAGGCCTTAGTTTCTCTGGAAAAAATTTATTAAAAATATGAACATAGTTTTATTTATATGATATATTGGTTTAAATCTGAAAATATGACAGAAATATGAAAATGGTAAATTTCATATAAATTGAATGGCATGTAGTAGAGAATACCCACAATCTACGGTATTCTCTTTGTCAGTAAAATAATTAAATTTTTGTATATTACTTATGTCAGCCGCCTAGAGCGGGAAACAAAGCCAACCGACCTTCAGAACAACGCACGCCCATATATGAAACATATATGTCCATATCTGTCCATAGACGCAACTATATATAAAAGTATTTGTACATACAGTGGCGGACAAAAGTATTCACACAGCAGCATTTTTTTTTTTTGAATACAACATGCTTAGTGTTAGTTTTTTGTTGTATTTAAATTACAGTTGAACCTCGATTATCCGGGTTGCACAGGACCGGACTCAGCACGGATAATCGAAAACACGGTTAATAGAAGTTATTTATTTTTCCCGAATTTTAACTCTTTGTATGTAGGTGAAAAGAAAAAACAAGCAAATAAATATGTGTTCTGCACGGATAATAGAGGTGAAGTACTGTTAATAGAGGAAAAAAAAATAATAGCACGGATAACAGAGGTAAACATTATTAATAGAGGTATAAATCAAACCACCAGCATGCCGGTTAACAGATGTACACGGTTAATAGAGGCCCCGATAATCGAGGTTCAACTGTATTAATAAGTTATTAAACAATTTTGCTGAATACCTTATACGGCTAATAGCTTTGATTTTAAAAATATAAAAGATTTAAAATAGAAAGTGTTTTGCAACCGTCAGATAATGACAATCGTAATTAATTTTTTATATTAATTACTGTAGAATATTTCTTTAGTTAGTCTCTTTACAGGAAGAAGAAGAAGAAAACATTTTTATTGAAAAATTTTACGGACACAAGGGATACACCAGACTGCCGCAGTTTCGTCCCCCTCCTGGCTCAACTCGTTAAGAGGTGAGATTACGATGCATAGCTTGATGCTAAGGCCGTGAGTTCAAATCACAGTACGACACCAAAAAATAAAAAAAGTTTTTCATATAGAGCAAATTAACAATATAAAATACTTTGTTCAATTGACACATAAATTAACCACTGACGAGTCCCAAAAGCAAAAAAAAAAAATATTTTCTCCTATTATTTTTTAAAAAAAGTACAGGGAAAAATTATTTTTTGCACATAAAATGTTCATAAAATTTGTTCACTACATTATTGCCAAATATAATTAAGCAATATCATCAAGTCTGAACTAGCTGTAGGCCAAAAACTGAGGACACCTTTTTTTGAGTGGTGCACTGATTTTCAAAATCTTTTGAGGTCCATAAAAAAAATTGGTAGTCAAACCGAGTACAGGGTATTACTAACCTTTGGTAATACAATCAAACCTATACTGTCCAGTCCGTGCATTTTTTTTTTCACTATTGCACTGTGTAATCTCAACTAAATATCATTAATCCGGCAAAAGATTAGTGTGTTCCAAAATAATCGCGGTTTTTTGAAAATATTTTACACCAAAGTGTTGTACATTTTTGAAGTTCCCCATATAGCTGGTTCGAAAAAGGAACACTGTGTCAATAATGAGTTAAATGATTTCGAAAATATAACAAATCATAAATATCAGTTTATAATACCAAAAAAAGCTTAAGAAAAAGAAGTCATTCTTTGAACCATACGAACTAATATTTGCGGAAAATATTAAAATTTTTTTCGTATTTAGTTTTTAAATATTTACTTGCTATATATCGTATTAAACCTAAAAATCAATTAGCAAAAATTTACTAATAGTAACTTGAACAGAAAATAACATTCAGACAAAATGCAATCCTATAAAGATTTGCACAAAATTACCATCGTTATTTGCATCGCAAAAACACAAAAAGAAGAAAAAACGTTTTGAATATTATTATGAATTTGATGTCACCGCGCTGCGCCGCTTTAGTCATATGTTACAAATTTTGAAATCTTGTTTTTTTGTTTTTCTTATATATATATTTTATGTATGTTAACTACTAGGGTTGTCAATTATTCGCCTTTCAGCTTTGTTCGAATAATTCAAATAATTGTTTTCGCTTGTTCGATCAAACGATTAAATTTCAAAAATTATTCGATTAATCGATGATAATAACGAATAAAAAAAATTATTTTTAAATAATATTTTTATTAACAAAAAAATAAACAATTCATACAAAAAAACTTAAAAATAAAATCGCTAATTGTTGAGGTAGGTGATATAGTAAGAAGAGCATTGAATAGTTTATCTAATTTTTCTGTTATTTTTTTAGATTTTTCCAAATATACTATATCGTCTGATATATCGCTAAAGTCTTTTTTATTTTCTGTATTTTTAATACTCTGAATTGAATTATTTAAATTGCATAAAAGATTATTATTTTCATTACTAATAACTTTTTCTATTTCAATACTTTTATCTGAATTATTGTGATTACTTTCAACATAAAATAATCTTGAGTACAATTCATTAGCATATTCTTTAGTTTCACTTTTTTTGGAATATTTTAGGAAACTCGGAAAATTTTCAGAATTTAGAAATATTATTAACGTATTTAAAACTTTAAAACTTCTCTCATTTATTCTTATTTTAATACGTGTTAGTAAGTCTTTTGCAAAAGAATTATTCATTTTTTCTAAACTATTTATTAAAAACTTGATTACTCCCACTAATTCTATTATGGATGTGCTATCTTTTCCTAGCTCTTTTATAGCAACATCAAGTGGTTGTAAAATTTTATAAAGGTTTGATAAAACAGTTACTTCAAAGTCCGTAAATGGTGTTAAACCAAAATCAATTAATGCATGATTAACACATTTATGAATTCTAATGAAGTTTTCCAGCATCTTTGATAATGATGACCATCTGTGTTTCACGTCATGAATAAGGCGAACTTCATTTCCTTCTTGTTGACAAACATATGTCTGCAGTTTTTGTTGTTTTTCTGTGGATTTGTTGAAAATTTTGACGTATTTCCGTAGTTTACTTATAACATTTTGTATATTAATTTTTTATTGAAATCCATTATCAACGTCATATTCATTACTAAGTTCATCATCATCATCGCTTTCGTCATCCTTCTTTAAAAATTTATGAGAATAAATCAAATTAAAAGCTCTCATTTAATTTATTTTGCAATAAAAAAAAATGTTCGATTAATTGACGTTAATTAATCGATTTATTCGTTGTTCGAAAATTGTCATTTTTAAATTATTCGAACAGGAGTTTGGTTTTGTTTGATCGATTAATCGAATTATTCTTAATCGACTGACAACTCTATTAACTACTGATATGTATGATTTTAATATTTATTTATTTATTTATGTTTTTTAAAAGGGGACTTTTTATGCATTTATTTTATTGTAAATCTTCTTAATTGTATTATATAATCGGGTCAACAGACTTTTAAACAAAAAAAAAAAATAAATAAAAAATAATAAAACGTTAGGTCACAGTCGATCCAATTGAATATATAATTTTTTTTGCGGTAACCAGTTTTTGCTAAATAAGCTACTAAGTATTTAGTTATGTATTGTGATTTAAAATATGTATTAAGCTATGTACAGACGGTTGTCAGATCTTACATTATTGTAAGATCTGGCAATGTGCTGGCAATGTACTGAAAATGAAACATGTTTAGCAAAAGGTAAATTGTCAGTTCAGACGATTGTAAGAAAACCTTTCAATTTCATTGCCGGACAATTGTCAAACAATAAATTTATCTGCCAACGAAAATTGTCAGTTCACACGGTTCTCAGATTCTTTTATGGCAAAAATGAACGATATGGAATGAAACGGGGAATGATTGAAATCGGAACACTGTACACATTTGTGTTGTCGGTGTAGAGCTGCTTGTTAAGGTTTGCAAAAATGTTGTCCATTTTGCGATATCATGCTTAGTTTTCGAGATACAAGCCATTTTACAAAATGGCGATATTTTAAAATGTCCAGTATTGTCCATGGGAGTATTAATAGACCCTTAAAACATAAATAGGCTAGGTCCGAGAGAGATCCCGAGAGAAACATTTCTGTGACAATACTGCCATTGTCAGATGTATTAATTTAAACACATCTGCCAATAAAAAATGGCAACGTAGGGTGTTCACACGAATGTCAGATGTCTGACAATATTATTGTCTTACAATGTACAGACAATGCTTTTTCTGACAATGTTGCAAGACAAAAGTTGTAAGTTCACACTGTTGTTAGACATTTCCTGAACATTTTTCTGACAATATTGTAAGATCTGACCACCGTCTGTACATAGCTTTACTTACAAATAAATAATGTTGGGTGTACTAAATGTTGTATGTATTGTATAGTCGTATCGAAAATAGAAATGGTAAAATTTTGTTTTAAAATATTCAACAATAAATGGTAGTACGATACAACATTTGTACCTATGTTTAGAGTAATATGTTCTAGTGTGCTAACTGAGTGAAACCCCAACCAAAAATCTTCCTCAAATTGAAAATAAAATTTTACCATCAATTAAATTTTTTTGAACTCAGTTTTCATGTACTCGAGAAAACAAAAGTTTTGATACCAATACTGCCTATGTAGTGGTTGCCATTTATTAAAAATATTTCAAATAGAGGTTAAAAAGGTATTCTGAGAAATCGCATAAAAGCCGAACAATTACGAATGTCGGAAAAAGTTCAGACACCCCTGAGGAATGAATTTGGATAAGCATTAATACACATACTTTTTTTTAGCATAATGCAAATAGAATTCTTTAACAAAAGGTCACTTTTAATATCACTTAAAATGCATTTTTTTATAACATTTTTGGTCTTCAAAAGCTCTTTCATATGATTAAATTCTTTCATATGATAAATGTCTAAAATTTCGCATAAAAAAAATTCGAAATAATCCAAAAAAAACGACAAATTGAGTAATTTTTTACCCCACTTTTAAAACCTAAACATGAGACTGGGTCGCTTAAATAAAATACGTGTCCCTTATTTTTGTTTTTATTATGACATAACCAAATTTCGTTGAAATTGGAGAGAACCCGTAGTGAGACTTCCCTTGTTAGTAAATCTTGTGAAAACTCTTAATATTTCCTTAAAATGCAAAATAAAATTTTGAGTCACTAACATAACTTACGAAGGAATTAAAATGTATTAAAGCTGCATTTATATTTATTGTCGAAATCGAATTCAATACAAGGTTTCAATTATATGGTAGTGTATAATCTGATACACGAACTAGATTTCGAAATTTAGTTTAAACTGGATTTCGAGCTAACGGAAATAATTCAAATATTGTTTAATACCATTGACTTCTGACGAAATTTTATCTATATTTATCTATAGAATAACGTTACTGACTAACTCACTCAACATCGAACTACCTCGCCTATATCTCTGGAGCTAGGAACTTGAAATTTTACATGGAGGTCCAACCTCCAGCGTAGACGTCCGCTAAGATGGAATTTTTGGAAATTCCTACGGGCAATAAGGGAAAAGTCTCCCATTTGGCAGCTTGGTTTTCAATATCTGTTCTTTCGAATATGACCCAACACTCTGGTATGGTACTTTTTGGAATTTTGCCCAAAAACTTGGTATAATAGGGGCTAATAGCTGAAGCTGGAAACTTGGAATTTGGTATGTGGGTTCCTAATCAAGAGTAGACATCGGTATAGGGCGGATGTTTGGAAATTCCTATGGGGAGGGACAGTGAGGGAAAAGTCTCCCCCTTGACGGCCTGGCCAAATCACTAAAGCGAGGAACCTGAAATTTGGTATGTGGGTACCTTATCACTTGTAGATATCTTTATTGACAGGATTTTCGTAAATATATCCCTTCGTTAATCGCTTAAGGGTATGTGGGTTTCTGATCCCGCGTAGACATCCTCATAGAAAAAATTTTTGGAAATTCCTACGATTAGGGGTGAAAAGTATCCCGTCTGACGACATGCCTATAACCTTTTAGTAAGAAACCTAAATTTGAAATATTTGTTCACTGTTGTTTGGGATAATTCACTGTTGTTTGGGATAATTCACTTTTAGAACTTTTGAGAAGAACAGCGTAAAATGAGGGCTTATTTAATAAAATGTCTGCTCCTAAAAACTGTTAAAGTAATGATATTAAGATTTTGTTTGTCAATGCACAAATAATTTCGTGCAGGCATCCACTAAGATCTGGGTATTGAAAAATGTTAATGTCCTGCACAAACTATTTATGCAAAAAGTCTGAAAATCAATTATTTTTTTTTTTTTTTTGAGGTATGGGTTAATTTATTGAATAAGATATATTGGGCTTTTATAAAATCTTGGTATAAATGGGGTTTAAAAGAGAGAAATTCCAGCTTTAATGCCCTATGGAATTCCATTAAGGTAGATATCTAAAACTTGAAATTACAAAAACATCCACATAAACTGGATAAATAAATTTTTTGAAACAAATTCCTTAAAAACTAATTCATTTCCCATTCTAATATATTTCGATATATAAAACTACCGGTAACGAAATATTGGGCCTTTAAGCTCGTTTTATATATTTTTTTTCAAGCTAGTGAGAGATTTACGTTCTCTTTATTTTCTAACCACTATAATTCAGTCTATAAATGGGATTTCATAAAAATAGAAACAGTTAAAAAATAAAAAAAAAGATTAAGGGGCATCTTTTTCTTAATAAGTATGCGCTTTATATTTTAGAATTCTTCAGTTATGCATTTAAACATTTTGAAAATGTACCATTGATTCTAGAAAATTAGATTTTTATATAATTTTTTGGTTTTTCTGACGTAATAATTTTATTTTTAATGTTTCTCCCTATGAATGAGTATTGAGTATGGTAATTTACTAATGTTATTATTGAGCGGAAATTCTCGGGATCCCTGGAAATTGAAAAAATGAATCCCGCTTTTCAGGTAAATGAGAATGTACCAGATAAAGAAAAACCCTATATCCCACACAAATGAACTTTAAAATAACAGGGTTTGTAATTTTAAATCATTGTTAAATTAAAATGATTTGCACATTTTTGTTTTTTTTTTTTGTGGTTGCCCTAGATATATTGCCAAAATTCAAAACAATCAAATTTATTGTCGCACGTTAAAGTGTACATGAGTCATTCCATGTCAGACCGTACGATTTTTGCTAAAAAATTGACTTTGATGTCCCTGATGTCTTTCAAAATTTTAGTACGTATTCTTCATTAAAAAATATTTTACACATGTTTTCAGAAAAAAATTAAACATTTTTTTTTCAAAAAGTTATGTGCATTTGAAAATCGTCAAAATCGTGAAAAATCTTCCGACATGACAACTTTTAAATTAATGTTTTTCTAAAACTAGTGAATCGATTTTTCTTTTTTTTAATTTATTTTATTTTATTTTTAAAATTTGTTTTTTTTACATAATTTCTGTTTTCCACCGTCTTCGAACAAGTCGAAAAATCTGAAAAAAATATTTTCTTAAAGCTCAATATAACCTTAATATTCCCTGTAAATTTCAGAATGGAAATCGAATGGATTCTAATTTTTTACGATTTTTTTCCATTGTAGTACCACGAAAAATTACATTTTATATGTGAACATTTTTGATGTAATACAAGAGATGATTAAAATTTGACATGTAAATTTATTTTTTGGAACAAAACTTAGAATATACAAAAACGACCGTTTTTAAGAACACCGATTTCCACATGATGCGTTTTCAAAAAATTTTGCTTTTGGAAAACGACTCGAAAGCCAGCACATAGACGATTGTTCTTAAGCATTAATTGTTTTGCTATGTGCCGTTAGAATTTTATGTGCCGCTAGAATTTTTTTGTATGTTTTACTTGAAAATGTAATTTTTTGTGGTACTACAATGTAAAAAAATCGAAAAAAAATAGAATCCATTCGACTTCTACTCCGAAATTTATAGGGAATATTAAGGTTAGATTGAGCTTTAAGAAAATATTTTTTTCAGATTTTTCGACTTGTTCGAAGATGGTGGAAAACAGAAATTAAGTAAAAACAAACAAATTTTAAAAATAAAAAAAAATAAATTTAAAAAAAAATAATTTTTAAAAAGAAGGTTCAAATACCTTTAAAATAAGGTATTAAACTTTAAAATCCATTCACTAGTTTTAGAAAAACATGAGTTTAAAAGTTGTCATGTCGGATGACTTTTCACGATTTTGACGCTTCAAATGCCCATAACCTTTTCAAAAAAAAATTTTATTTTTTTTCTGTAAACACGGGTAAAATATTTGTTAATGTTTAATACGTCTGGCAAATTTAAAGTAAATCGGAAGAGGTGTTGTAAAAAAGGTGTACGGTCTGACATGGAATGACTCACATGTGGCAATAAATATTATTTTTATGAATTTTGTTTGAAAAATGAACACAAATGTTTAATATTTTGCTTTGTTATTGCGATTATTCGAATTCAATTTAATATGGTGAGATTTTAAGTAAATCAATTTGTGTACTAAACGTTAAAGTTGACCATGACCAATTAGAGCGTATCACCCAAAATCTTTTTTTGTATTTCTGCAAATTTTAAACCAAACAGGGTTTTGAATTTTTCTTTTGAATAAATTTTAAAAAACTAAAACAAAATCAGTTTTATTTTCCTATTGCATATGAAATTTTAGCAAAAAAAACACAGAAAATTTCAACCGACGAAAATGTTTTAGTAAAGTAGTGAAAGTTTTTCTTTGCAAAATTAATGAAAATTTTCTTAAAACTTATAATGAAACTAGTTTTTTCCTGAAACTTCTTTACTGAGTGAATGAAAAAATATGGGTATACACGGAAGTGTATGTGATTAAATATATGCAAACGGTACTCATATATGGTCATTAGAGGTGTTCAACTTTGTATGGCCGTTTTTCAAAATGAGTTCTAAAGTCAAGATATGGGCTAGTTTGGTTCCTTTGTATGTAAAAACATTTAATATGAAGTTTGGTGCCAATTGGATAAAGAAAACACGAGGCGGAAATCGATTGAAAATTGAAAGTGTGTTTTGTATGGGGGAAAAATGGCTTTTTTTTGGGTATTTTCAAAAAATTGTTAATATTGAAGCAGTTTTTATTCCATATTATAAATTAATCGAGATGAAGACAAAAAAGTGTTTTCAAAAAGATATAAAAATCCAAAATCGATTGAGATTTACCCGAGTAAAAAAAATTACCCCAGACCACTAATGTGCCAAATACCACTTGATCAAACATTTCGAGCCCACATCCTAAACGTTTTCGAAATTAAATACCAAAATATTTTTTTTTTACTTACTGGACCCATTAACTGTTAGATATGAATATGTATGACGTCCTAAGGCGACGTCGAAAACCAACAATATTTTTGGGGTATTTTTCAAATATCCAATTTCAAATTTTAAAAAATTTTGTTCAACAAAATTAAAAAAAAAATAGTTTCGCACACTAAGGTCTCATTAAGTATAAAATTTAAAATAAAAATTCCAAAAATTACACATATCCCACTGTTAATTTAGTAAGGGCAGCTATTTAAATTCGGCGGATTTCAAGGAAAACCCCTTTTTTGCACAAAATTCGATCATAAGGTAAAATTTATCTACTTTTAACAAGTAACAATTAATGCTATTCAGAGTTTTATGAAACAAACTACAAGCACTATATTCTAAAAATTTGGTCAAAATCGAACTACGGCAAAGGTCAAATTTTTAGGTCAATTTTTTCGAAATTTTGAAGATTTCATGAAATTGATAACGAAAAATCATGTGGTATCATCGTATTTGAATGAAAGTTGACTAAATTATTTTCGGTAGTTGTTAATTATTATTAAAAAAAAAAAAAACTTAATTAATATTTTTTAACATTAAAAAACGCAGTTTCTTTCAAATATCTGCATAATAGAGGTTACATTTTTGAATTATAAATAACAAAATACGGATTTACTTTATTGAATTTAATTACCTAAAAATCGTTTAATGCACTTTGGGCCCAAAATTACTCAATATTTTGTAACAGCTTCATTAAAATATCTGTATATTAAAATTAAACATTTCTATTTATAAATAGAAAAATATAGATTTTAATGAAGCTGCGTTTTTAAATGTTGCAAAATATTGAGTAATTTTTGGCCCAAAGTGCATTAAACCATTCCTGCCTATTGGGTATTTAAATACCCAAAAAGGAGCCATCTTAAAAAAATTATAACTAAAGCCAGGTAAGAGTTGCATCAAATTGATTTTTACAGGTAGATGGAGAAAGGATTAAAATACTTTAGGAAAATGTTGGTGAAAATTGGGGGTTGGTAATTATCTGTTCAATTGTCTGCAAAATTTACATATTCTGAAAAATTGAAAGAAAGAATTGAAATTGCCTCTGAAAAATTGGAAAAGCGACACATCGGAAAACTTTATTTAAATTTATTTTCATCGGGATAAACATTAATTGCATTTATAGTAATTAAATGTGCTAAAGTCCCAAAACTTATTTAACAAATTGCGAAAAACAATCTGATGTAGGCGTGTCCCTATCCGGATTTCATTCCTGCCCAAGGAAATCTTCAGGGGACTTTGTTATTAGAATTTCTAGAGATATTTGTTATGTTAAATCACAAACTCAATGAGAATTTCTTGTCCTCGTCTAGGAGCGAGATTCAAAATTTAAAATATCAAAGAAAAAACAAAAACAACAACAAAATATTGTCACAATTGGCTTTGTCATCTTCCAAATACTACTCTGTTTTTTTGACAGACCTAGCAATGTAGTGACGTTTATTCAAGTAAATCAACAATAGAAAATCATATGTTTTCTATTAGTGTCAGTTACATTTAAATTTGCACAAGCACCTGCATATTTGTTATTTAAATTTATTTTCATCGGGATAAACATTAATTGCATTTATAGTAATTAAATGTGCTAAAGTCCCAAAACTTATTTAACAAATTGTGAAAAACAATCTGATGTAGGCGTGTCCCTATCCGGATTTCATTCCTGCCCAAGGAAATCTTCAGGGGACTTTGTTATTAGAATTTCTAGAGATATTTGTTATGTTAAATCACAAACTCAATGAGAATTTCTTTATTGTTGGCTAATAGTGTTAGGTATTCTTTAAAGTGCAAAAAATTTGTAGCTGGGTAGGACCACTCACTTGGGCTACAGGTATGATTTCATGACATGACCATTAAAATACGTATTTTACAGTTTTATGAAGTACCCTTGCTTGAAATATCGATTATTTTCAAGTAAAAAATTAAGAGTTTTACATGAAAGAGCATAACAAAATAATTTAATTAAAAAACCACAGAGGAATTATTTTATATCAGTGGTTAATTCATAAGTCCCAAGTATGGGAAATCGAAAAGAAAATTATATCAAATAACTTCCAAAACCTTAAGTAAAGAATGTGTGAAATTTCATCGATATTGGACAATGGAATCGGGGGTCAGGCATTAATGGGTTAAACGATTTTTAGGTAATTAAATTCAATAAAGTAAATCTGTATTTTGTTATTTATAATTCAAAAATTTTACCTCTATTATGCAGATATTTGAAAGAAACTGCGTTTTTTAATGTTAAAAAATATTGGGACATTTTTGGCCCCAAGTGCACAAAAGGTTAATTAAGTTTTTTTTCTTTTTAAATAATAAATAACAACTACGGAAAATAATTTCGTTATCAATTTCATGAAATCTTCAAAATTTCGAAAAAATTGACCTTTGACCTTAAAATTTGACCTTTGCCGTTGTTCGATTTTGACCAAATTTTCAGAATATAGTGCTTGTAGTTTGTTTCATAAAACTCTGAATAGCATTAATTGTTACTTGTTAAAAGTAGATAAATTTTACCTTATGATCGAATTTTGTGCAAAAAAAAGCGTTTTCCTCGAAATCCGCCGAATTTAAATAGCTGCCCTTACTAAATTAAACGTGGGATATGGGTAATTTTTGGTATTTTTATTTTAAATTTTATACTTAATGAGACCTTAGTGTGCGAAACTATTTTTTTTTTTAATTTTGTTGAAAAAATTTTTTAAAATTTGAAATTGGAGATTTGAAAAATACCCCAAAAATATTGTTGGTTTTCGACGTCACCTTAGGACAGGATACCGACATTCATATCTAACAGTTAATGGGTCCAGTAAGTAAAAAAAATATTTTGGAATTTAATTTCGAAAACGTTTAGGATGTGGGCTCGAAATGTTTGATCAAGTGGTATTTGGCACATTAGTGGTCTGGGGTATTTTTTTTACTCGGGTAATTCTCAACCGATTTTGGATTTTTATATCTTTTTGAAAACACTTTTTTGTCTTCATTTCGATTAATTTATAATATGGAATAAAAGCTGCTTCAATATTAACAATTTTTTGAAAAAAACCCAAAAAAAGCCATTTTTCCCCCATACAAAACACACTTTCAATTTTCAATCGATTTCCGCCTCGTATTTTCTTTATCCAATTTGCACCAAACTTCATATTAAATGTTTTTACATACAAAGGAACCAAACTAGCCCATATCTTGACTTTAGAAATCACTTTCATTTTTTTGGACACCTTTAATGGTCATATATGGAGGTATATGTTATTTCATATTTGCAAAAGTTGCTCATATATGGAAGCATATTAGTGTGTCCCAAAATCGTATAGGAATCCCAAAGTAAATCGTACAAGCTGAAGTACCTAAAATTATGAAAGAGTAGAAGGCGGGGCACCGCGATCGTTTATGTTGGCGATTTCAACCAAAATCTTAATTTTTCTTTCTATCGAATTGAAATATATATCAAATTAAAGCTTCTTTCAATACCATTTTAATAAACTATGACACAAATTTATTGACCACGCAGTTCTAAAGTTATAGCGGTTTAAGATAAATTTTGGTATCCCGGTTAAAAATGTTAATATATGTACAAATATGTTCTTATATGGTTAATAGAACATTAAAAGATTTTTAAATTGTAAGAGAAAAAAAATTTAATTTCTGAGTAATTCGTATTTTTGACAGTAATGCTCTGTTTAAAAAACTTATTATACATATTAATGTTGTTCACAATGTTTTTATTGAATGTGGTCGTATTATACTTTAATTTAAAGTTGTTTAAAATGTCGTTTTATCGGGAAATACTTCGTTTTTTTTTGGGACAATAAACCGAATGTTTGCTCTGACATAAATACATTAAATACATACATTAAAATATAAAATTTTCTATAAAAATTATATAAAATAATATATAGCCATAAGTGGCCATATTTGTAAATTTTTCTAGTATTTACGAATATGGAAATAATGTTAGCGATTTTTCATAAATTTCAATGAAAAAAAAAAATTTTATTTCATATAAAAAGATCCTTAATATAAAAAATCAGGAAATTTCGACCATATGTGGATAATATGCTTTCTTCATGCCACCGTTACATATGATTATCAACTCGATAGGAAAATAAAAAATTTTAAGATTGTGGTTGAAATAGCCAACACAAATGATAGCGGTGGATGTAAGTAAAGGGTCCGCCATCTAACGTTTTTTTTTTCATCTAGTGCTTATTTCGTGAATGGTAACACTTAGCTCATGTCTGATTTGACAGATAATTAGTTTTATCCTTCCGCTGAACGAATATGGTCCGTATGTTCGTTATCTTGTGAAAAAAGTGAAAGAAACTGGCATCCTCATCGATAAACAAAAACGTGAAAAGCCAAAAACAGTGCGTACACCCGAGAATATTGCTGCTGTGGCATAAAGTGTGCGTGAAGCGCCATCAACATCAATTCACCGTCGTTCTCAACAATTGAACATTTCGGAGACATCATTGCGACGAATTTTGCATAAAGACCTTGGTATGACGCCCTACAAAGTCCAATTGGTTCAGGAGTTCAAAAAAAAAAGTTATTTGGCGGACCCTTTATATGGAATTCCTTATGTGCAAAAAGGGCTCATAAAAAACATTAAGATGTCCCTTAAAATGACGATTCTTCGATTTTCGTTCATTACACCCCCAGTTTTGTTGCACATGATTCCAAATGAAATAAATTTTTTTTTTTTTTTTGGAAAACGTTAACCCGTGCCGTATTATTGTATTATTATTAAAAATTCCCCAAATTCGTAATTTCGAAAACATTTACTTTTTGTTTCAATTGTCTATTTAATATACTCAAAATTATTCAGATATGGAATTCTGACTTCATCGGATATCCTTAACCCACTTTAGCCAGAAACGTCTTTTTTTAAAATTATTTTTAATGATTTTTTTTAATGCCTAATTTACAGATGTCGATTGCAATTTTTATAATATAATAGTTGTTATTAAACAAAAAAAAAAATAAATTAAAAAAATAATAATTCGAGTTTGCCCCCAGGCCACTAAGGGGACAAACTCGATAATAACAATAAAATATGTAAATATACGGAGGTCGTTATAAATTGCAAATAAATTTAAAGAAATAAAGAATCAAAATAAAGACTAAAAAGTTAATTATAGTCTTAATAAATTTAAGCGACAGTTTCCGAAAATTATGCAAACTTTGATGAAAACATTAAAATTTTGTCCAATTTTTGACAAAATAAGCTATTTTCATAAAATGTCCTGGAAAGGAGTCACTCCAAATACAAACTCAAATTATTATTTTTTACAGTTATATTAGTTTTTTGTTTTTATATATGTACATCGAGATTATTTTTATGTTATTTTCAATTTATAACGAGCTTTCAACCTCCGTATATTTACAAAAATAAAGCAAATCAAACATATTAGCTTGGTTGATACTAGTATTTCGATCTGGCTAAAGATCTTATCAGAACCCGAAGTTTCAGAAAAGTTAGAGCCTCCATAAGAGGCTGAACTTTAACAAAAAACCTATTAATAATCAATGTTGCTCCATTCTTGTCTTCTTAGTAATCATGCACGTGGTTAGGTCTTTTCCTAACAAGCATCATGACGTTACTAAACTTTGAAGACCAAAAATGTTCTATTTATATAAAAAAAATTTAGTTTGTACTCTGGCTCAAGTAATATTATTTTTTCAATTTATTTTTTTTCTTAATTAGCAACTTTTATATTATAAAAATAGCAATCGACATCTGGAAATTAGGCATTTTAAAAAAATCTTTAAAATTATTTTAAAAAAATACGTTTCTGCATTTTTATCAAATTTGTGGGTCATTTTAGATGCCTGGTTAAAGTGGGTTTATGAAATCCGAAGAAGTCAGAAATCCAGGTCTGATTAATACTAAATGAATAAATGAAATAAAAAGTAAATTTTTCGAAATTTATAATTTTTGGAATTTTTAATAATAAAACAGTACTTTTGCAAAATGAACAATTTTCGGCCGTCTTGCGGCACGGCGTAACGTTTACCAAAAAAAAGTTTTCCATTTGGGACCATTTGCAATAAAACTGGGGGTGTAATGACAAATCTATTTTTAAGAGACACCCTAATAAACATATAAGTATGTATTAGGCCGAGTCGATTTGTATGGAGGCAAAAAAATCGCTCAACGTTCAAGGAAAATCGTATTCTAGGGATCAAAATAAGAAACTTTGCCGAAGGAACCATACCTCTAAAACGAATTCTGATGTCCCGACTTTTGAAAAATTCCAATTTGACCCATTTAGAGCGCCCCAATCGAATCCAACCCAATCGAATATAATTTATACATTCATCTGCTAGAGCGTCTTCCGGAGAAGAAATAGAGACCATAATCTTGGAAAGACTCCTCCTACTTTCTGAAATATCTCTATCCCGAGATTTGTACATTTTGCTATAAAAACACGGCTAAAAAGAACCTCTTTCAACTTAAATTTTAACCCCTTAACGGTCACCTAGAATGAGGATTTATGCATTAATCTGCTAGTGCGTCTCCCGGAGAAGAATTAGCTTCCATAATCTTGTAGAGATTCCTCCTACTTTTTGAAATATCAAAGTGGGCTTTTTCAAAATTTCACCCTACGGGTCAATAGTCGGGACATCAGAATTTGTTTTAGAGGTATGCTTCCTTCGGCAAAGTTTCTTATTTTGATCCCTAGAATACGATTTTCCTTGAACGTTGAGCGATTTTTAAATCGACCCGCCCTAGTATGTATATACCCAAAGAAAGATTCATCAGTTTTATAACCCAATTTTAAAGACCGATTGAAAACAACTTTAATTCTTAATCTAAATCATAAGGATTTAACTTAAAATTTTATTAAGTTCAGAAGTGGTTTCTACCATTTTTTTAAAAATGTTAGTTTTGACAAATAAGTCCATACAAAAATAAAAAAAGTGTTTCAGAAATTATTGTTAACCTTATGAAGTGCAAATACAAATTTTCTGTAAATTTCTTAGTGGGTCTTTTTTGGCCAAAAGTGTAAAAATTAACCTTATATGGTTCAATTTACATAAAATAATTATTTTTATCAAGTTGACATTTTTTTTATTAATTTAAAAGCTTTCACAATCCGTAGTCATAACTAAACATAAGTTTCATGTGCCTTTTTTGTCCCCAGGCAACTAACGGTTAAAGATTTTTTAAATTAAAGTAAAGATAATTATTGTGCAAATTTTGATGAAAACATTCCTGGAAAGAGTCGCTCCAAATACAAACTCGAATTATAATTTTTTCAATTTATTTATTTTTTCTTTAGTAACAACTATTAAGGAGTGAGATCGAATAAATCCTAACACAGATTATCACTTATAACTTTTTTTTATGTTTAAAAGTGAGTAAAGGAGCTTTTTTTGCATAAAAGAAGTTATAAGTGATAATCTGTGTTAGGATTTATTCGATCTCACTCCTTATATTATAAAAATAGCAATCGACATCTGAAAATTAGGCTTTTTAAAAAGTCTTTAAAATTATTTTAAAAAAAATCGTTTTTGCATTTGCATTTAATTCGTGGATTGTTTTGGATTCCTGGCTTAAGTAAGTGAATGATATCCGATGAAGTCAGAATTCCATAACTGAATAATTTTGAGAATATTAAATGAACAAATGATTTAACGTTTCTACCATTTGGAACCATTTGTAATAAAACTGTGGGGGGTACAATAACAAATCTATTTTTAAGGGACTTCCTAATGGACATATATGGCACACGCATTACCATATATTTTAGTTCAGATATGTTCATATTTTGATATTTCTAATATTTTTCATATATTTATTTAATTGTTGTTTGCCTCTGAGGTCCGATTAAATAAACAACTATTAAATGGCTTTTATTCTATTTCATTGCTTAATAAAAATCATTTAATAGTCATTATATGTGAAGTATTATAATTTTTGCAAAAAAAAAAAAAATAAACTGAATATTTTATTATCATTCAATTCAAGTTAGAAATTGTCTCAGTAAAATAGTAGAACATTACAACACAATTTTAAATATAAGTAAAGTATAATTGTAAAAAAAAAATAAATGTTTTTATTCGCAAGTCATAAGACTTTTTAAAAATAAAATCATTTTTAGATTCTGCGACTTAAAAATCCAACTTTTAATAACTTTAAGGAACAGTAATTGTTTTTTTCTCAAGTTAATAATACATGAAAATATATCCCAACAAAAAAAATATACATGGAACAATATTTCAATACATGGTATCATACATTACCATATATGAACTTTTTGTTTGCATGTATGATCTTATATATGATTCTATACATGCATACATCTTCATTCATGATGATATATGAAACAATATATTAAATAAAATTTCATGTATGAAATCATGCGTGTTCATATATTAGCATATGTTATAATTTTTAAATAAATTATAACATATGTTTCATAAAAGTATAGTTTAATGAAAATTTGCATTGCTTCTATGCTAAAATTTATTAATATCATGCAGACAATAATCTTAGTGTCGCAGGTGAAAATAATAATATTTTGAACACGCATGATTTATTTCCTGTATCAGCATGTATGAATATGTATGCCAAGTATGGAAGAATATATGGATTCATACATGCAAACAGAAACTTCATATATGGTAATATATGATATCATATATTGAAATATATGCTTAATATTTTTATATATATGATATAAATTGTATTATGTGAACTCATATGTGATTATATATTAACTTGTAGACATATCATTGAAAAATTCAATTATTTTTGTGAAATATGTTCATTAGGATGGGCCGAATATCCGCTTTTTGAGAATTTCGACTAGTAATAGCAAAATTATTGTTCTTTGTAAAAAAAAAAAAATTTTGGAAACAAAAAAAAATTTTTCGGGAAATATCTCAGGCTCACCTAATCCGGTCAAAATTTAATATTGTCTAAAATTTTTTTTTCACCTATTTTAATTGGAAATTTAATTCTCTACAAAAAAAGTTAAATGGTAAAATCCCCTTAAATTGATAGTTACTAAGATAATGGTAATTTTGGTAAAAAAGATTATTTTTTATGTTATAGCTTTTTGAAAAAAAATATTAATATTATAGTAAATTCGTATCTCTACAAAAATGGTGAGAGAAGAGAGAAGAGCATTTTTCTCTTATCAGTGAACCTGAATCGAAATATGTTGGGCATGTTACTCCGACTTTGGGACAATCTATTGATATTGCTGCCTGTATTTATGAATTTTTACTAGCAAAAAATCAACAATCTGTTGGAAATATTAACGTGATCGGCTGTGACGGTACCGCTGTTAACACCAGATGGAAAGGTGGAATAATTCGACGACTTGAAGAAAAATTCGGCCGTCCCCTTCAATGGATAATTTGTTTGTTGCATTTAAATGAGTTGCCCTTGAGGAATTTGTTCCTATTTCTTGATGGTACCACATCTGGTCCCAATTCTTACAAAGGATGCATTGGAAAGCAACTTTTGGAATGTGAAAATCTACCAGTAGTTAAGTATAAAAGTATTGAATGTGATTTACCATCGGCTCCAATCTCTGATCTGAGCAAAGACCAAAAATATTTGTTATTAATATCTACAGCAATTAAATCGGGTAAGTGTTCAGATGATTTGGAACATTATAACCCTGGTCCTATATGCATGCTAGATGGTTAACATTAATGGATAAGTTTATTAAATCTAATTGAGTTTTATTATTTTAGAGAAATTTTATATTTTAAAACTCTTTTAAGAGGAATTGTAGTTGCAATACTTTTTTTCCATGGAAAAATTAAAAATTAGAAGGGAACTGCATCCCATAAATTTATTTTTAAATATTTTAAGAGCAATTCACTAGTATTAGTTACCCTACGTGGAGTTTATACTATCAATTTCACGTTTTTAGGAAATACCATTTTTGTAGAGGAACGAATTTACTATATTATTAAAAAAATTATTTTTTATAATATAAAAAATAATTTTTTTTTACCAAAATTGCCATTATCTTAGTAACTATCAATTTAAGGAGATTTTACCATTTAACTTCCCACATGCCAAATATCAAATAGCTCCTAGCTTCAGTGGTTTGGTCAGGCTGCCAGGTGACTTTTTCCCCGTTTTAAACCATATTTTACCACGATTCTGGGTAAAATTCCAAAAGGTACCAACCATACCAGGGATTTGGGTCATATGCGAAAATTTGGGTCATATCCAAAAATTCCGTCTTAGCGGACGTCTACGCTGGAGGATGGACTTACATGCCAAATTTGCACACAAACAATTTTGTAACCCTATTTTTAAATTGTTCAAAATGTTTATTTTAAAACAAGTGGCCCCAAGATGGACACTTTTTAAAAATTCTGTAAAAATGTGAAAAATCAGAAATAAGCACAATGTGAAGATTTTAAAGCCAACCTTCTATTAACTATATAAACAGGAGCAGATCTAGAAAAAGATTTTGGAGAGGGAAATTGGAGTAGTTTTTATTAAATTTGCTTTGGAAAACGGCAGAAAATTTATCATTTGGAAAAAAAAGTTTGTTGTTATTAACAAATTCCTAAAATTCTGTGTTTCGAAAAAAATTATTTTTTATTTCATTTAAAATTATTCAGAATATATCATTAACCCACTTTAGACTGGAATCCAAAATTACCCACAAATTTGATAAATATGCAGAAACGTATTTTCTAAAATTAATTTTAAAGATTTTTTAAAATTATCTTTACTTTTATCGAACAAATCTTTAACCCTTAGTTTCCTGGGGACAAAAAACATCCATGAAACTTAATTTTAGTTATGATTACAAGATTTGAATGCCTTTAAATGGATAAAAAAAAATCTCCACTTAATAAAAATAATTATTTTATGTATCTTGACCCATATAGGGTTAATTTTTACACTTTTAGGCGAAAAAAATACCCACTAGGAAATTTACTTAATAACACATTTCATAATTTCCGGCAAAATATCACTTGAATTTTATAAAACTATGATTATTTTAACTTTTATTCAAAAAATATTTAACCCTTAGTGGTCGGGGGCAAAAAAAACCCATGAAAGTTAATTTAAATTATGGTTGTGGCCATAATTTAAATTAAGAAGAGAATATAAAGAATATAATATATTTTGTGTAACTTGATCCATATAAGGTTAATGTTATCACTTTTCACCATGTTTTCACTTTCCCACTAGGAAATTTACAGAATAACATCATCAGATTTTTACTTAATTCATAAAAAATCTGCTAAATGTTATTCTGTAAGTTTCCTAGTGGGTATTTTATGATGAAAAGGGATAACATTAGCCCTATATGGATCAAGTTACACAAAATAAAAAAAAAATTTTTGATCGATTTAAAGGCTTTATATTTTTTTCTTGTGGTCATAATTTAAAAACCTTTTTTTTGTATTTTTGCAAATTTTAAACCGGAATATGAATACTTATGGTAAAAAAGATTTTTAAGAAATTTTTCAGATCTTTTAAAGGACTACGGAAACAATGAGAAGGATTTTAACCAAAAAATTAGGTCATGAGACATAAAAATTTTGTTTAATATTGTGTTCAATACTACTCAACCAAATTAGTCAGGTCTTAAACTATTAGTTCAAGGGACATTTTGATTATATGAAAAAATTCCGAATTTTCGAAATTCGAACCTCTTTACCTGCAGTCAATGTATGGGAGTCAAATGGAATTTGTCAGATAAAGTACCTTTCATTTAATATATACTTTCATTATCATAAAATTTACATATTTATTGTTCAAATTTCATGTGAAATGGGAAAAGAAAGTGATTATGATCCGAAAAAAAAAATCTCAAAAATCTTTTGATATGATTATATATATATATATATATATATATATAGATATGATTATATATAGTATCACATATAACTAAACATCACATCTCATCTGATCCGAAAATGGCATACATAAGCTGATCTCATGGTATCTAATGGGATATAATCTCATATAGTTTGATCCAAAAAATGCATATATCAAAATTGTATATAATTTGATGCATTCGATATAATTTGATAAAATTAAAAAATCAAAAATGTTTTAGAGATCAGTACTTTTAATCCAATTAAGTACTACTTGTAATTCATTTATAAAACATAAAATATTATTTAAATTTATTTTCATCGGGATAAACATTAATTGCATTTAAAGTAATTAAATGTGCTAAAGTCCCAAAACTTATTTAACAAATTGTGAAAAACAATCTGATGTAGGCGTGTCCCTATCCGGATTTCATTCCTGCCCAAGGAAATCTTCAGGGGACTTTGTTATTAGAATTTCTAGAGATATTTGTTATGTTAAATCACAAACTCAATGAGAATTTCTTGTCCTCGTCTAGGAGCGAGATTCAAAATTTAAAATATCAAAGAAAAAACAAAAACAACAACAAAATATTGTCACAATTGGCTTTGTCATCTTCCAAAAATAATGTTAAATCTAAAAATGTATGCTTTTTATTAACCTGAAGTTGGAGCATATAATAAATTTAAAACCCTAGGTAAAACAAAAAAACAACATTTATCGAGTAAATCTAATTCTGTGTTCGCAAAATTTTTCACTACAAGCCTTATAGATTTTTTTGAGAGCAGAAATAAACAATAATCTTTACAAGTCCTTGTTATACAAAATAATTAAAAATAATAACTGGGTATTATGGATCAATACATTATTTTGTTTATGAAGGCTCAATCTCCCTATTTAGTACTTCAGCAATTTCAGATTGTTCAGAACAACTATTTTGTTAACCACAAAATAGGATCAGTAGCTACTATTTAATTTTTAAAATTGTAAATTTAGAATCCATTACACATGTTATAAGGGTTGGGTGTTTCATTTTTTTAAACAAGCCGTTTCCAAAGCTCTCTTGTAAAAACCTGAATTGGTTTTAAGAGAGTTTCGAAAAAAATGCGTTAACAGTGGTACTTTTAATTAATTAATTAATAAATTTTTATGAAATTTTAAATATATTTTGAAGTTAATTTGTGTTGTTTAATGTATTCTCTACATAAGTTTTGTATAATTCACACAAAATTTTGTTTATATATACTAAAAAATATGCATTAAAAAACCTCTAAAAAAATGTTTCTCTTAAAACCAGTTCCCATATAAAATTTAACACATGTGTACCTTGGTTTATATTTGCTCTATATGTTCTTTGGTTTAAAACCTAATAATTGTTTTTAGTACTTTAATAAAAAAAAAAAATATTAATAATCATTACAAAACAAAAAAAATAGTTTTTCATGGTGCTAAAAAATATATAAGAGTGATAGCATTTTTTTCATTAAATCTTAATATAAGTCTGTTCGATTACTTTTCCAGTAAAGTCCAATAAAAATTACTCAGTAACAAAATTACAGAGAGTAAGTCAAATTTACATAAAAAGTAAACGAACGGAAAATTTGTAAAAATTGGTAAAATAGATAAAACAGCTGATTTTAAATACCAAACATTAAAAAAAAATCAACAGGTCACTTTAAATCCATAAACAATTATAATTTAATAAAGTGTCCGCCAAATAACTTTTTTTTTTGAAAATGCTATAAAAAAAAACTACTGAATATTTTCTCAAATTTCTTTTTTTTTTGAAAGTACAATCCTTCCGGTTAATAATGGAAAATAATTTCGTTCAAATGGCTGCCTCGGCTGGCCATGCAGTATGAGCTTCATCTGAAAAGATGATTTTTTTGGCAAAATCGGCATCGGAAAAAAAACGTTAGATGGCGGACCCTATATTTGATTTTGATTACTAAAAATACAAGCATATTTTTTCAATCAAATGTTTTTTTCTGCTTACAAATTTACATTTGGCAAAAATGTATCCAGTAAAAAATTGGAAGTTCTTTACCTTAAGTGTAGGTCTAGTGTGTACAGATGCCCGTATTGGGAATATTTAATAATAATAAAAAACTTTTTTCCAAAATTATCCATTTTCGACCGACGTTTTCCAAAAAAAAAAAATCGATTTCTTTCACGTGGAACCATTTGGGGGGTATAATTAGGCTTACCAGACGGTCTTGATTTCGCTTGATTTACAAGAATTTTGAGAAAAACTATGATTTGTTAATATATTTTAAAGTCTAACCAAAAAACACATTAAAAAACTTTTTTTTCTTGAACAAAGTAAAATAATATTTTAAAGCGTTTTATTTTATTGCATATGGTCTCAATTTCACGAAAAATGCGCAGAAAGCTACTTACAAAGTTTAAAAAAACAGATTTCATTTGTTTTTTTCAATTTCAATAAGCAACGCTTTTAGTGAAAAAGCCTTTAGTATTTTAAATAATAAGAATTCCAACGATAGGAAGATAATGTCATACGATCAATTAATAGGAATACATTTTGATGAAGATTTCAAGAGTTTTCAAGAATAAGTTAATTCTGTATGTACACTAATAGAAATAAACCTTTAAAAATGAAACAACGAGTTTTTAAAAATTAGTGAAAATAAATTTAGTGTTTCAAAAATGTTCCCATTTTTTATTAGAAATTATATATAAGAAATTACATGAAAATAATTTCTTTATAAAATTAATATGGTTATATGTGAGGCCATATGTAATAAAATCTTCACTTACAGATAAATTAATTTGATATTGAACTTTACCAAAATATGTATGGGATTATATATAATGCTCTATAAATTTATGAGGAAAATATTTTCAGTATGACGGCATATATAGTTTAATAAGCATATATAATCATGTTGATCACTACATATATTTGGATTATTATTGTATGCGTTATGTAGTTATATGTATATGGAGTAAAATTTGGAGACATATAATAACATCAAGTACCATATAAAAAATTATCTCAAAAAAAATTTATCAGATGTGTTTGTATATAATGATATAAGCCGTAATGTGACTCCATTCAAAGTTAAATATGACTTAATTATATTATATATGTATGACTATTAAAGGTGTCCAAAAAAATTAAAGTGATTTCTAAAGTCAAGATATGGGCTAGTTTGGTTCCTTTGTATGTAAAAACATTTAATATGAAGTTTGGTGCCGATTGGATAAAGAAAACACGAGGCGGAAATCGATTGAAAATTGAAAGCGTGTTTTGTATGGGGGAAAAATAGCTTTTTTGGGTTTTTTCAAAAAATTGTTAATATTGAAGCAGTTTTTATTCCATATTATAAATACATTGAGATGAAGACAAAAAAATGTTTTCAAAAAGATATAAAAATCCAAAATCGGTTGAGAATTACCCGAGTAAAAAAAAATACCCCAGTCCAATAATGTGCCAAATACCACTAGATCAAACATTTCGAGCCCACATCCTAAACGTTTTCGAAATTAAATACCAAAATATTTTTTTTTACTTACTGGACCCATTAACTGTTAGATATGAAATATTTAATTTTTAGGATGTCAGTATCCTGTCCTAAGGTGACGTCGAAAAGCAACAATATTTTTGGGGTATTTTCCAAATCTCCAATTTCAAATTTTAAAAAATGTTGTTCAACAAAATTAAAAAAAAATAGTTTCGCACACTAAGGTCTCATTAAGTATAAAATTTAAAATAAAAATACCAAAAATTACACATATCCCACGTTTAATTTAGTAAGGGCAGCTATTTAAATTCGGCGGATTTCGAGGAAAACGCGTTTTTTTGCACAAAATTCGATCATAAGGTAAAATTTATCTACTTTTAACAAGTAACAATTAATGCTATTCAGAGTTTTATGAAACAAACTACAAGCACTATATTCTGAAAATTTGGTCAAAATCGAACTACGGCAAAGGTCAAATTTTAAGGTCAAAGGTCAATTTTTTCGAAATTTTGAAGATTTCATGAAATTGATAACGAAAAAGCATGTGATATCTTCGTATTTGAATGAAAGTTGACTAAATTATTTTCCGTAGTTGTTATTTATTATTTAAAAAGAACAATCTGACATTGCTTAAGTACTAAATAGGGAGATTGAGCCTTCATAAACAAAATAATGTTTTGCTCCATAATACCCAGTTATTATTTCTAATTTTTTTGTATAACAAGGACGTGTAAAGGTTTCTGTTTATTTCTGCTCTTGAAAAAATCTGCAAGTTTTCAACTTGAAATTTTTTAGAATAAAAAATTTGATTTTCTTTTCAGTAAATGTTGTTTTTGTTTTTTTTTTAAATGGCGTTTTAAATTTGTTATATGTTCCAACTTCAGGTTCATAAAAAGCATAATTTTTTAGATTTAACATTATTTTTTAAAATTAATGTTTCTATGTTTTTTAAATGAATTACAAGAAGTACTTAATCCAATTAAATTAAAATAAAAAGTACTGTTCTCAACAAAAACTCTATAGAATATTTGTTAGGACAATATCATAATAAAGAAATATAGAGTATGGCCTCGAAATTGAATTATTTTTTAAAATTAATATTTTTATACTTTATAAATGAATTACAAGAACTACTTAATTGGATTAAAATAAAAAGGGCTGTTCTCTAAAACTTTTTAAATTTTTTTTTTTAATTTTTTAATTAAAAAACCTATTTGATAAAATTTTATCAAATTATATATAATTTGATCACATTTGATAAACCCATTTTTCTTATCAAACTATATGAGATTATATCCCATGAGATCAGCTTATGTATATATGAGATGTGATGTTTAATTTTATGTGATATAATCATACATATATGATTATATCGGAACTTTTTTCGTCGGGGTTGCATTTTAAATATGATGTAGGAAATACAAATTTTTATTGTAATTAAAAGTAAAAAATTTATTTTTTATAAAATAATATTTTTATGATGTGGGCAAGATTATTGGATTTTTTGTTTAACAAAACATAAATGATCTTGAACTTGAATAATCTTGATCACATCATAATTTATGTTTAAAGATCGAAAAATAAACTCTTGGTTTTAATTTTTTTTTAAATTTAAAAGTAAAACAATTAAAAAATATTTTTAAAATACCGAAAAAATAACGGTAGTTTTTACAACATATGTAATCGTTATTATTGTTTGGTTGCTCGTTTTTGTGTTTCATGCATTCATTTAAGGTTAGTTGTTTTTGATGCTTCGTTAGTCGTTTTTACTACCATTGTAGTTGTTTTATCAATATTTTAAAAAGACTACATTGTTAGTCATTTTTATGACAAATACAGTCATCGCCTTTTTGACTACATTTGTAGCCATTTTAACTGTAATTTTTTGTCATTTCTACCTTTTTAATTTCCTGAGTGTTTTGCTAACTGTATGACACCTGCTGTTTTGCAGCAACTTTACCAGGGTTTTTCTTTAAAATGTTTTAAAAAACAAAACCGAATATCAAAAAAAATTAAAGTGTCGGATAAAAACCCTTATAAATCTAATACAGATGCCATATAGGCTTAACTGGCGTTGGCAGCATTGTGTTTTTTTTTTATTATTAATTCTTCATTTACATAACCTAGTCCTTAGGGCCTTATATGGCTAATTAAAGCCACTATTTTTTTATTTATTTATTTATTTAATTTATTTACTATAATTAAAAATTACAATAAATCTTAAGAAATAAGCAATAGCAACTTAGGCTATCTTAAAGTTACTAAATAATAATAAAGACTACCATATTTAGGAAATGATATATACGTATTATATATATTATTGGAAAATTAAGTTTTTCAATAATACCTGTATGTACCGGTAATGACGATATGAATGAAATACCGATACCAACACCGAAATAAACAAAAAAATCAATACCAATACCGATACCACATCCATTAATCGTATCGGTTGCCAACTTTGGAAAATATCTGTTCCCACCCGATAACAGCATCGAATCGGTTACCTTTCATAGAAAATATTGCATATTTTTTAATCGTAATAGCGGTTAAGGAAATCTTTGATTATTTCATGGCTGGAAGGTGTAACGCTATTTTCTTTTATTTCGGTCACGGTATTTCAGGGGTAACGATATTGCAGTAATTTCGTTAACGGTTTTTTATCGTTAACGATATTTTACTTATTTCGGTAACGAAATTTTAGCGGAAACGGTACTTTGGTTATTTCAGTAACGTTATTTTAATTATAACGGTGTTCAGTTACGTCGTTAACTGTTTTTACGGGCAATAGCAATCGTAAGAGTATTTTATCGGTATTGCCTGCCATCCCTGCATTATTTGCAGTCTCTAGTTTTTGTTCAAAAACGATATCGTTTTTTATAGAATCGCCATCCTAGCGTTGCAACAAAATGTACCAAAATAGTATTGATTGTAACAGTCTACCATCTTTGCTTTTTCCAAAAATAGAACAATTGTGTCATGTATCCCAACACTGATAGAGAGTCACACAAACACATTAAGTAACTCTACTTCTCTCTTTCTTACCTAAGCGAAACAATTGATACAAAAATTTCCTTTTTTCTTTGGTAAATCGACGAGAGTGGGTAAGACAAAAAAAAAGTTAATCAAAAAATTTCCGCATGCTAAAAAAAAAATTTTGCATGCCATTACCAATAAATTCAATAAAAATTAATTTTATTTATCATCCTTGCTAGACAAACCGAGTCCGAAAACCCCCAAACAACATTATTGTTAGCAACATGGCCGATTTAGATGATTTCTTTGCCAAAAAAGACAAGAAAAAGTCGAAAAAGCCAAAATTTTTGACTGCCGAAGAATTGGTAAAGAACTTGGAAGAAACAAAGCGCGAACTGGTAAAAGCTAAAAAACCTGAACCAACTATACCACCAGTCGCCGTCACCGCTGCTCCACCGCCTGTTAAGGACAGTGAAGAGAAACCACCAGAACCAGTAAGTAATTTGGAAAAAATATATTCTATATTGTCTTGTGTGATGGTGGTCAATATGAAGAAAAACGAAAAAGACACGCTGGCAATAATTAAATTTTAATATTCTGGTTTTCTTTTTTGTTTATAGCAGGTGGACGATGAATGGAAGGAAATTGAAGAAGAACAGCGCAAAGATTATTCCGGTCTTAAAATTGGTCAATTGACAATGAGAGATGATGATGAGGACGAGAGCGATTCCGATGGTCAGGATGAAGACAGCAAAATTGAAAGCAATGTGAATAATGAAACATTATCTAAGCGTAGTGGTGGTAGACCATGGAAAAAAGTCATACCTGCTGAAGAGGTAACACAAATACCTATGGAAATGCCTAAACCCGCTTCAAAAGTTTATATATCACCAGCTTTAAGAGCAGCAGTAAGTATAGAGAATACAAAATATAACTTCAGCTTACAATTCCAACTGAATTTTCACTTGTTAGTTTAGTTACATAGCTCCGATATTTGTTTCTTGACCTGAATAGTACTTTTTGAGCTAACTAAAAAAAAACCTTCGCTAAAATGCACTTTATGTGGCGTTCCTCAAAAAGAAAAAATATGTACAGGAATTAAAAAAGAATTTTTTTTCTATTATCGGTTAAGAGGGCCCCGTGGAGTTCTAAAAACCGGTACACCCAATATCATATGTATATGTAAGTGTGTGTACTTTAATGAAAGGGAAAATCCTCAGGATTTCAAAAATGCGTTTTTTTTTCATGATGCATAATGTTTATACACTTCGAAATACTATGAATATTTTACAATAAAATTTGTATTTGTTTATGGCGCTAACTCAAAAAACACTAACAATTATAACTTTTTTCTATGAAAATCAAGCGTTTTTGATTGTTAATGGCAAGAAACTAATGTCAAAAAAGCCATCCGATGGGATTTAATTATGTTTTTTTTTTGTATATAAAGGGTCCGCCATATAACGTTTTTTTTCAACTAGTGCCTATTTCATGTCTGATTTGACAGATAATTAGTTTTATCCTTCCGCTGAATGAATATGGTCCGTATGTTCGTTATCTTGTGAAAAAATTGAAAGAAACTGGCATCCTCATCGATAAACCAAAGCGTGAAAAGCCAAAAACAGTGCGTACACCCGGGAATATTTCTGCTGTGGCAGAAAGTGTGCGTGAATCGCCATCAACATCAATTCACCGTCGTTCTCAACAATTGAACATTTCGGATAAATCATTGAGACGAATTTTGCATAAAGACCTTGGTATGACGCCATACAAAGTCCAATTGGTTCAAGAGTTCAAAAAAAAAAGTTATTTGGCGGACCCTATACATACTCTACTCAGTAATCACTGGGTAATGCCAAAACTCGATTTTCAGGGCGCTTAAGCTTTGTGTATTTAACTGTATTAGACTCTGTATTTGAAGATTTCATCGTCCAATCGGTCAGATTTTCAAAAATTATATGCAATCGATAAAATAATTTTTAGCAAAGAAATACATTTCCGTATTTTCTCATCAAGATGACAATCAAAAATATAAAAGATTAGATTTTTTTTTTTTATATTTTTAAATAATTAATGAGATTGATGTTTCAAATGCAACTGAACATGGTGATGAAAATCTATTTTAATGATTCAGAACTTGGTAATGATAAGTCTAATGCTTTAGAACAGCGTGTTGATGTTGAGTGGACTCAACAATTTGAAGCGGAACGTAATGGTGATCAGAATGCAATTTATAATAGTGATGTGATTATTGATGCTTAGTAATGTTAATAAAGTGTGTCAGGTGGAACAACAAGTTGCCAAAGCATCGAGACGAAGTGAAAGGGTTAAAAAAACAAAATCGAAATTTTCAGATTACTACTTAACATTGTTTGAAGCTGTTACTACGGATTTCATTATTCCAAATACATATGCTGAAATTTAGAAATCTAATAATCATTCTGACTAGTTATCTGCTGTTGATGAGGAATTGAAGTCGATGGAGAAAAACAAAGTGTGGAAGCTTGTGAAATGACCACCCAATTGCAAAAACTTTAAAATCCAGATGGGTATTTACAATTGAGAAAGATGATGATGGTAATTCCTTTCGTTATAAGGCAAGACTTGTTGCTAAAGGTTATCTACAAAAGTTTAGTTTAGATAATGAGGATATTTACTCTCCAGTAGAAAAATTATCAACAATAAGAATTGTTTTGGCAGTTGGTGTAACGTACAAACTTTATTTTCACCAACTGGATATAAAAACGGCCTTCCTACATGGAGAACTAAAGGAAGATATTTACATGAATATACCGGAAGGAATGAAAGGTGATCATGACAAAATATGTTAAAATTGGAAAAATCATTATATGGTTTGAAACAAGCACCAAGGTGCTGGAATGACAAATTTAATTTACTACTTATAAATATGGGTTTCATATGTTCTCAACACGAGAATGAAATCAAATAGTATGCTGTTTCTTTTGTTATATGTGGATGATTTGTTGATTGCCGGTAATAATAAAGATGAAATTGATGAAATTAAAAAGATATTCGGCCTTATTATGAATGTCGTTGTCGTCTCGTAAATAAGTCGTTTTTAAAATCGGTATTATGGTTGTCGAAAAACGACAGAATGTATCACTGTTTACTATTCTATTACAGTTTTCGGTACCACCAGTGGCGTATTTAAATATAAAATATTAAAAAAATCGTCGTTAAAGTATTTGTTCACTACAAACTGAAAAAAATGGAAACAATTTTAAAATATCTATATTTGAATTGTTCCTCTTTTTGTGGTGATGTAATTATGTGTTTGGTAATCCAGTTTCTAGGTCTAGTAAGAAACAAGCAACTGTAGCTATGTCACATTCAGTGAGGAGGAATATGTTGCCCTCAGTCATGCTGCTTCTGAAGGTTTGTGGAATACTTTAAAGATCTTAATGTTATTGGTGCTAAATATCCTGTTTGTTACAATTTTCGAAGACAATTCAGGATGTATTGCAATGGTTAAAAACGTAGAATGTCAAAGCATATTGATATTCGACACCACTTTATAAGGGATCATATTATGAAAGGAAATTTGGTCATAAAGCCTATATCAACTAAGAATCAAATTGCAGATATTTTTACAAAATCATAGGATTTTACAAGTTTTGCTACAATTAGAAATTTGCTTAACTTATCCAATTGAGATCGAGTATTGTCGTACTGTGTTAAAAATAAAATACATGTTCAATATTTTATTTTTATTAAAAGAAACAAATATGTATACAGTAGAATCTCACAAATTAGAACTCTCACAAATGAGAACCGCCCTGAAATTAGAACCGTCCATTCCAATGTATTGTACGCTCTGAAATTAGAACATGTGGTTTTAATTTCTGGAATTTTTTTGTATTTTGTTTTGTATGTTCACTACAAATTATTTTTTTGCTCATTGAAGTAAAAATAAAACGGGGAATCCCCGAGTTATTCATGGTGAGTACAATTCGGTCATATGCATGTGAAATTTGATATGCTTGTACAAAATTAAAATTTTAAAGTTTTTCTATGAATTTAATATGTTCAATTAATTAAATATTATTAAATAAAAATTGTTTTGTGTTAAAATAAAGCTTACATAAATAGTTTTATTATAATTTTCTGTAAAAAAAAATTTCCAGAAATTGGAACTTTTCAGAAATTAGAACTGCCCGATGTACAAAGTGGTTCTAATTTCTGAGATTCTACTGTCTCTTGATTTTGTTTGTTTGAAAAATTTTTGTGAAATTTTATTAATTGTCAATAATTCTGAAAAACATAAAACACTTTTATTTTCAATTTATAACTATTTATTATTTAATAAAAATGGAATAACTTTTTTTTAAAAAACAACGAAATAAACAGCTAATTACAATAATAATTTTTGAAAAAGGTCCCATCAAAAAAAGGTAAAAAATAGATTTTTTTAAATAATTATTTGACAACTCTAGATAACAATCTTCTTTTTTATTTGCTGTTGTAGTCAAGGTATTGAATAATTTTAAGGTTTTTAAACAACTTACTTGTATTTATTCTGTAAAAAAAATATATGCGTTTTAAAGTACTGGATCTAAACAGCAGCTCTGTGTCAATAATGAGTTAATAATTTTATTTCAATGAAAACTTGTAGAATTGGCTATTCATTTTTATACACTTTTATATATACTTATATAGATGGTTTTTGAATAAGGAGATCATTTCTCCAAAAAACCAAAGTAACAAATAAAATTCGAAACTGGATATTTTAAAGAGCGTTCATATAATGTCATGATCGGAAGTGTACTTTTGAGATAATTAAAAAAAAAAAATCTTTTCAAACTTTCATGCCCTTCGAAACCGCAAAGTGGGCGTCGCCGACAAACAAATTTGATTTTCTTAACGTTAGCACAAAAACGTACTATTTGGGGTAAAAGTTTTGAGGTGATAGGAATTATGTTACTAAACTACACTTAAGCCTCTTCTTTAAAGCTCAATTTTTACTAAAATACTCTTTAAATTACCATTTAATTTGAATATGATTTTTAAATTTTTACAGCAACAAGGTCTGGGGCCCGGTTTGAAACCTAAAACACGCAATAAAAATGCTCCTGATATTACCAACGCTGATTTCTTCCCAACTTTGGGTGCGGCTAGACCTGAAGAGCAACGCAAAAAGAAAAATGAACCTGCATTTGAAGAGGTCCGCCATGGCGGTCGTTTGCAAAGGGTTAAAGAACAAACTGCAGCTCCCACAGCTGCATCTAATCGTTTCCAATCGCTGGACGAAACCGAAAGCTAGATCTTTTATATTATCATTCTACATAATTGGGAGTGGCCGCACAAGTCTTTTTTTTAACATTGGCAATGACTTGCAGCCTATACTCGTTTAAATTTATTTTAATTATTTTTTTTTTTTTTTAATTAAAACAACTACAAGAACACACACACACAAAACTTCCTTGTCTTCTGATTTTAAACGCATAAGGATTAAAAGGAGAAAAGTTATGTAAATTTACGGAGTTTTTGTAACAATTTCTTAAAAAAAAAAACAAACAAAAACATAGAAACTACTGCATTGTTAATTTTTATTTTGCATTTTTTTATAATAATTTTTTTTAATTTAATTCCAATTGTACTTTTACTCTGCCCTTAACTTAACTACTTTGATTTTGTTTTTATATTTTTGCCAAAATTGCAATACATTTTTTTCTTTTTCCGAGAATGTAAATTGTATTCTTCCTATTTTTTTCTGTTAAAACTTCCAAGATTATATAGCCATCAATACAAAAGAAAAGCCCGCTTTTTTATCATCACTATTTTTTTTTTAATTTTATTTGTATTATTTAAAATGTTTAAAAAAACTATAAAAAACGGGTAAATAAATGGAAACGTAAACAAAAAAAAAGCAACATATTAAGCTAAAACAAAACAAATAATTGTTTAAATATATACAAATGTTGTAGAGTATATTGATTATAGGCTATTGCAAAGTTAAAATAATACAAATTCTAGCATCAGCAAAATTACAAAAAAGCGCACATACAAAACGCAGCCACATAGTTTGTTTTATTTATCATTTGGGAGACTCCTCATCTTCATACATATCATCTTTATCACTATCCAGATAACTGTAAATGTGTAAGAACAAGTATACTTTCTATTATATGCTGTTGTTACATTTCTGTGAAATATTTTATTAATTAATTACAATATAATCTCAGAAGTGGAATATGAAAAATGAAGTAAATGAAATGGTCAGATATAAAAAAAGTCCCAAGTCAATTATTTGGATTTATGTTTATTTGTTAGTCTTAATTGTAGATGTTTTCTAATTACTTAGTCAGAAAAAGACAAACGGATCAACGCTGGCAAGGCACTTTAGGAGGTGGTACAATTGCTGGCAACAAGTGCTTTCCCAATCCCAAAACAAAATGATAACATCATTAGACAGAAGGTCTGTGTTCAAAAAGTGTCCGACAAGCACTGGCGGAACAAAATTTCTAACGTTGGCAAAATATTGGTAATATTTAAATATATTTAGATGAAGATGCAAAATCACACGTAGTTTCCATCACTTTTTTTCACATTGCCCTTCAGAAAATGATAAAAACTTTGTTCTACGCATTGATGGATATTTCCATCAGCAGTGTCGGTCATTTGACCGGTTATATGACCGTCACTGTTCTTGCTGGGTTGTTTTCTTCGTCACACTTAACGTGGCAGCACTTTAAATATATTTGTGTACAAACTGACAAGTTATCGACGTTGAAAAAATTAATATGATGCAAAAAAGAAATTTATCAAATTTGATATAGCCTTATATCTAATTGAAATTATTATATTACATGTAGTTTGATATAATTTGATACGATTCAATTCAGAGAAAATAAATGTGTTTAATTGAATAAAGGGGGTCGGATTATTAAGAGCACAATTTAAATTTAACGCACAGTTAAATTTAAATCTTATATGTTAACAATCAAAAATGTTTATGTCTAACTTCCATTTTTCGAGTTTGATATTTAAAATATTTATGTTCAATTAATATAATTTCAATAGATATTTTCAGTGAATATTTTGAGTAGGATGTTAGGATGAATTTCGTACAAAAGCGTCCACAACTCAAAAAAATTATATTTATTTTACACGGGGTCCATATAATAATTTAATTCTGCCATCCAATTGTATATTGCCATTATAACAAATTGTAAGATACAATTATCTAACTAATATTTGACAAAAAAAATTGGCAATTTCAGCAGTTTTTCCTGCAACGTAATTTTGAATAAATTTTTAGTAGTTTTGTCAAAAAATTTAAAAATTTTTTCTATTAGTGTTCGAAAAAATTTAATCCAAGATGTTGACAACAGATTCTAAAAAAATATGCAAGTGGATTACTATCATCAAATTGTCAACTTTTGAGAAAAGATCCGAAACAAATTTAAAAATTAATCGTTATAAAATCTAAAAACACTTTAAACGGACACACGGAAATAAATTTGTTTCAAAAAACCTAAAAACTAGTGATTCCAATTCGGTTAATCGATTAACCGATTCCTCGATATATCGCCTCTATTTTGGTTAATGTCGAAAAAAATAATTTAAAACTCAATTATTTGAGTTCAATCATAATCGGTTAAAATAGGTCGATTAACCGTTTAAATCTTGTATATGGATTTTTACCCAAAACTTGTCAGTTTTCTTAGCTTAGGTAAATATGTTTTATTCTGTTTTGATTCTTTTAAAAACTTTAAATTAATATTACGATAACCAATACTTCTGTGTATTTCAAGACAAGGTTGAATTTTTTTAAAATCGATGGCACACAACTATCAATCAATTTACAAGTAAAATCTGTAAGATTTCTTCTTCTTCAATCTCCCAAGAACATTTTTATAATCGCCACAGTTTTCAAAATTGTTAAAAGTAAAAAAAATTGCATGCATTTAACGTTTTTTGTTTGATGTTTTTAATAAAAAAAACAATAATGGACTTAAAAGTTTTCAATTTTCGTTGCTTTAAAGAAAATATTCCGAAATTTAATTTTTACGAAATTTTTTATTTTCAATTTATAACGAGCTTCCAATCTCCGTATATTTACAAAAAATAAAGCAAATCAAACATATTAGCTAGGTAGATACTAGTATTTATTATTTTTTTTTTTTTCCTGTACAAAATTTAGATTTCAACTATATTTTCCAGAAGTTTTTAAACGAAAGGTCTAAACAATTTTCAGAAATGCCTTTTTATGGTAATGATCCGAAAAAATTTGATTACGAAATAATTGGAAAAGTAGCATTTAATAACAAATGCTAAAAAAAAAATTGATTAATAGCCAGTTTTATCGATTAACCGGCCCGAATAACCGAGATTTTTCAAATAATGCCTTAACCGGTTAACCGCCTAGCTCGAATAATTGGAAAACCCCCTTAAGAGAAATGGTCTAGCTCAAGATATATTTATATATATAAATATATCTTGGTCTAGCTAATTATTATTGTTCTCATATTTGTCAAAAGAATAATAATGGCGACAAAACACTGCGATCATGTCTCCTCAGTAATTTCTCCATGTGTGAACCAAAAAGGAAAATAACATCATTTTAAATTACAAACATTGTTCATAAAACCAAAGTTTTTATCATAAAATTCCAACATTTTGTGTAAGAATGTAGTTTAGACGAATGGAACATAAGCTTTGTTCCACGTATTTTACCGCGGGAGCCCAATTTTATCATAAAGCGTTTCCATTACGACGTCGAACAAACCTATAATCTTTAATAAAACCGGTTTCAAAAATGTTGTCAGTAACGCCATTTCTGATTTGAGCTGACGATATATGTACTACTATAATAGAGTTTATGATAATATGCACCTGTCATATAGTATGATGGTTTTTTTTACTCAATATAATAAATCATCAATAGCTTTAATATTAATATCACGTTCAGACCTTTCTCGATATGGTTTCTCCTCGCTATTGTGATACGATAATAAATGTGGTTTCTCTAGTAACTTTTCGGGAAATTTACGTATTAAATACAACCAACATGGAATTGTTCTAAAAATAAAAGAAGATAAAGGTCACAACTAATATCAGCATTTCCACCAATGCCAACCTACTCTTTTTTATCCATTGCTACCACCGTTTGTATTTCACGATCATAATATGTTGGATAATCTTCCAATATATCTAAATTAGCAAGCATTGCCTCGTCTATTTCATAGATTTCGCCCTTGATATTATGACCTGTGCCACGTTTATCTAGGAGAAAGGGTATATTGTAGCGGGTACCAACAACAAGAGGAAATTTCTCCATTGTTGTGCCTTCACCCACAAATCGTGCATGACCATTTTCGGTACGTGTTAGCCAATGATGATTTGGTTCGCCACGTTTTAAAGTGCCATAAACGAAAACTTTAAATAATTTATTTGGAATTTTGGACATTTCCAGGTTAATATGCTAGCTTTGTGCAAAATGTAGATTTTATCACTAAAATTAGTTCGCATTAGTTTTTTTTTATCAATTAGCACAAGAAACACAAAACCAAGATACATTTATAATAGGTAGTTTTAGTAGCCCAGCTGTTTATCTTGCTCTTTTTTTTTTTATGTATGTTGGTCTTTAATATGTCAAAATTTGTCTAGCTATATTTTTTTTGTTTACATTCAAGATATATTTGTTTACATTAAATAAACTAAAAGTTTTAAAATATTTTGAAAAAAAATTGTGTTTTTGACAAAAACAAAAGCTTACAAAAACATAAAAATCTCAAATAAAACAAAAAAAAGTGCTAAAAACAAAAAAAAAAACATGCGGATGTGTTGCATATGCAAAAAAAGGGGCAACGTGAAAATGGAACACTTTTTATGGTTCCCAAAGATGACAAAAGAAGACAGCAGTGCAGTGAGATTGTCCGTATGGAATTCACCCCAAACTCCTATATTTGTGCTAGTCACTTTTCCCCGAATCATATTACAGGATCGGAAAAAAACGTCTGTTAAACATTGCTGCACCTATAGTTCAGCCCTTACCAGAAGCAGCGTCAGGTGGATGTTTTTTTAACATGGAAGAACTTCCGAATACTGTCACGGAACAACAAAGTCTGACTGAGTAAGTACACATAATACTTATAAAAGGCTTTTTCTATTAATTTTGCTACAGCAACCAATTTTCTAACAAGCCTGAATTAATGTAATTTTTGTTTCTGTGTTATAGTCTAACATATTTACCAGAAGCAGCGTCAGATGGATGCTTTTTTACCATGCAAGAACTTCCGAATACTGTCACGGAACAACAACGTCTTACTGAGTAAGTACACATAATACTTATAAAAGGCTTTTTTTTATTAATTTTGCTACAGCAACCAATTTTCTAACAAGCCTGAATTAATGTAATTTTTGTTTCTGTTTTATAGTCTAACATATTTACCAGAAGCAGTCAGATGGATGCTTTTTTTACCATGCTAGAACTTCCGAATACTGTCACTTTTCATTTATTTACAAAATTCATTTCGTAAATTACAATACATCACACACTTTATACATTAATTTAATTTCATTTATAATCTAATACAAATGTGATACAAATAAAATATATGTGATACAAATACAATATATCACACACTTTATACATTAATTTAATTTCATTTATAATCTAATACAAATGTGATTTAAATCTTAAGTATTTGCAAACATATTAAAATAGCTTTTAATAAAATAGTTCAATACCTAATAAAATTGTTTATTTTTGTGTTAACTTGTACTGTTTAAAAATTCTTATTTCAAAAGTTCTGTTCATTTTGATTAACACAAGTGCTCACAACTACAAGTGGGTACGGTTATTATAACAATATCGTTTATTAGCTGGATTCGCATGCAATGTTGTATTATTTGAGATTCCTCCTGTTACAACATTTGAGGTGTTGGTAGAACTATTGGTAGTGATTTGTTGTTTATGCAACAACTGTTGTTGATTCGTAGTAGTTACGAATGGAGCTGCTTTTAACTAAGCTTGCTGCATGAGGGAAAACAGAATAGGGAGCAATAAGAATGTAATTCCATTTATCGAGAGTTTCTTACCAATATTGGCACATTCGAATTTAATTGTGTTCTATGAGCAGGGGGGTTACCGCGTAACTCGATTCGAAAAAAAATTGTGTTGTATTGCTAGTGACATGTTCTACAGAGGCAGGTAGTAAATGCTGTTGTTGTCCATTTGGACCGACAACAACGACATGGTGCTGCTGTTGTGTTGTTTGCGTTATAGCCTGCTGTTGTTGCAACTGCTGTTGTGCTGATTGTCTTTGCTGTTGCTGCAATTGTTGCTGCTGCTGTTGTTGCAAGAGCAAAACCTGTCTCTGTTCTGGTGTTATACCAGTATGCGTCACTTGGCCCAGTACTAAGGAGTTATCCTCTGTAAGTATTTCCGTAAATTGTTGTATATAACGAACTGTTGCATTTAACGATATAACGAATATTGAATAAAAGTAATATTTTATTTGTTTCCGACTTTAAATATTAAATATTTTGTGTATAAACACAAAAAACCCGCAAATTATAAAATATTTTTACTTTTTTCTTTGTTATTGTTAATTTTTATCGATTTTTTTCTACAACAAAACAGCTGGTTTTGACATTTTACAGTACTGTAGGCAACAACAAAATGCCTGTTGTTTTTGCATTGTTGTAGTTGTTGTTCTAGTGAGACTACCTATTATAAATGTATCTTGCACAAAACATGAATGACTTTTTAACTTAGGGTTGCCAAGCTTTTTAGAAAAATCAGGGCTCGTATTTGGAAAAATTAATTTTAACCTTTTTGCTGTCATTACTCAATCCGCTAAGGTGCCCTTACACTTTGTAACATTATTGCAAATATTATTGCCAGCATTACTGTCATTTTACCCTAAACAGTGCAATAAGATGTACAATAGTTTTGCACAAAATATGGCACCAATCTTCTGTTCTTTTACAGGGGGATATACAAATTTCACAATTTGTCCAACACACTATAAAATATTTTTCACATTTCTTAATTGTAGATTGTTTAACCTTATAATACACACTGGTAATATTTTGCACAATAGCAAAAGATGCACAAGAATATTGCGTAGTGCATGGGTACGCGAAGAAAAAACTGTTGTTTTTTATGGAAAAAAAAAACGTAAAACAAGGCTGAATTTCTTGGAAAATTTGTTGATAGGCTAAATTAAACAATATTTTTTGTATAAGTTTTTTAAGTGCGTGTTTTGTTAAATTTATATTAATGTAATTCTGAAAATAAAATAATGTGTAATTCACACGCTATTTACCGCTGTCCACCCACTTCTTCTATTTCCCCCTATGTATGTGTTTGTTTACATTGCTCTGATGTGAAGAGAGAGATAGTTATAGAGACTATATTACATATTTTTTATATAAATATATATATTTATATTCTTGTGTAGTTTCTTTTGCGTTTTTCTTAATTTTTTGCATTTTATTTTTCCAATTTTCCTATCTGTGTATAATCTGTGATTAAGCAGAAACTCTCAGATAGTTTTACATCGTATAAATTCTTCTATAGACCAGAGATCCTTTAATGTGAGGATAACTAGTCTGGAATTCGCTATCTAGACATCTTCAAAGCTTTGTTGTTTCAAGTGTCACATTTAAACTTAAACTAGGGCAGTACTTTGATCACTCACTATAATATTGATAATTAACGATTATTTTTTTTTTTTATTATCTACTTAATTTTCTGAAATTCTTATTGCTACATTTTGGACCGTTAAACTAGCGTTATAATTTAATTTACTTTATTATTTTATATAAATTTATAAAAATTTACAATAGAATACAAACCATATTTCATTTCATTCATTAATTCGTATTCTAAAATAAATTTTTACAAAAAATAATAAAATAAATTTATATAAAAAAAAATGTTGTTAAGAAACGATTAATATTTCTTATCAATATAAAATTATATTCCATCTTCCGATCCCTGTAATTTCAATTTTGGAAGCCCTGTTTTAAATTGACGCCTGGTTCACACACGACAATTTTACTTGCGCAATTTTTCTTCAATTCTCTTTTGAACTTGCTTTTGTGTTCACACAGGAAAAGTTTCTTTCAGCAATTTTCGTATATCAATCTGAAGTGTTGAAAATTGCGGATGACAAAACGGAATTGGAGTACGGGCAAGTCTGTACCCCCTTCCATTCTCTTTTCCTCCCTCTTCTATAAACTCAAGAATTGCGCAAGTAAAATTGCCGTGTGTGAACCGGGTCTAAGCTAACAGTAAACTCTAGTCAATTATCATGATCCTCTGATTTTACTGTCACATTCAAAGTTCTGTCAACATCATAATTCCTTTTTGTTTTTTTTTTGTACTTCACATTATTAACGTATAATATAAAAAACTAATTTGTTAATTATTTTAAATAGAACAATTCATTAAAAATGATAAATGTACTACTTTCTCGTATATGTATATTCACTTGGGGTACATTATATTCTGGCCTTGTGTCTTTTAAAGTGGTGCGCTCCAAAAGTTATGATGAATATATCAAATGGATGATGTATTGGAGTGTGTTTGCCGTATTTATTGCAGCTGAAAAATTTGCGGATATATTACTATCGTGGTTTCCATTTTATTATGAATTAAAAGTATTGCTGATATTTTGGTTACTGCCCACCATTGGCAATGGTAGTTCATTTGTTTATAAAAAATGTATACATCCTTTGTTGAAAAAACATAAGCCACGTGTCGATCATCATTTGGAGCTAGTACGTGAGAAAGGAAAATATTTCATATGGCATTATATAAGTGAAGCTTTTTGTGTATTGGAAGGTCTGTTATGAAGATCGTAAATAAAAATTACCCTAATGAAAAACGTTTAGCAACGCCGATAATTATTATTGATAAAGAAAACGAAGGAGCATCACAAATTCCAAGAAATGTAACAACGCGTAAGCATAACACAAAAACCGCTGGTAAATCAAATTCTATACGGGCACGCGGTCGTTAATTCAGGTAAACTAAACCAGATGATCATAATTTAAATCAAAGCCAATAGTCGATAAATAATTCTGAACAAGAGATTGTGATGGCATTTGAAATGAAAGTCACTAGCATGCATATTAAAACATTTAGTATTATTTTCCATAGATTCCAATTCTAGTTTTTAAGTCTTAATGTTTTTTTTTTTATTAGCATATATTTTAGATTTAATTTATAATCATTATAATCCTCAGGATTTTAAAAACTTGCCACAATTGTTTGTAACTTTTATATAATGCTTGTATTTTGTTTTAATAAATTTGTATTGTTTTTAAATAAATTTTATATTTTTCTTTGTCTATACCTCTATAACTGTTTTATTTCTATGATATTCCGGTAATGTGGTCCATATATAACCACCTGGTTTTGTATCATATTCCATAATGTCAGGCAAAGGGTAAGGAGTTGTACGATCCATATAATAATTACTGGGTGCATGCATAATAAATTCCAAGCAGGATAATTTTCGAGACAATTCCTCATCGGGACCTTAATTATGTAAAAAACAAGAAAATAAAAAAACAATTTCATTTAAAATTATATCCTATCTGTTACACAGAATCAAATTCGCTCATAAATAGTATGAAATGATTTCATTGATTTCAGTTCACAATATGTATGAACAAATTCATACAATGTAGAACATTGTACTTAATTTTAATGCCAAAAATATTTTCAAAAAATCACATTAGTTTAAAAATTTCCAATTGTTAGAAATTTTCTTTTGTTTTGGACAAATTAATTGTGGTAAATCTGGAATAATTGCAGAAAATTAAACAGGATGTCTAAAAGGTAAGAGAAATTTTATTTTAACACTGCAAAAAAGTTGTTTTATTCTCTTTAGATATTAATTTCAATATGTAATAAAAAACGGTCCATTTGATAGAAAAAACATAATTTTGGCCAACATCAATTCTCGCTGTTCGCTCGGTTCGGTGTTCGCAGATTTTCCTTGAAATAATATGTTACTAAAAGCTCGCTTAAAGTTTTTAAGATAAGCTACCACAATGTTCATCTATTTAAACTTTATATCTATTTTTTGTGATTGTTTTTAAATTAAGAGGCTCCAAATCCATCGTCTATGGACCCAAACAATTGTTTTTAATAAAACTCCGTAGTTCCTTCAATTAGTAGCAAATATTACAAGTTCATACATTGTGTTGAACAGTTTTGGGAAAAAATAATAATCCCATGTGAAAATTGATTCGTATATGCACATATATGGGCTTGTATACGATCATATATGGGAATAGCTGGCCATATATGTCCAAATATAGTTTAATATATAACCATATATTGTCTTATATGACCATATATGTTCGGATCTCAAATTTGAGGGTATATGGTCGTATATGATCATATACGACCATATATACATTCATATATGGGGCGTTTCATCTCAAGTGACCCAACTTTTGAAATCGATGTCTTCCGATCGGGATGAAATTTGCACCAATTTGAGTTAGATGGGGTCAAAATTTGACATTTTGGCCAAACAGGTGTTTTTTCTCATCCATCCCATTTCCGACGGTATGTAACATACATCACTAAAATTTCATTTTGATTTTGAAAAAAAAGTCAAAAAAATTTTTTTTTTCCGAAATATTGAAGAAATAGCTATCTAAACTATTTAAACAAATTTTGCTAAGACCAATAAGTAATAAGTTACATGGATGAGAGAAAAAAACACATGTTCTTGACCGATCTTGTTGAAAAATTTAAAATCATAATATAATATGGTTGTAATTAATTTTTATGGGCCTGATAATATATCATTCGTTACACCGGGCTTTGACTGTAGATGTAATAAAACTGAATCTTGCTGGAAACCAGCAGTTTTAAGTATATTCTTTTAATTTTGTTTTACAAAAATTGGGCCATTTTTAACCAATCACGACAGAAGAGCTAATGAACTCATAGACTCTTTAATTTAAAATCATTATAATCTAAAAAATAAATCGAGGGTTATATTGAAAAGCCCGTATCTACAAAACTACAATTGAAGATTGATAAGTGAAGAGAGAAAGATGTACACAGAACATATTTTGGGAATCGTTTTTTTATATAATATATTAGAACTAGTACTTGTACACATACTTGGGTAAAAATATTGCTATTTTTCTGCGTTTTTATCTAAAAAATTACTTTAAAAGTTAAATTTTCTGTAGTATTTAAATTTTTTTCAAATTAATTGCATAGACCTTTTTATTTTCAGCACAATTTTAAACATGCAATAGTAAAACAAAACAAAACAAAAAATCCGTAATAAAATACATAATTGAAATTCAAAAAATAAAATATGATATTAAAAAAATACCAAATGTAATTAAAAAAAATAACAAATGTAATTCAACAAATATCAAATGTTATTCAAAAATAACCAAATTTATTCAAAAAATAACAATTGAAATTCTATTGATACTTTTTGAATTAAATTTGGTATTTTTTGAATTACATTTTATATTTTTTTAATGACATTATTTTTTGAATTACATTTGGTAATTTTTGAGTTTCAAACGGTATTTTTTAAATTTTGTGTTAATTATACAAAACTAATGCAGAGATTACATTAAACAACAAAAAATTAACTTTAAAATTAAATTAAATTTGCTTAAAAGCATGAAAATTAATTAATTAAAAGTACACGCAGAAAAAAACTGGGGGAATATTATCAAAGTGCTTAGTAATTATACAAATACATAAATTTCAAGTTAGTTTCACAAATTTTTTGTAAAATAGATGATTTTTTTTTTAGAAATTTTTTACTAGGCTTGTATATATTTAACAAAAATTTGTAAATAGTTTATTAGAACTTTGTAAAACTAACTTGAAACTTATGTAGTTGTATAATTACTAAACACTTCCATAATATTCCACCAGTTTTTTTTGCGTGTACCACTGTTAACACATTTTTTTTCGAAACTCTCTTAAAACCACTTCACGTTTTTAGAGAGGATCATACGGGTTGGTAGAATACAGAGTCGTTTAGAAATAGTAGTCAGATAAAAAGCTAGATTAACTCTTAATCAAAAAGATAAAAAAAAATGATTTAATAGTCTAGTTTAGTGCTTGGTTAAGCAGTTAATCACATTTTTTGATATTAACTTGTCTATGTTAGTGAATGCCCAATAAGATTCCAAAAATTAATTATTAATTAATTATTAATTGTTTCCCCATTATTTGATTTAAGCTCTTAAAAATACTTTTTAAAAATTACCTATTAAATATGTTGCTGCATCAAAACCATCTTTTGGATCTGGACTTTCTTGTGTTGGTATAAGCCATGTCAGAAAGGCAGACTTTTCACAATAGTTGTCTATTAATAAGCCACGTATTTGGGCATAATAAACATTATCCTCATTATCTACTAGAGATACAATATCACCGACTTGTAAATATGAACCCTAGGAAAAATAAATTTAATAAATATTTAAAAAAAAAATTTTCCATAATACCCGGCTATCGCACCTTATGAAAAATACTCTCCACTGAATGGGTGGTTGCCTGAGCCAATGGTGTTTTAAAGGGTGTTCTTTTAAATAATGTTCGCCTATTACGTCCCTTAGTCTGTTGTTTAGCATTTGAACCCCCAGCAGACTTTTCACTATTACCGTTGGTGGCATTATTGTGGCCGGCCATAACTTTGGCTTTAAAACGGGTAGCTCTGGTACTTTTCCTTAAACGCGTTCCACGTTCTTCCGCAAATGTGCCTATGGTATCTTTTTTATCTGTTTTAACATCTTCCTTCGAATCTTTTTCCTTATTTAGTTTAGTTTTCTTATCTTCATTGTTTTCCGATGATTTTAAACCTTCTCCCGTGTCCTTTTCCTTAGCTTCTCTAACTTCAAAACATGCTTGACATATTTGGCCATGTTCCATGGTACGCCATAACAAGGATTCGGTTTTTTTACAATCTGCACATGTTGGCGTTGCTTTTGGAGGCATTTTTATATACAAAATGTATGAATTTCTTTAAATTAATAGAAATTTTGCAAGTTTTAGACAGTTTGTTTTTGTTTTCGTAAAATGTTTATTTTTGCAATTCACTAATAACTGATAACATATGCAGGGTTCAGAAAAAGGCTTGGCGTAAAAAAAGTGATGCCAACTTAATTCTTAACTCAAAACCCTTAGTTTTTGAAAATGATACACCCATAAAGTTCATTAGTTGATTATAAAGTATACTGCAACTATCATATAGTTGAAATACTGCTAACAAATAATTACACTCAAAAAGCTCTTTATCGCACTTTATCGGGCGTCCCTAAAAATAAGTATCCGTCATAGCTTTTACTTAAACGTAACGTAAACCGACCGGTTTTGAAAATTATACACCCAAAAAGTTCATTAGTTGATTATAAAGTCTACTGCAGCTGTCGTATAGGTGAAATACTGCTAACAAATAAATACACTCAAAAAGGTAAAAGGCTCACTTTATTGGGCGTCCATAAAAAAGGTATACGTCATAGCTTTTAATTAAACGTAACATAAACGGACCGTATATTTTTTTCGAAAATTAAATTATTTTTTGTCGTTTTAGCAGTTCTCAAAATTAATTCGTCTGAAGAAGGATGTAAGTCATCGTCTGAAGAAGTATGTAGCAAGATCTAGCAAATCTTATCGAGTTTTACATGTATTTTTGTTAGTTTGATAAATGTTTTGTATGATAATGATTTTACTTCACATTTCTAAAAAATATATATATTTCAATATCAAAATACTGCTGAATTTAATTCTTAAACAAATTATACCGCGAATACCTATATAGCGGTAAGTAAACGTCATTTTTTTTGTTTGCTTGACTTTTAACGGATTTTTTAGCAGCCCGTCAATGATGGAGTTTCAACGGATTCGAGAATGTTTATACACGTTATGCCAGTCCGCAAACCGTCCATCAATGACGGACTTTCAACGGCTTCGAATCAGATTCGATGTTCCTTATAGTCCATTTTCTAGTCCGTATACGGACCCAGGAAACGGTACGTATATCGAGTCGAATTTGTGTTATTCCGTAAACGGTACTTAAAAGGACCATTTTGTTTGTATAAACAAAAAATATTACGGACTCTCCGCCACATACGGAATCATAAATTCGTCTTCCACTGCACGTAAGCGGTTCGCAAAACACGTATTCGTCAAATCCTGTATGTAAACGGAACATTAACGGACTGTTTAATCGAATTTTCTAAAACAATACATTTTGAATCCGTTTGTTTTTGAATTTATTTATTTTGTTGTCAAAATACAACAATTTAGATTAAAACAATAAATTTTCATATGACATAAATCCCCTTCTGATGGCTTTTTTTAGCATGAGTTAACAATTACAAGCGCCGCATGCAAAGTTTGTATTTGTTTTTTTTAAGTTGGCCCTTTTTAATACGTTTCACTGTATTCTAAAACAAAGCTTAGTTGACGAACTAGTTATTATAAGCCCCTAATAGCAAAACATGTGTTTTGGAGAAAAAATGTATGGGAAAACATGTACAAAACATGGATCATGAACCGATAATAGAAAAAAATCTTTTTTAGTTCTAGAGAGGACCAAAAAAACTTTTTTTTTGAGGAACACCCGGTATAGGACACCTTAGCTATTCCCAGTATTTTGTCACTTAAAAAAGAGAATTTACAATAATTTGACAATTCGTATCACCAATAATGGGAAATAGTAGATGTTGGTGAATAGTGTGTGAATTGCCCCTAAGTTGTAAAAAATATTTAAAACATATTTTATTTTGTCATTTTAAAAAGAGAATTAACAATAATTTGACAATTCGTATCACCAATAATGGGAAATAGTAGATGTTGGTGGATAGTGTGTGAATTGCCCCTAAATTGTAAAAACTATTGTTTTTAACAGTTATTTTTTCGATATTTTAAACATATTTTTTTCTTTTAATTACAATAAAAATTTGTATTTTCTACATCCTATTTAAAATGCAAAGTCAACATTCCCAATGGTATTCCAGGTATGACATTTTTTTTTTTTCATTGGAGATACAATGAAATTTTCTTACTGGAAATTTTGACTCTGCATTTTAAATAGGATGTAGAAAATACAAATTCCAATAATAACTGTTAAAAACAGTAGTTTTTATAACTTATGAAAAAACGTTTTATGTCTATTGTTTTGTAGCTCGTTTTTATGTTTTATGCATAAATTTAGGGTTAGTTGTTTTTGACCCCTTCGATAGTCGTTTTTTCTACCATTGTAGTTGTTTTATCAATAGTTAAAACTGACTACATGCTTAGTAATTTTTATGACAAATACAGTCATCGCCTCTTTAATTACATTTGTAGTAATTTAATGCAATTTCCATAGTTTGCAAATAATAATAGCTATACAATTTCATTGCATCCCCAGTGCAAAAAAACGCAATAGCTGCAGTACCGTTTGAAATTTTGATTTTGCATTTTAAGTAGGATGCAGGAAATTAAAATTTGTATTGCAATGGAAAGGAAAAAATATTTTTTTTTCCATAAAAAAAAATTTAAAATACCGAAAAAATACCGAAAAAATAAGCAGTAGTACAGTTAAAAAATAACATCATTTTTTAGGTTGTTTTTCTTTATGTGTGAACGAAATAACAATTTTCACCAGACCTTTATATTCCCAAGATAATGAAAAATGTTGAATTTTTTAAATTATTATAATTTGTTTTTTAATAACTTTTATTTTTAGTACGTTTTTTTATATTTTTATATATTTTTGTTGTTTTTTTTTTTTTGATTTTAATTTTTTTATTGTAGTGATTTCTAAGCCAAGTGAAATAACATTACAGTTAAGCATTTTAACAAATTTATAAGTTTTTATTTAGTTTTGTTTTTTGGTAATTAATATTTTAAAAACATTTTGGCCCTATTACTAAATGTCCAGTTAGCTACTAACTGGGACTTTATCAGAAACATTTGTTATTGTTCCCCATATAAATTTTCAATTTAACTGTTTGTTAAATTTTAACTGGACATTCAGTAATCAGGCCATAATATTTTAATATGTTTAATAAAATATACAAAAAAAAAATTAAAAATATTAATTATAAACTAAAAAATAATTAAACTTAATTAAAAATAAATACAATGGTTTGCTTATAAAATATATTTATTTAATTGGAAATTTTAAATCAATTTTTAATCAATTTTCCATTTTTATTAAAATAAAAATACTTTTCAGAAAGGTTGAGGTTAAGAAGAAGAATAAATGTTTTTCTTTAAAAAATTATAAACACTATAAATTTTCAAATCAGACTAGACTGACTATAGTCTGCCTTTTGAATGGACAGGCGCCATATCAGTGATTTTCCATTTAAATTTTATTATTATTTGTGTCTTATAATTGTCAGATTGTCTCTATATGATAAATTTTTCAACAACCTGCCGGCCGTAAGAATCGAACCTGTATTTCTTCTAACATTGCAAGCGTAACAATACCAAGTCATGACCGCTTAATGATCACACCCAAATATGGCCTCGAATGCAATGCAGCTAAATTGCAGTTTTCTTTCCTATTAGCTTTTCTGTTATTGTATATTATACTCAGAAGTGACAAAAACAAACATTCTATTTTTAGATTTTTGTTTATTTTCTAATCTCCTCCGTTGCCAATATTTTGATTGAAAACAAAATACTTTTTGTTTTTTTCTAAATTTTGTAACTTAACATTAAATTTGTAAAAATTATAAAAAAAAGATCAGAGTGGTAAGTCTTAAAACATATAAGGAAAAAACTTAATTTAATAATGTATGAGTACAACATCTAATATGATGACCTGGTTTACACAATTCTACGCGATCGGTCCAAATATCAACAATTATATAGACATTTATGTATGCTTGAAAATTATGATAGAAAAATGTTTGCTGATTTGTATAGCAAGACTATGATGAGGTTTCTTAATGTTTGAGTTGAATATCAAACTCTCTAAATCCTGTTTTAAAACCTGACAAATTTTGTTTTTTTTTTTTTTAATACTAGAAAATATTTGAAGTTTGATTTTTAGTGTGTAAATTCTGTTTAATGATTTTGAAATTATTCAATATCATGGAAACGTAATATGGCACGACCAGGTATTTCTGAATTACATAATTTTTGTATAACTTCAGCTGCCTGTTCACAGGGGAATATCGAGTGTGGTGGAGGTTCAATTTTCTTATCCGCTACTAATTGAACCAGTTCACGTAATTGTTCTACCGATCCAGTATTAATGGCTATAATTTGTTGTTCATATTGCATGGAGAGTCTTGAAAATTTAGGCATTAATTTTTCAGCCACCTCTTCGCTGATGAGAACTACTCCACCCTTATGGAGACAATGCATAGAACGATGAAGACTGCGTGAGGTAGTTCCAAAATCAATGACTACATCTACGGGTCCACCACAAGTATTTTTAGTACGTTCTATTAATTGGGGCTCATATAAACATTCATTCCATTGTACAACACTGACACTGTAATTAAAAAAAAAAAAATTTTAGATAAAGAAAAATTAGTAAATTTTGATTATAGTATAGAAATGTATTTCAATATTAATCCATTTTAATTTTAAAATCTACTACAGTTAAATCCAGTTAAGACGAACTTCCACATTCAAAAAAGTTGTGGTGTAATGGTTAGCGCGTTGGACTGTTACACAGATGATCCCGGGTTCGATTCCCGGTGACGACAACATCAATTTAGAAAAAATAATATGTATGAGTTTTCTATCACTTATATGTATCGCTGCGCCCACCTTCCGTGTTACCATAGCACTTAACCCCACCGAAGTAAAATAATGAATCAGGGCTATGAAACAAAAAAAAAAGCTTCAATAAATTCGCCAACTCTACATCAGGTGGCGAGCAACAACTGTTCTAAGACTTATCTACTCGCGCAATTACAGTGTTGCGATGTTTAAAGCCCTTCATCTTTCACCACCTTTCATCTCTCCACTATCCCCTTTCCAAAGAAAGCAACACATTAATTAATAGGAAGAATTTCCTGAGTGTTGCTTCTCTTTAAAAAAAAAAAAATAATACATGACAGTTATTTGTGTAGTAATCAGTTGTTTTTACTGCAAAAAGTAATTTTTACTGCAAAAAACTGTTATGACAGTTATTCAAAAAAAAAAATTGTATTTTTGTATTTTAATCATTTTAATATTGCAATTAACAACTACCAAAACTGTATTTTTGCAGTAAACAGTAAATTTTCCTTAATTATTTAAGAAACACAAAATTTCGTTGAGTTTTCAAAAATTCTTGTTTAGTTTATATATTTTATTAATTATATATTTATAGTTTGGAAATAAAAACTAGAAAATTTAATATGTAGGATGTAAAATGTTTTATTGTTGAGCAATTCCATATGAAAACGATCAAAATTGGCAAATTTTTGGACGACCCCTCTCCGATTTTAAAATAAATAGTCTCAATCGATTGCCCAGCAAAAAATAATGTACCTACATATTTTTTTTTTTTATAGTGACTGGTTTAGTGGTGGTGTGCACCACTGTCATGTGACAAAATTGAAGAATTCTTCATAAGGGACCTCATTGAAACTACTAACTGCTGAAAAACAACTAACAAATGTAGTAAAAACAACTAACAACTGACAATTTTTTACTACAACAATTTTGAAACAACTGTAAAAATTGGTAAAAACGACTGTTCTTAACAGTGATTTTTTCGTTATTTTAGAAATATTTTTTTAATAAAAAAAATATTTCTTTCTTTCAATTACAATAAAAATTTGTATTTCCTACATCCTACTTAAAATGCAAAGTCAAAGTTCCAAACGGTACTCCAGTTACACCGTTTTTATGCATTAAAGACACAATGAAATTTTCTAATTATTATTTGCAAACTATGAGCATATAAATAATTACAAATATAAACTAAATGAGATTTTTAAAAGCTCGACATAATCTTTTTTTTTTTAAATAACTAACATAAATTAACAAATCTTTTTTTTTTTAAATAGCTAACAATAATTAACTGTTTACTGCAAAAAAAAAACTGTTTTGGTAGTTGTTTATTGTTTTAAAATAACTGTCATATTATTTCATAGAAAAACAAATGTAATTGCAGTTAAAAACAACTACTACTGACTACATCACAGACAACTGTCAACTGTAAAACTTATTTGAGAGTACGAATTCAAGTTAATAACACTATTCGACAAATTTATTTTTTGGAAATACATCATTTATGCATAATTTTGGCACGCTGATCACAAATATTGCAAACATTTTTAAATCGCAGTTAGTTTTCGAGATATTTTAACTTTTAGATTTTCATTGAACACCCTGTTTTAAAGCAAAATTGTATACAAATTATGTGTTGCAAGTGGAGGCCTTTTTTGGTGTTTTATAGCGCAACTTTTGTAAACTAAAATTTGCAAAAAATTATTTATTGTTCCTGGGTGTAAATATAGTCTAATTTGAAATGATCTATTCATGTTTTAATTTAAAATTTAAACTTACTTTTTAATTTCAGTAGCTAAACGGAAGCCCTCATCCCTGAGACTAGCTACTGTAATATCAATGTAATTATTAGCACCAGTATTTGCAAAATGATATGCTGCAATACGAACAGCCCATAAAGCTAAACCTCCAGTGCCAACTATTAAAATTTTACATTTTTTAGAAGGTTCTTCGGGACCCTTTAACTTTAACATTTCTGTAACGATTTCATGGGCTTTAAATACGGCATTCATGGCTAATAGAGCACCAGTGGGCAACATAGCTGCAACTGTGATGGGTAATGTATCGGGAATGGGTACAATATATTTTAAATCTGGCACAACCAATAATTCAGCATATCCAGCGGGTGACTCTTCAAATGGATATATAATAACACGTTGTCCAATCTGTAGACCATTACTATTTTCTTCTGTTACTTCACTGCCCAATGATTCAATAACACCTGCTACCTCATAGCCGGGGAAAAATGAACCCTCACGTACGCCAGCATGGGCTGGTGATGTTTGTGATGTTATCGAGGGACAGTAGTCACTTAAATCGGATGATACTGATGACATACTAGTAATTGAAGCTGAACGATCGCGACGTCTGTAGCAGGCACCGGCACAGACGATTGTTACGCGTGCCCCATATGGGGGCGTATCTTCAATGGGTACAAAGAAATTGAAAACACAATTTTTAGCCTGTGGTCCAGGTGATTCAATTGAAACTTGTCGGCAGAGTTTATTCATTTTGAAAGATTTAACACTATCACTGGGAGAGGATGAAATAGGACTATCCAAACCGTTTTGTGTAGCAATGGATAAAGGAGATGTAGCTCTGGAAAAAATAAAAGAAATAATAAATAATTTGATATTAAATTAATCAATCTAGAAATAAACCTATACACTTATAAAGTTTGACAACAGAATCTACAGAAAATGACAGTTTAAACAACTGTAAATTCATTTAAAAAGGCAACGAAGGTAATTACCGTTAAAATAACTTAGAATTTAGTTATTTTTAACTGTTGAAAAACAATTAACAAATGTAATAAAAATTACTAAGAAAGTCGTTAAAAGTAATAGTACATCACAGGTAACTGTTAAAAACAGTAATTTTTACCAATTTTTACAGTTGTTTCAAAATTTGTGTAATAAAAAGTTGACAGTTATAATGGTAAAAATTACTGTTTTTTAACAGTTATCTATGATGGAATATTGCATAAGTTTCGTATGAAATTTCATGTATAAACCTATACATATTTTGGCAAAGTTTAATATCAAATTAAGTTATCTGCAAGTTAAGACTTTATTACATACGGCTTCACATATAACCATATTAATTTTCTAACGAAATCATTTTCAAGTAATTTCTTTTACATAATTTAAAATAAAACAAGTACACTCATTAAAATTGATTTAATCAATTTTTTTATACCCTCCACCGTGTATATGTTACAAATGAAACAAACAAAAAATAATAAAAAAACATTAGAGGTGAAAAAAAATTTTTGTGAGGTGAAACACTTTTTTGGATGTAAAAAAAATATGTTTGTGGTGAAATAACATTTTGAGGTGAAATACAAATTTGAGGCGAATTTAAAATATTATTCACATCTTAGCGTCTGATGGAGAAATATGACGTTACATTTTATACACCAAACGCTAGTATGGTGTGTATTATATTACTGTGTATTATACAAAAATTTGTTAATTTTAATGAAAGTTTAGATCACTCTTATTAAATTAGGTTACAAAACTAAGCAGGGATTGAACATAAAGATCAATCAGCAAACGTGGACTTAGCTTATTATGAAAGTTGACCTGTATTAAAGGTGCGATTTTGATATACATGAAACATTCGTAATATCCGATTTCCACTAAGCCTCTGGAGTATTGTTTAAAACTTAGCAACTGAAGGGCATTCTGAATTGTATACTTATATAAACACAAAAATGGTGAGATATTAAGAAAAAAAAATCTGACCCTGACTATGAAATTGTACACCGAAAAAAATCCATGCATCTTTTGACGAAAAAAACTTTCGTAGCTATTTTTTTTTTTTGTAAAATACAAGAAACTTTCTTTCATTTTACGAAAATAAATTTAGTGCAGTCTTTTTACGAAACTAACGAAATAATTCGTATTCACTTTTTTTCGTAATATATATATCAAAATTTCTTTTATTTTACGAAACGGATTTTGCCTTTTTTTACGAAACTAATGAAACAATTTCGAATCATAATTGTTCGCAAAATATACAAATTTTGATTTAATTTTACGAAATAAATTATTTAAAATAAATATATGTAACATTTTGAGATTTGGCTAAAGATATTTTTATTGTACTGAATTACAATATTTAAAAAAAAATGTTCAAACATTTTGTTTAGTTCGAGGATTGTGTCATTTTGAAGAGCGGATAAAAAAAATTTTTTCGGAATATATAAAAAAAATATTTCGTAAAAAAGAAAATTCATTTCGTACATTCTACAAAATACTTTCGTATGTTTTCGTATATTTTACACAAACTTTTCGTGGCGCGAAATATTTGTACGTCGATTTTCGTATATACATATCGCACTTGATCAACAAGAGGGTATTAACTCAAAATTTTAAAATTTTCAGTAGAGTCAAAAAACTGTTTATGTCCACATTTTAACAGAATTTAAAAATTCAAACATATCATAATAAGCAAATTTCATTTGAAAATATTTATACATTGTTTTTGTTTTAAATTTTACCACTCATTGCAAAAAAAATCAATATTTTGAGTTAATACCATTTTTTTGAAATTTTATCGATTTAAATTTATAGAATAAAACAAATTTTATCAACAAAACAGTGTCAACTCAAAATACAAACAAATATAAATTTAACAGTTTGATTATTTTTAACATAAATAAAGGCTCAAATCAAAATAATACCTTTTTTATGAAAATATACGATTTATTTCTATTTGAACTTTTGTATTAACTCGAAATAATACCTTTTTGTTGAAATAAAGGTAATCACTACATTATCATGAAAATGGTCTCAAAAGTGGTTTTCGAGATGTAAGAGTAGTCGGAATACGTTGAAATTTTTACAATATATAAGATATTGATGTTGTTAGTTGATTTCTTGAAAAAAGTGATATTTAAAAATTTTGAGTTAATACCCTCTTGTTGATCAAGTGCGATATATATAACGCATGGATTTATTTCGGTGTAGTAATGGTTGATTTGAAGAGTCCTTATATGGCAACTACGTTGGACAGACAATCATTTAAACTGAAACACATTCCTTGTTTCTAAATAAGAAATACTCTATAATAATCGACTTGATTCGTTATTGCAACAAAAAAATATAAAGATTTTTAAAAAATTGTATGCAATCGGTTTAAAACAGATATTTGAACTTAAAACCTACCAGAACTACAACGTACCTAAAATGTTGAGTTCATATAATTGAAATTCATATACGAAATTCTTAAAAAAAAGTAACAAAATATGGCAAACGAAATATTAGTTTTCAGATTTGTATTGAAAAAAAAACGATAAAAAATATAGTGTGCTAAACTAATAACTGTCCCTTTTAAAGAGAAAGCTCAAATTTGTATTTCTCACAACGAGTCGTAAAAATTTTCTATTTTTTAAAATCTTTAAAGTTTTGTCTTTATTTTGATGTAGCTTTTCAGTTTTTAAAGTTATATTAAATACAAAATGTAAAAAATTTTTTAGAAAATTGTTTAAATTTTTAGTATTTAAATTTAAATTTAAGTAAATATTTTCTGATTTAAATTAAAAATCAAACAACATTTTTTCGATTTTTTTTAACCCAAAAAAAGTTTATTAATTCATTTATTTTTAAATATTATTCAATGAAAATTTATAAAAATTTTCCTAAATATAAAAAATATTGTTTCCTAAACACTCATTTAAAATTGCGTGGTTTTTAAATACCTAAAATTTAGATTATTATTGTGTTTAATCTTTAGATAATTATATTTAAGTTACCTTGAATATATCAAATACTACACACATGTTTATGTACTTTTTTTAAATTTTGTTTTTCTTGTCAAATATTAATTTTAAGATAAGTAGATGTTCATAAATTATAAAAAAAATCTACTTTAAAAAACAACAATTGTTTACAAAGAAAATAAGTAATACATTTTTTTTTTTAAAAATATGTCTTTGTTTTATTTTTTGCAAATGATTAACACTCAAGTGTATGTACTCAAATGTTCTTATTGAAGAATTATTATTATTCTTTATTATTTGAAAAATAATTAAAGTCAACAAATGACGCAATATTATTACTGTTTTATATATTTGTTTGCCTTATCCGCATGCGCATTACGAATTATATAAACAATTAATGTTTTTATTTATTAAGACAACAATTGAATATGTGCTGATGATCGATGTTTAGAATGTTGAACAGATCAAACAAGAACTCTTTGTATAACAAAGGTTAATTCAAAACTATCAATACACTCAAAAAAGTTTACAGTAGAATCTACTAAAAAAGGCAGAATCTACTAAAAAAAGGCAGAATCTACTAAAAAAGGCAGACTCTACTGAAAAAGACAGAATCTACTGCAAAACTATAAAAACTATAAAGCTTTTTCATGAAGTTTAAGAAATTTTTCATTCACATTGTGAAGAAAACTTCATTAGTTTAGTGAAAAAATTTCAATTAAACTTATCCAAGGAATTCTCTTTGTGGAAAATTTAAAATTTTTTCTCCAGATTCGTGTTTATCGACTTAATATTTTTAAAGGAAAGTGTTGTCAAAAATATTTTTTGCAACTCCTTCTATAAAAAAATCCATGGGACATACATAAATATCCCATTGGTCGTCAACGGTCAAAATTAGCGAACAAATACATTACCCAAGTAATAGCGAAAGACGGGACGAGTTTATTTATATTACGTCATATGAAACATGTTTTTCAATGATTTTGAATATGTAAACATTTTTTAAATTGTTTGAGTCGTAAATCTAGTTTTGACTATAGTCTTAAAAAATGCTTTTTATGCAATATTTCGAAATTGTGAAGGGATAGAAAAATTTGTAGACCAGATTTGGAATCAGAAGACAAAATTCTATAAATATCACTTATTAAAAATTTACTCAAACAAAAATTGCTTAAAATTCTATACGAACAAAAAATAAAGAAAACTGAACAAAAAACCAATGTGACAATAAGCCAAAAATCGATTGTTTGAATATCAATGGCAATTTAAACAATTTTTTTAATTGATTCAATTAAAAAATTTATTGAATTTTCTAATATATCCATACAGTGTTGACAACATGTAAACAAAATTTTTAAAAATTTGGCAAACTATTTTCTTTTATTTTATTTAGATTAAATAATCAAACAAAGGTTTAATTATATCAATATATTATTTAATTTGTAAATAAAAAGAAAAAAAATCGTAAATGATTAACTTTTAATAAGTTGAATAGTTTACCGATTTCAAATACACGCAAAATCGTAGTTATTTCACTAGAGTTTGCAACACTCTTTTTGTTGAGATATTCGCGTACGCACGAAAACTTAATTTTGTTTCGTGTTTTATCTGTGGTAATAAAAGTGCACATGTGGATTTATATAAACCTTATAGAAAAAGGACAATTAAACTATTATTTTTGTAAATAATTAAATTTTCAATAAGTATAAGTGTCATTAAACTATCATTTTAAAGTTGTGTGTGATTTTTTTAAGAAAGCAATTCAATTACAAGAAAAAGTTCAAGACAAGACAATCAAAACAAAAATTTTGTCTTTACTTTTATTTGTTTTCTTATAATAAATTTTTATATTAAAAAGCTTTAATTTTATTATAAATAAAATGTCAATTTAATTTACAAACCTACATTTCTTTTTGTATTTAATGGGGGCATATAACAAAAATAAAAATATACGAGTTTTCAATTAAAACTACCATTGTTTTCTTCTCAAGTTTCAATTAAAGTTTTAATTTACTGAATTAAGCAAATCTTTTGCTGATATTAGCAATTTTTCTGCAAGGATCCTTCCAGCCAAAATGTTGCTGACTTTACTGACTTTTTTATTTTAGTGTATATTTATATTCAAACTAACAACATAACGAAGTTGAAAAAATTAGAAAGAGTTAACCCCATGTCAACTTTTGTATGGGATTTCGTAACATGTTAAAATAACTAAAAATTTAGTGTAGTAAAAACAACTAACAATGTGTTAAAAACAACTGACAATTTTTTACTACACTCATTTTGAAACTACTGTAAAATTGGTAAAAAAAACTACAGTTTTGAACAAATATTTTTTGGTATTTTAAAAATAATTTTTAATAAAAAATATTTTTTTCTTTTAATTACAATAAAAATACAATAAAAGATCCTACTTAAAATACGAAGCCAACATTCCAAACGGTACTCCAGTTATAACGTTTTAATGCATCGAAGAATCAATGAAATTTTTTAATTATTGTTTTAAAACTATGAACATATCAACAACAACAAATATAAACTAAATGAGAATTTTTAAAAACTCGATATAATCTTCTATTTATAAATAACTAAAAGAAATTAACTGTTTGCTGCCAAATTACTGTTTGGGTATTTGTTTATTAAAATACTAAAACAACTGTTGCAAAAGTACAGTAATTTTCTTTATGTTTTTTTGTTTAAAACAACTGTCATAATAGTTGTTTTGTATTATTTCATAGAAAAACAACCGTAATTGCAGTTAATAACAACTACCTACTACGGATTACTGCACACACAACTGTCATGTAGTAACTGCAAAACTTTTTTGAGTGTATAGTTTTAGAAATGAAAGGAAAAATACATAAAATTATTATGTTTATTATATACATTTTTAATTACATCTTTGAAATTAAACAATTAAAGAATTTAATTAATGATATTCTGTAATTTATACAGCTGATTTGAAATTAGAAACAAATGTAATCGATCTAAATTAAAAGTTTTCATTCATTAAGGGGTTTACTAGCTTTAGAAATAAAATAAAAAACGACAATATTTAAGAAATTATAAAAAAATAAATAAATGATTTATTGAAAAATTTTTTTGCGATGGAAAAACCAAATATTAAATATTATTTTTAAAAATTATAATTTAGAATTCGGACTACCGTTTCATTATACAACTTTTTTTAAAGGCACAAATCGGGTGCCCCATCGATGAGCCTTGGGTAATCATCTGAGAAAACACTATTTAGTCCCTAACGTAGCCGGATTTTTAAATTTTTGATTTGCATTAAAATGGTACGAGGGTAAACTCAAAATGGTGGTAAAGTCAATAATTAAACAAAGCACCAAAAAAAATGTTATTTTTATTTTTCCCAAAAATGCGAGGCAAAAATTTTAAAATGTCTCTGCGTTAGGGACTTAATTTTTTAGTCATCTACAAAACAAACAAAAAACGATTGAAAATCGGTGCACCCGTTAAGGGCGACCTTCAATATCTTGTTCTGAGAACCCTAACTTTAATATCTTGTTCTGCGAACCCGACCTACAATATCTTGTTTTGAGAACCCGACCTTCAATATCTTGTTTTGAGAAAAAAGCATTGAAAGTAAATATTGCTCATTAAAAATATAGGGCGAGGAGTTTGTTTAACAAGCTGTACCTTTTTTATTTCTGCGATTTTTATTTCTTCACAACGTATAGAAAAAACTTCACTCTTGAAATATAAAAAAAAATCAAAAACTAGTAAACTCCTTAATCAGTTTTGTAATATTTTCATTGATTCACTAAGGCCCGAATTGAATTGAAAATTTATATGGGAAACAACAACAAATGTGTCAATTAAAGTCCCAGTTAGTAGCTAACGGGACATTGTGAAAATGAGTCCAAATCATTTAACGATCAATAAAAAATAAATTTATTTTGAACGAAAAGCACTTAAATTGAAATTTTGATTTTATATCAATCTTGATTTTATATAAATTTTTTCAAATATTAAAATATAAAATATACAATTTTTCATAATCACAAACCTTGTTTCTTTCAATAAGCGTTTATGAGAAATTATTTCTTGACTATGAAATGTTTTTATGTAAAAAATTTTCTTAATATCGAAAGATTTCTCTAATGCCAAATAAAACAATTTTATTTCGAAAAGCATTATTATGAAGCTTAAATTTTACAAAATTTTCGAATTACGGAAATTGATTTTTAAAAAATTCTATCAAATTGCATGCTCAAAATCTTTAATTTAAACGTATTAGTAAAAAAACGAGTTTTCGAAAAGTAGGATTTAAACCGAAAAAGCATATGCGGAAAATGTCGTGTTTTATTTCAGAAATATTGTGGGAAAAATACATAAATTAATTTCGAAATTTTTAAAGAGTTTTTTGTGTGTACTCAGACTACAATTTGTGCTCTACTGATTAATTTATAAGAGAATTCCGGCAATCCTGTACATTGTGACCAAGCATACCGGTACGTATGATTGATATTCAACTAAAATATCACTCATGCTTAATCACATATGTATGTAAGTTACAAATTTAATATGGTTACTGTTTTTCACGGTTGTCCAAAATTGAGGTGGACTAAATATGTATCCGAATAATTGAATTTAAAACAAAATGTTATTAATTTGTATTTGCATGAATTATATTTGAGCTAAACTTTTGTTCATTGAAAGTAACAAATTAATTTGTTAAAATCAGCGAATAATTTTACAGATATTAGTAGACAAAAAAACATAAAAAATGTGAAATTTTTAGTTTTTTTTAGATTTTTATTTATTGCGAATAAAAATCTGCCCTTCTGAAAACAGCAATCTACTACTTTTAGCAAAAACTTCTGTTAATTTTAGCAAAATATACTGTTATATGCATTCTGCTAAACTTAAGGCAATTATAACAAAAATGTTGTTGATATACTGTTTTTGTTTGCTGTTTCTAGTTTAAAAACATTTTTTTTCTAATTTTAGCAATGTAAATTGTTATTTTCAGTTAACTAAAATTCAACTCGAATATAACTAAAATGTTGTTAAAGTTAACCGTTTTATTTTTGCTGTTCTAATTTTATTAATATTTAGCAAAAAAAAAATCTGAAATTTCAAAAATTATCGGTTTAATAACGATCGTTTTTCATTACATACCAGTATATGTTTATAACTTTAATGTAAACTTTCTTTAGAGCTATGAAATTGTTTTAAAGACTAAACATTTTAATTTTTTTATTAATTTCATAATTTTCATACATTTAAAACTTTATTTTTATTCTCAAGTCTTCAACATATCTTATAAAGTGTTTTTGTTTTTATGGTTTTGGACTTCTATGCAAATGTTTCATATATTATATGAAGCGTTTCATTGGCTTAATTCCAATGCATCTTTGAAGACGTTAATGAAGAGTTTCATTAATTTAATGAAACTTTTAAATATTGTAGAAATTTTTAAAACTGTTTCATAAATTCTATGAACGCTTCTTTGTCCATTTCATAGATTCTATGAAAAGTTTCAATGGACGAGTTCCAGTGACAATTTTCATTAAAGCTATGAAGAAATTCATTAATGAAGTGAAGATAATTCTCTCAGTGTATTTTAAGTATTGAAAAAGCTATGTATATTTATCTTTAAAATATTTCTAAATATTTTGCATACAAAACAAATCAATATTATTACAGTAAACCCGGTTAAGACGAACTCCGAGGGACCAAAAAAATTAGTTCGTCTTAAGCGAGGTTCGTATTAAGCGGGGTTTTTTTTTAACGATAAAAAATATGTATTTATTAAAACAAAACAAGATTATTCAGATTTTTACATAAATAAAAAATAAAATTAGCATTTCATGCATTCACAATTAAAAATTCAATTAAAATTCTTTATTTTTTTTTTTTTAAGTCTGTTATTTTTTTCTGAATGAGTGAATTAACTATTTCATTCGTTATAAGTTTTTCTATTACCAAAATATGATTGTCAGCTTCTTCGGCACACGATTTTGTTAGAATATATTTTTTTACGTTTATAAAACTATTGTTACCGTTTATATATTAGGTACTTCCTCCTCTATTTCGACTTCTTATCACTTGACAAATTTTCAGCATCGGGAGGATTAACAATTTCCAATATTTCTTCATCTGATATTTTCCAATATTTCTTCATCTTCTTGTGACGTCAAAACATTAGCATCTATATCTAGAAAGTCATCCACGGATATGGAATTCATATTAGATCTATCCCATTAAGCGGATTAAGAGTGTACTAAACATGGTAATTTATATGAAAACAAGTTTTTGGGACTGCTTAAAACAGTTCGTAATAACCGAGGGTTCGTATTAATCGAGTTCGTATTAAAAGATGTATTTTATATGAAAATTGTTGCCAAAACGTCGGGACTTTTAAATTAGTTCGTATTAACCGAGGGTTCGTCTTAACCGAGTTCGTCTTAAGCGAGTTTTACTGTATATTGAATTGTGTACAATAAATTTCATTATGCCAAGGTTTCCATTTAGAATAACAACGCAAATTTTTCCAATGCAAACAACCTTTAACGATTTTTTTTTTTTCAATTATGAAATTAAAAACAATTTCTAGCAATTACAATTTTCTAGATCAATTGTCAATATAAAACCACATGCAAATAAATTATGATCATAAATGTATTCTATTTAGGGATTTTTTATTCCCACAATTTTCTGTTTCAGGGAAAGCGGAACATTTTTTTAAATTTCCATTTTTTTAAATTTTAGGTTTTTTTTTAATGTTGGCGATTCTTTAAAATATTAACAATTTTTTCGGTTTTTCCCAAATTTAGTCCATTTTTTTTTACAAATTTTAATTTAAGTTTTAATAATACGAGTATCCACTAGTTTTCAAGCTACAAACGAGTTCAATCCATAAAATGAAAAATAAAATTACACAGAAAAAAATATAAGCCAAAAATATCTAATTAATCGATTGTTTGAATATCAATGGCAATTTAAAGAATTTTTTTAATTGATTCAAATAAAAAATTTATTGAATTTTCTAATATATCCATTCAGTGTTGACAACATGTAAACAAAATTTTTAAAAGTTTGGCAAACTATTTGTTTTTATTTTATTTAGATTAAATAATTAAACAAAGGTTTAATTATATCAATATATTATTTAATTTGTAAATAAAAAGAAAAAAAAAACCCAAATGATTAACTTTTAATAAGTTGAATACTTTACCGATTTCAAAAACACGCAAAATCGTAGTTATTTCACTAGAGTTTGCAGCACTCTTTTTTGTTGAGATATTCGTGTACGCACGAAAACTTAATTTAGTTTCGTGTTTTATCTGTGGTAATAAAAGTGCAGATGTGGATTTAAATGAACCTTATCGAAAAAGGACAATTAAACTATTATTTTTGTAAATAATTAAATTTTCAATAAGTATAAGTGTCATTAAACTATCATTTTAAAGCTGTGTGTTTTTTTTTTAAGAATGCAATTCAATTACAAGATAAAGTTCAAGACAAGCAAAACAAAAATTTTGTCTTTACTTTTATTTGTTTTCTTATAATACATTTTTATATTAAAAAGCTTTAATTTTATTATAAATAAAATATCAATTTAATTTACAAACCTACATTTCTTTTTTTATTTAATGCGGGGCATACACACAAAAAAATATTTCTTACATTGCGCCAAGTAAACATTTTGTTGAATAAAAAAAACATAATCAATTACTTTTTTAATTGACTCAATTACTTTTTTAATTGACTCAATTAAAAAGTAATCAATATTTTAAATAATATTGATTACTTTAAATAAACAAAAATATTGATTACTTTTTAATTGAATCAATTAAAAAAGTAATTGATTATTTTTTTTATTCAACAAAATGTGTACTTGGCGCAATTTTTTTTTTCTGTGTAAAACAAAATAAAAAATACGAGTTTTCAATTAAAACTACCATTGTTTTCTTCTCAAGTTTCAATTAAAGTTTTAATCAATTTAACTAAATTTTTAATTGAGGTTGTAAAGAAAAACAATAACTCTTTCAATTGATATTATTATTATTTTAATTGAAAGAGTTTTAATAACAGTCTGCGAATTTTTTTAGTTAATACTATCATTTCAGTGGTAGGTACAAAATCAATTAAAATATTAATTGATTCAATAAAATTTTTAATTGAAACCCGTTTTTAGTTTTTTCTGTGTATAAGTGTTCTATTCAATGCAGAAAATTTGTAATTGATATTGAAAAATTTACAGTTGTAGTTAAAGAAGTTACAAATTTATTAAGGATTTATTTTAAATTTTTTAATTATAGTGCAAATATTCTAATTGAAATTAAGATTTATGTGATATTAAACATTTTACTTAAAATGTTCTTAATTTCAAATAATTTATAATTTATGATAAAAGATCGAAAAATAAACTTCTGGTTTTAATTTTTTAAAATTTAAAAGTAAAACACTTAAAATAATTAGTTACAATTAAATCTATAGTTTTTACAAGTTCTAATGCAAAATTCCAATTATGTTTGTAATTTTATAAATTTTAGATTATTATATTAAGCTTTCTACTGAAATTTTTAATAGAAAAATTAGTTTAGTTTAGTTTTAGTTCTATTTGTTTTTTTTTCATTATTAGAACCTTAAGAATAAAATTCTTTTGTGGTTCAATTGGGATTACATAAGTAAAGTCATTATTTAACACTTAAAGATAAGTAAATTATTTTTTAAAGTATAAAAGTCAGACAATAGTTCAACAAATTGAGAAAAATATTAAGTGAACTGGCTTTATAGTTTAGAGGAGAGTAAAGGACTAAAACGATAAAGTTATCGAAAATGTTTTAAAGAAAAAGAGAAAAAGAAGGAGAAAGAAAATTAAAAGTATATTGTGAGCTAATTGTTGGAAGTTATATGTTCAAATGGGGATTTCTTGAAACTGTTTATTCCCGAAATAGGTTTAATGTTAATAGGTAGGTCATTCCATAACTTAATTGCGTTAACGAAAAAAAATCTGCTTGTATTGAGAAAGTTGTGTCTGGGTATTATTAAAGTAATGTATCTTGTAGATCTAGCAAATGTAAGTTTTTCAAACAGATAAGCAGGAGTCTTCTGATGCAAAAGCTTGTGCAATAATATAAGGTTACGCATACAAAGGTAGTCCTCTAAATCACAACCAAGGATCATATTTTTCAAAGATGATATACTATCAAACCGTGCTAGACCATATACATATCGCGTTGCATTGTTAAAAGACACCTGTAATTTGTGCATTGAGTGTGCATCTAATTTACTATACACCTCAGCTGAATAGGTTATCAGCGAAAGAATTAACTGAACAACAAGCTTTCGCTTAATTTCGACTGGTGTAAAGTAAGACGACATTCGCAGATTACGTAGTACAAGAAAAACATTACGCACAACATTGTTTATGTGGTCTGTACATGAAAAGGTCGAGTTAATGTAAAATCCCAGATATTTTGCTCTGTCGACATACATCAGAGAGGTGGAACCAAGATATAATGTTGGAAAATAACTACGATCCAGTGTAAATTTACTGATTGGTAAAACGAAGGATTTCTTAGGATTTAGTACCAAATTATTGGTTTCAGCCCAAGTTTTTATAGCATCTAAGTCCTCATTAAGTTTGTAACATAAGTCTTCTATCAAACCAAGGCGATTAGAAATATAAAGTTGAATATCATCAGCATAACCGTGAATTCGAGCATACTTGCAGACACTAAACACGTCATTAATAAAAATGCTAAATAACAGAGGACCTAGAACGGATCCTTGCGGTACACCAGAAGTTATACCTCTTAAACCAGATTGCATATTTCCTACAATCACCTTCTGAGCACGCCCAGTCAAATAATTTTTCATAAGAAACAAAGCTGAATCAGTAAAACCAAAATAGTGCTTTAATTTTTGACAAAGAATAGCATGACTTACTTTGCCGAGTGCCTTAGAAAAATCTAACAAACACATGAATGTCAAATTTCCCAAATCATACTCAGGTCTGACATCATCCATTACCTTTAAGGCGGCAGTGGTATAGCTATGAGCAGCACGGAATCCTGATTGCAATGGAGATAAAAGTTTGTTCAGATTTAGATAAGATGTGATTTGCTCTGCCATAAGGGACTCAAAAACTTTAGCAAAAACTGAAAGAATACTTATCGGTCGGTAATCACTTGCGTTAACAGCAGTAGATACTTTTGCTATGGGAATCACTCTTCCTATTTTCCATAAATTGGGAAAGATGGACGTTGTTATGCAGTGATTAAATATATGCGTTAGTGGCCCAACAACATACGGCAGTATTAATTTCACAAACTTAATAGACACTCCATCTTCACCAATAGCATTAGAACGAATTTTCAAAACGTTCCTGATCTCTTCAGCCTCAGACACCGTAGAAAACGTAAAGCTATTATTGCAATAAAGAGAGCTTTGAGGACTAAGATTATGGTTTCCCATTATAGCACTATCAATTACAAATGAAAATATAATTTAAAAATTTTGTTTAACTCAATTACATTAGAACTTTTCTAAATTTAATTTGTAATGTTCAACATGAGAATACAGAAATTTAATTTTCAATTTAAAATTGTCATTAAACACTTTAAATTCGATGGAAAACTGAATTTTAAACATTGTACAAAGCTATATGGCTATATTGTACAAAGCTATTATATATTGTACAAAGCTATTATATATGAAATCATGCTATTTAATATATACCATATGACATACCTACGGTTATATCAATCGATTTAAATTTAGATATTAATATGTATGAGTAAATATCAAAATTTTTCGAAAAACCAATACTAAGATAAAGTTAAAACCAAGATCATATGCGCCATTACATTTCTCCATATTAAGCTATATAAAACCATATGTTTTTATATGATGTTATATTAAACAATATAGAATAGCATATGAATGTTGTTACTCGGGAGATATGATACAAATTTTAATTGAAAATAAAATCAATTAAATACACTCACAAGAACTTTTCCATAAAAAATCAAGTTATTTAAAAATTTAATCGGTAACGTTGTTTCAATTGAATATACAGTTAAATTACCAAAGAAATATATTTTTTTAACTTTCTGTCTGTTATTCAACAAACAAAATAAACAAAAAAAAAAACGGACTTTCGGTAATAGTTAAAATATTTAGTTAAAATGTTCTATTTAAAACAAAAAGTTGTTATATTATATTGAGTATTGAAATAAACGAAAATCTATTGTTTTTATGGATTTTGTCAATTAATTTTTCAAGAGTTGAAAATAAACTAAAAAATACAATTGTTTTAAACGAAAAGTAAGTAGTCCTGATTTTAACTGATTTTCAGTTAATTATATGTGTACCTATATTCAGTAGTCTTTACGGAAAAAATATTGTGTGTAGTTACAAATTATTTTAATTGATACTACAATTTCTTTGATAGGACCGAATTCAATTAAACTTTTAATTTAATTATCAAATATTTTAATTAACTCGATATTGAGTTTTTTCCGTATAATTATATAAATACCTTGGTGGCACATATTGTTGGGTATAGATATCAACCGGCATTTTTATTATAATTATTTTTTAACACAAATTTTCACATAGAACAATTGTAAGTACACTTTAAATTTTCTTTCAGTTTTTTTATTTTTTTTTTTTTTTAATTTTCCAAATTTGTATACTTTTTTTTCAGAATTCAAAGTTTTTGTTTTAAAAGATTATTTTTCTTTTTTCTTGATTATAAAGTTCTTTCAGGTTTAATAGTTGGCTATCAACTAAACCTTTATGCTGCTGATCACGAATGTTTTGTTGGATTCTTAACAAAACACTTTTACAATTGAGTTGATTCTCGAAATCGAGATATTTCTTTATTATATACTCGCGAAATGTGCCCATACACTCAAAACCGGTGAGAAAAAATCGAGTGAATTTTAAATATATGTACAACCAAAATCATATCACAAATTGTATAAATTAAATGGGGTAAACATAAGGTTTTTTCCAAAATATACAAAAGTACACTCAAAAAAAAAATGTTAGTTTAAATGAGTATTAAATATAAAAGTGTTGATTGTTTAGATATTTTGTTTGTAAATAAATAAAACCAGGAAAACAAATGTATAGAATTATGAATTTATTAAATGCGTAATTATGCTAATAAGGAAGATTTAGTTGAATGAGGTAAACAAAATTAACCCTATAACGCTCTTTCATCTATTTGTGATGCAACTAAACTCATATGAAGTGTTACCAGGGTAGTTGAGCATAAAATCGTGCAATTTTCCAGAAAAAATCGTCAAAAACTTGTAAAATATCGTCAACATAAAAAGTATTTTGGTGGAATAAAGTTTTAATAAAAAAAATAAAAGACATTAATGTAATTCACATTTCACGTGCTAACATGCCATCGTTGTAATATGACACGATTTTGGACACTTTTCTATGGTTTAAATTTCGAAAATCATTTACAACTGTTGCACTTTACCACTTAAACTGTTAATCACTTATACATTTTTTAAACCTTAAATTTTTTTTTAAAAATTTGGAAATTCTTTAACAATGTTATTTTCTTTAATTCTTAAATTTGGATTAAACTAACGAATTAAAATTGCTTATCAAATTCAAATCGCTTTACATTTAATGACATAACAATAGATTCTGAAATTTTTGATTATTTCATGTTTTTCATTTTGAGTTTGGCTTTGATATGTCTAAATATAAATTATTTTTATTCAAAAATAATTCATTGCTGCTTTTTTCCATTTTCAAATATAAATTGTGAATATCTGAGGTTTTACTTTGGTACACTTTATTTATATTATTATGTCTGTTTTTTAGGCTTTATGAAACAAGACCCCAATGAAATAAGTCCCCAAACCAAAAATGAAATAAGGCCCCAACAATTTCTAATAAAAAAAATTGGGGTCTTATTTCATTTTTTGGGGCTTTATTTCATTTTTTTTTTGCGACTTTATTTCATAATGAAAAAGGCCCCAATATGAGAAATGAAATAAGTCCCCAAATAATATTTTTGGGGTGTATTTCATTTTCTTAAAAATCAAAATTTTTAAGGAATGTAAGCAACCAATCTCATTCAAAGCACGCAGAAAAAACTTTATTTCGCGAAGCCGTCTGCCGCGTTCTACGGATGAAAAAAAACCCTAAGAGCGGCCGAAGGCCGCCACCCAGAATAACTTGTTTTTCAAATCAGATGTCAAATCCGTTGAAATCTTATATTTTTAAGACACCAAGTAACATTTATTTGACCTGTCATAACTTTTTATGTCAAAAAATACCAACCCACACCAAGATTTATTGTTTTTTAATGATTATTTTTTTAAAAGTCTATTTTATTAAATATTTTACGTATATATTAGTGTCTAAACGTTAAATAAACAGAAGATAAAAAACAATCAATTAGCTGTTTAAATGACAAAGCTATGACCGGTCAAATTATATTACTTATTGTCTTAAAAATAAGATTTCAACGGATTCGACATTGGATTTGTAAAAACAAGTTTTTATGTGTGGCGGCCTTCGGCCGCTCTTAGGGTTTTTTTCCTCCGTAGAACGCGGCAGGCGGCTACGCGAAATAAAGTTTTTTCTGCGTGCGACACAAAAAACAAACTATCAATTCGTTTGCTATATTTTTTTTTTGGGTACAAGAAAAATCTTCCAGTGAATATTGTTTAAAATTGTTTTTTAGTGAAATATTTTTAATGTTCATATTTACAGGTTTCATTTACTAATTTTTCTTATGTTCTTGCCGTCAAACAGCTGAGGACTCTTTGCAGGTATATACACAAAAACTATGTATTAATTAGGAATAAAAAAATATTTTAATGTAATAAAGGGTCCGCCATCTAACGTTTTTTTTTTCATCTAGTGCTTATTTCGTGAATGGTTTGACAGATAATTAGTTTTATCCTTCCGCTGAACGAATATGGTCCGTATGTTCGTTATCTTGTGAAAAAAGTGAAAGAAACTGTCATCCTCATCGATAAACCAAGCGTGAAAAGCCAAAAACAGTGCGTACACCCGAGAATATTGCTGATGTGGCAGAAAGTGTTCGTGAAGCGCCATCAACATCAATTCACCGTCGTTCTTAACAATTGAACATTTCGGAGACATCATTGAGACGAATTTTGCATAAAGACCTTGGTATGACGCCATACAAAGTCCAATTGGTTCAGGAGTTCAAAAAAAAAGTTATTTGGCGGACCCTTTATATAATTTAGTTTTTTTTTTTAATTGGGGCCTTATTTCATTTTCGAAATGAGGCTTTATTTCATTGTGAAATAAAGCCCCAAAAATTGAGCCGTTTTTTTCATTTTATTTTGGGGTTTTGTTTCATTTTGTTGGGGCTTTTTTTAATTTTTTTTTGGGCATTGTTTCATAATGAAATAAAGCCCCAAAAAATGGGGAGTTATTTCATTTTTGGTTTGGGGACTTATTTCATTGGGGTCTTGTTTCATAGAGCCTGTTTTTTAAGCACTGGATTTATTGTAGAACTTATTTTTTATCTTTTAAAGTTGTATTTACTCAAGGTCTGTTTGTTCCGCAATAATTTAATGCTTAATTTTTATAAAAATGTAAAAAATTGAATACCGTAAAAATGTGAACACAGAATTTATATTAAGCTAAACCCAACATATATTTATAAAATAATTAAATCCGTTTTGGTTTTAGTTTAATTTAATTATAGTATTTGTATTTTAATAGTATATTATTTCACATCATATTAGCAAATAAATGTTAGATTTCAATAAAAATAGTTTGTTTTTTTTATTTTAACGAAATAATATAAATCCAAAAATAGATATGTTTTGCTGGCATATTAAACTTTTTTCAAAAAATCATTTAACAACTGTGGTGAATCAGTAGATTTTAATGAAATTTGGATATGTTGTTAAGGTCAAACAATCACACGTTTATGGGTTAAAAAGGGTGTCAAAAATTGCCACACTTTTGTATAAAAAACATGTTTAAACTTTAAGAAATTAAAATTTTTTTGTACGCAGTATTAAAGTACTCCAAAAACGAAAATTGTTATACCCATATTGCCTATGCTGTGGGCCAGGGTTGCCACATATTTGAAATATTTAAAATATGGGTTATAAATGCTCTTCGGGAATGAAGCCGAATGATTATGAAAATTGAAAAAAGTCCAGACACCCCCTCGAAAAAATTAAATAAGCATTATTATACGTTAAATTGAACTCAGAACAACAAACAACTTCATATACAAATGTTCACTCATAGAAAAAGTCCATACAATTTGTTGAATTTCAGCTACGACACCAGAAAATGTAGGTAAAGACCACTGCAAATGTAGTTGAAAACAAATGAAAATTCACTTAAACAAAAGGACGACTTACATTTCATTAAATTCAACTAACATTGTCATTTGTTTTTTAATGTTCAAAAAATGACTAACAATTGTAGTAAAAATTAACCACATGGTAGTAAAAAATAAACAAACATTTATTTTTTTTATTTTTTTAAATAACAAAAAAATTAATGTAAAATCATAAAACAGTCATTTGATGTCGTTTGTTTTTTTTTAATGAACTACAAGGTTAGTAAAAAATTTAATTTGTTCTACAAATGACTGACATTAACATTAAAAATAAAGAAACTGTATTACAACCCAAACAACTACATATTTTTAAAGCAGAAGTTTCCTGAGTGTAATACCTGAATTTGCGCCAGCAGAAGTTTCAATGAAATTGAAAATCACAGTAGGCTAAAAAGATGTTTCCAGATCTAACAAGAGGCAGGTTCTTATTTATGACCGGCAATAAAAGTAGTTAATAAAGCGTACTTAATAGGTGCGGAGTAACGATTTTTGGTCCGTTTTGCTCTATATCGCTTAGTTTCCGAGATATAGCCTAGTTAATGATTATAGAATAAAAAATAAGAGAAAATAACGTCATCTACAGGTGAGACTGATAGCGGAGACACAAAAAAATAATGCTTTGAAAACAATTGTGGTTTGAACTAATGTAATAAAATGACATTTTTTGGTTTGATGCAAAAAAAATTTCGCACATTTATACCACTGTTTAATATTTTTTTTGGCGTTTTTATGCAAGTTTAATCACTTATTTTGTTCTTTCCAAAAAATGTGTTTAGATAAAAAGTCATTTTTTTTTAGCACACAACCCCTTTTGAAAAAAATTTTTGCCAGTGTTGCCAGGTCAAAATCGTCTTTATATTTTGAAAAAGTTGTACAAAAAAGTGTAAAAAATCGTATTATATTACACCGATAGTACATGAGCGCTTGATTATTCTTTTTTTTTATTAAAACTTTATCCCACTTGTCACAAATATTTTTTTTTTGAAAATATAATGACGATTTTGACGATTTTTATTTGAAATTTGGACGATTTTGTGCTCAACATACCTGGCAGCACTGGGTACGGCCAATTGTTTGAAATAGTGTATATATAAATATATATACATACATATATGTATATTCCAACGCGTGTAAAGATAAATAGTTAATAAGAAATAAACTTATTAAAACTCTGCATTCAAATTTTGCGTTTTAATAACTTTTTTTTAAGTTGTTTACTCTTATCGTTTTTTTTTTTGTTAAAATTAGTAAACATTAAAAAACAAATACGCTTGATTTCAAAATTATAACAAAACAACATTTTTATCAAAACAATAATATAAACATGTTTGAGTTTTAACAAAAAAAAAACAAATAAATATAAATGTTTTTTTTTTTAATAAAAGTATTCAGTTCCTACTATGGCCCATATTGAACAGGTCCCGTATGCACTTAACGTAGTGAAAGCACACACCATCAACATGTGCACGTCCGTGTCCAATCAAATTTCACTCAAATTTTAAACGTCAACAATTAATAATCCAGTATTTATTTAAAAGTCGGCTTAATTTAAAAATTGTACATTAATTATTTAAACGGTCAAATAAAGATCGTTTAAATTTAAAAAAAGAAAAACTTAAAATAATAATTTGTTTTCATAGCAACAATAACAAAAATTTAATTTTCCTAAACTGTACGTTTAAAAGAACAATTTTTGTTTGTTAAAATTAAAATTCATCTGTAGAACAAAAGAAATGTTAAATTGAAGTAAACAAAAAAAAAAAATGGAAAAATAAAAAAAAAGTGCTAGGTATATGTATACAAAATCGGTTATACTGCAGTGTATTGCTTGCTGTTCAGGCATTGTAAACGTGATCATCACGCATTTGTGTAGTGATCATATGTTCAACCAACATCCAATTTCTGTATTGTGGTAGTTTCATTATGTATCTTCTGCTCTCTCTCTCTCTCTCGCTCTCTCATATTATCCATTGTAAATTTATATTATTTTACTTAATGTTTCAATAACTTGGACAAATGCATATAAGAAAATTTATATAGTTTCTCACACTTTTGATCGAACACCAGAAATATTTTTGAAAACATTCACACAAAAAAATCGTTGCCAGGTAATTAGGAGCACTTCAACTAATAAAATTTATTCGCAAGGAGAGGGGAAGTTGCAATAAGGGGAAAAGTATTCCCCTTGAAGGCCTGACCAAAACCCTTGGGATAGAAAGCTGAAATATGTGTTATTTCGGATATGACCCAATAGGGAAAAGTCTCCACCTTGGAGCCTGGCCAAACCCTATTAGATAGAAATTTTAAATATATGTTTCTTTAAATATGACCCAACTTATTATTATGAAATCTTGATGATTTCTCACTGCCTGCATAAACTACAAAAGCACCGAACTTGAAATTTGGTATGAGGGTTCCTTTTACGCGTAGTAATGCGCTTATACAGGATTTAAGAAAATTCCTCCGAAGAGAGGCAAAAAGGCACCCCCTTGACGGCGTGAAAAACCCACTACAGTGGGAAACTTGAAATTTGGTTCCTAATACCATGCAGAAATCCGCAAAATTTTCCCCCTGGTGAGCTGTCTAATCCGCTAAAGCGTTGGGCTTAAAATTTGGTATGTGGGTTTCTATAGCCCCCATAAGAAAAATGGTCTAGGTACAGCTTAAAGTGGGTACTTTTGACTTTTTTCGTTGCAAAAATCATAACTTCTGTGGTAATACAGATATTTTCTAACAAAGCGTTTGAAATATAGCTTCTTAAGTTTCAAAATGTGTGTTAATATGATGTGTTAGGTCCACAGGGGGCTTCAAGTTCTTCGGTTTAAGTTCAATATTATTTTATCCCAGATACTTAGTTTTTAAATATTTTTAATAGTAATATCTTAATGTAATTTAAATAGTACACTCACAATATTTTGACAGTAACTAATTGTAGTTTATTTAAAAAGTAATATGTAAACTTTAGTTTTTAAGGAATTTACATTTAAACTACAAAGGAATATTTTTTTTAACTTATTTATTAAAAAAACAATATATGATTCTTCTTCGAGCTTAAGATCTTTTGTTAAAACGATTGTAAATTAATAATCTTTTGTTAAAACGATTGTAAATTATTAATTTACAATCGTTTTAACAAAAGATCTTAAGCTCGAAGAAGAATCATATATAATAAAAGAAGATCGAAGAAAATTAAACATATTTAAAAAAACAATATAAACAAAAATACTGTTTTTCTTTACCAGTTGTTATTTTAATTTAAAATTTTGTTTTTACAAAAAATTCTTTATATGAACCTAAAAGTTAATGATAGTAAAAAAAGAGAAACTGTTGTTTTTAATAACACAGTGCAACAAATGAAGACTTTTGGAAAAATGCACGGACTCGACAGTTCGATTGTACTACCTAAGGTTAATAAAACCCTATACTCGGTTTGGCCAGTTTGACTACAAATTTTTTTTTATGGACCTCAAAAGATTTTGGAAATCAGTGCACCACTCAAAAAAAGGTGTCCTCAGTTTTTGGCCTACAGCTAATTCAGACCTGATGATATTGCTTAACTATATTTGGCAATAATGTAGTGAAGAGTCTACTGAACAAATTTTATAAACATTTTATGTGCAAAAAATAATTTTTTCCTGCACTTTTTTGAAAAAATATAAGAGAAAATTTTTTTTTTTTTGCTTTTTTCAGCATAACTTACAGGGACTCATAGTTTTTCACTAACAATATATGACAAAATTGTATCCATTGTAAATCTGAACAACTTTTGTAAACATATCAATACAATCTGAATGTGTCTAGGCATCCGAAATAGCTTACAAAGACCACTTTGTACCTTATAAATAGTCGTTTTTGACTAGACTACACTTTAATTGCATTTTTGTTTACTTTTTTTGTTATTGAAGAAAGTAAACAAAAATGCACTGGAACTTGCTCAACACTAGCACAAGTTATCCTCATAGCCCAGAAAAGATCGACACATACTTTTCGTTGACCACCTATCATTGACGTCTACTTTTAAAAATTTTTTTCTTTACGTAATTTTATTTTTTAGCGGATTTTGCTCGAATTTACTTCACATGATTCTCATATCCCAGGCAAGGTCGCCTTATATTTTTATCGACGTACACCCACTTTTTTAAATTTGTATATATGTTTTAGGTGTTTTTTTATGCACATGTTAATTTTTAAACGGATTTCACGAAAACTTGGAATACAATATTTATCTACCACGGACAAGGTTGACATACGATTTTTTATTTATCAGGCCCATTTTTCCTAAAATAATTGAAATTTATATACGCCCAGTTGTTTACAAAACAAATTTTTATTTTCTTACGGATTTCGTTCAAATTTGGCACGCCACATTTTTACACCTAGGAAGAGGTCACCAAATACTTAACATCGACTGTGGCCATTTCAAGGACAAATGTTTTAAATTTATAAATTCATTTTTTGAACAGATGTCGCTTAAGTTTGACAATTTATAAAATTTATAGAGTCCAGTTTATATGTGTCTTAAAATCTTTTTTATTTTTCACCAGATTCCGCTAAAATTTTAAAAAGATCGACCCCAAAAGATCAAATTTGAATGAAAATTCTCATAATCATTAGAAAGCGATAACCAGTCATTTACTTTACTAGAACTTTAAAAAAAAGTAAAATAGTTTGATGCTTAAAGGATTTTTACAATACGAGTATTATAAAAACGGTGCCTATTGCAAAGTGTAAGGTGGAGTGTCAGGGGTGGCATCGGCTTCGGGGGTATCGGGAGCGTGGACGTCGGGATCGGGGGCTTTTCGGCGTGTGTAATACTGAAGATAATAAATCGTAAAAAAAGTCGGAGTCTTTTTTAATCTTAAGGTATACTAAAAAAATTTGTTTTTAATCTGTGTTGTTTTAAGAGTATTAGAGTCCCTGCAAGTCCGTGTACAAACAGCTAGTTCTATAAATAATATTGAACTTTGATAAAAAACCTTGAAGAGCCCAGTGAAATTACAAGAAATTGTCTTTTAAATACTGTTTAAATTTTGAAAATAGTATCTTTATTATTTCAGAAGTTATAATCTTTGCTACGAAAATATACGTATTTCGGTTTTCGTGGTGAGGATGTTACAGTTTTATTATTTTTGCTTGTAAACGGGCAAGATCGGTAGTTAATTTTAATTGGATCGGTTAGGGTATTGAAAAGTAAGCCATCTTTAGGTAATATAGTATGTTTGTAAAACTGCACTTACTGAAGAAATAAACGATCAATTTACATTATTTTTACTTTGTTTTAGTAAAAATAAACATACTTTACAAAAGACACCAACAGAAATAATGATCGGTTCTACAGTTTGGATTCTTAATCTGTGAAGAATTCTCTATTCGATGCGTTCATTCAGTTTATCAAGTGCTTTTGTCAAAATTTTCATTTTTGCCACTATTTTCAGCCTTTTAATTGAAAGTGAATTTGAAATCAAACAAAAGTATAATTAAAATTTTATTGACAATAATATTTTCCCTGTTATTTATGGATCAGGATAAAAAATTAGTTATAGATGTAAAAAAAATATGGTTTTGTCATTACTAAAATTAATATCAGGCCAGCGACTTCCATGCAAATGCCTGTTTTTAGACAGTAGACCAAAATAGATTTTGACCAAATACTTTTCCGAATCAAAGAATTTGCATCAAAATGACAACGATTTGTTGTTGCATATTTTGTTATAAATGCATATTTTTGCATATTTTGCTATAAATGCATATTTTAAATAAAAGCATTTGTATTGTCTTTCGTTTCTAAGTCATCGCTCTAGAGTTATGAATGGAATTTTAGGTCTCCACAAATTTTAGTGCACCTTAACTTTTTGAAAATAAAATTCAGAAAACATGGAAGTTTTTATATTTTGTTTTCAAAAATCAATTATAAGAGTAACTGTTTATACAAAAGATGAGGACCGAACATGACTAAGATATTTGTGAGTGTCTTTTGTGGTTTAGATACGGATTTTTTTTTTTTTTTTTGTTTCAAAACAAACTTTTGGTTTTGAGTGTATTTTTTTGCGATAATAACAAACTTGTTTACATTTGAGCTTTCTAAAATTAAACAAAAAAAAAAAACAGTCACAGAAAAATGAGTGTACTGATATGGTTCCACTTCATGTAATTTTGGCTAAAACTCTTTAACCCTCTAACCGGCAAAGGTATTTTAATTGATCATAAGTGCGCCAAATGATTGGTTTATAATAAGACTTCAATCAATTTTGATAGAAACAAAATTTTGCAAAATATTTTGTGAAGCAGTTTTTTGTGTGCACGGTTCGGAAGCAAACAAGCGTTAAAGTTAAAATTTCGTTAAATTTAAAAAAATAAATATTTAGAAATGAACGTGATTTTCAAAAATTTTGATAACATATTTATGTTGACGGGAAACCGTTGATACTAAACACAGAGTAAGATTGAAGCTTATACTAAAAAAAGCTCTAATTTTGGTATAAGAACATGCAGGATTCCAAAAGGATATCTTTAAAGGACATCGTCTTAACTTGAAAACGTATGGACGGATTTTTATGAAATTTGGCAGAAAGATTATTTTAAGTATTGTTAGCAAAGCCATACAGTTTAATCAATATACATATGTTGAAGTTAAGGTGCGTTCTATTGCCATATCTTCTTTTTAATAGCACAAAAAGGGTAATTTTTAGACTAGTAAATAATTTTTGCCAAAAGTTATTTATTTTTATGGACTAGTTTTTGAGATTCGCTCTTAACCTATTTTGGCCCATATCGCTTAAAATAGGCAAGAAAAAAGTTTTGGCAGAAGAACATATTGCCCGATGAAAAAAAAAAAAAAATTATATGGAGCTTCATATATGGAACTTCATATGTAATCTTATTAAATTTCATCCGCATTATGGGCCCATATAATTGCATCTGTTTGCATGGGTTTAGATCTAATCTGATACAATTAGATAACTGTCCAGTACAATTTTATCCGAATTATGGCCAGATAGAATTGTATTAGATTGTATCAGTTTTGTATCTAATTGTATCAGTTTATTTCTAATATAATTATATAATAATTATATAAAATATATTTATATAATAATTATATTTCTATATAATTATATAAAAACCAGATATTATTTTAACCGGATTTTGACCTGATATAATTGTATACGATTTTATGTAAACTGATACATCTAAATATAATAAGATCCGAGTTTTAGTCTGGCAAAATTGCACTAAATGTAACATTTTTGTATATGATTGTTTCAGATCCGTTAAGTCCATCATTTCAAAAAAGTTACGGCATAAATCTTTTTTAAGTTTTAATGCAGATTAGAGTGTCCCGGAAGTGTACGATTTTAAGTAACAGTGCTCGAACGATTATCCAGTTGATTAGAGGAAAATTAAAAAAAAATCGAGAATAGATATATGATATTACAGTTCGCTACCCAGCAAAACTTTGGTAATGGGTGCGATAAAGTAATGCATTACCTTGTAATGTGTACTCCTTACCCGTATCATTATTTTCCAACAAGAAGTAATGAGTTACCGATAATTGGACACTCATGGATTACCTTGTAATGAGACCTCATTACATTTTACATTACTTCAAAACATAAAATAATGACTTACCGATCATCAATTACATAATGCATGAATTATAAACGTAAAGTTATTATTAATATATATTTTTGAAAATCTATTTATAGACACATTACTTTGTGATTTTTTGTAAGCATAATGGTAAGGTGTATATTTTTGATATCACGAACGAAAACACGAAGCACAACAACTCATCTACATGTTAAGCAATAAAATATTGTATGTATCGATAGCTCAGTTGGTAGAGTTCTCGCCTAACTAATTGTTAAATACCAGAGACCCCAGGTTCGAATCCCAGCATGACCAAGTTATTTATTTAATAAAAAAAAAGTTATTTATTTAATTAAAAAAAAAAATATCTGTAAAAAAAAATTTATATGCTTTTTTTATGAAAATCTATTTATAGACACATTACTTTTCCCCACCATGTAACCATATAAGTAACCAGTTACTTTACCCACTACAAGGTAATGAGTTACCTTGAGGCTCATCGCCTGTAACTTTACCCATGATTTGGTAATGTGTGGTTTTGCTAGGTACTTGTAGTTTTTTGTATGTTTGTACAAAATTGGGCCCAATTTTGGTAACTGTGAGCATATTTTTGGAAATCTATTTATATAAAATTTTCATACAGTAATTTCGGCCCACTACATCTTTCAATTTAAAACAAGTAATAAATAAAATTTCTTGTTTGAAACTAAATGATGCTGTGGTAGAGTAAATTTAATAAATGAAAATTTTATTAATGTTTTTCCCATAATATGATCAACACTGCCAAACTTTTAAGCTCTTCTTTGTAAAAAAATTTTAAAAATACTCTACGAAGTCCTCGGATAGCTACTATAAGTATGTACCTTCAAAAAAATTGTTGTTTTTTATCCATAAACAGCTCAATAATACCTATCGTTGAAGTACGTGACGAAATTCGCTTCATCCAAAAGAAGATATACATTTTTCTGGTACGGAACGATGTATAACTATAAATAGGTCAAGATGTCATTTTATCCAAAATGAAACAAATTTTTTTGAATATTGCTGCAATTTTGATATATGTTATATCTAATAGTACATGTATTCGTACATAATTAGATTAACCATATATAAATGTATATGTCATATACGATTATATATTGGTCGATATGTAATAAGATGTTATTATAAGTGGCATCGTTTTTAAAAATTTAGAGGAGCAATTTTTTATATATAAACATACATAAACATATATGTATTTTTACATATAATAGCATGTAATAACATATACATATATTTATATAAAATAATGCATGATAATATGTAAACGTTTTTACTCGGGTGTTTATTTTTTGTTGCCGAACAAGTGGTATAGTATAAACTTCATTGCAAAAAAGCTTAGACCGGTTTGAGGGTTAAAATCGATTTAAAACTTTCAAAACTCTTTAAACCCGACTTATTTATCGTGCACAGAAAACACAAAAATCAAGCTTCAATTAAAATATTTGTAAAAATTATTAAAAATTTAATGGAATTTGGACATATTAGGGAAATTAACACTCATAGAAATAAACCTCTAAAATTGTAAAAAAAAGCTATTCTCGTAAAAAACCCCGTACAAATACTTGAAATTTCAGCTACGACAACAGAAAATAGTACCTGAATTTGCGCCAGCAGAATTTTCAATGAAATTGTGAATCACAGTCTGCTAAATTTAGGTGACCTATATTATAGAAGAACTAAATTTAAGTTGACAGTTGTAGTTAAATAAACTAAAAATTTAGCTACATCAATAGAAAGCTTAAGCTGAATCAACATAAAATTTCTGCTAAATAGGTCTTTCCAGGGTCTGACCAGAGTCAGATCCATATTTATTACCGGGTATATAAGTAGTTAAGAAAGCGTACTTAATAGGTACCAAGTAACGATTTTTGGTCCATTTTGCTCTATCTCGCATAGTTTCGGATATATACATAGACTATTTTATGATTATAAAATAAAAACAATGAGAAAATAACGACATCTACAAGTAACTCCGATAGCGGAGACACAAAAAAATTATGGTTTGAAAACAATCATGCACTCAAAAAAAAAAGTTTGTAAAGTCAGCAAAAAATTTTGCTGAGTCAGCAAAATTTTAGTCAGGAGGGTGCTTGCAAAAAAAAATGCTAATGTCAGCAAAATCTTTTGCTAAAAATCAGCTCGCTGATTCAGTAGATTCAGCAAAAGTTTTGCTAACACTTAGTGGATTAGAAATAAAAATGCCTTGCTAAAAATTAATAAATTTTTTGCTGAATTTTAGTAGACCGAAAAAAACGCAAAAAATTTGTAGAAAAATTGTAATTTAGTTAATTTATTTGCTGAAAATCATAAAACATATTTTTGTGATTCTTTTAAAAATAACTTACAATAATTACGAAATATAAAATTTTCATTTTCACACATTGACGACATGAATTAATTTAATGTGTGAAAATATATAGAAATAAATATATAGTTATAACATAACAAAAAATTTCTTTCAACTACTTACATCAATGGTTGTCTAAATGATGCTTTCATTTAAAGGACGCAACTGCCGAAGATAATTATAGAAACGAAACGAAAAAATAAACAAAACAAACGAAACGAAAAAAAACAACCCTTTTTTTTTGCAATAAGAAAAGGAACCATAAAATCTACCTAAGATGTTGGTTTGTCTTTCGCTTTACTCTGTCTACATGTCTGTATATGTTTGTTTGCAATTTGACCACACTAGATTATTAATCTATAAACATTTAGTTTAGAAATACATATTACTTACTCTTACAAATTAGAAACGTCCAGAAATTAGAACCGGCCATTTCCATGTATTGTACGCTCTGAAATTAGAACCTGTGGTTCTAATTTCTGGAAGTTTTTTTTTATTTTGTTTTGTATTTTGACTACACACTATTTTTTTGCAATGTATTGTACGCTCTGAAATTAGAACCTGTGGTTCTAATTTCTCATTTGAGTAAAAATAAAACGGGGAGTCCCCGAGTTATTCGTGGTGAGTACAATTCGGTCATATGCATGTGAAATTTGATATGCTTGTACAAAATTAAATACCTAATAATAAAAAAAAATTGTAAAGCTTTCCTATGAATTTAATATGTTCAATTAATTAAATATTATTAAATAAAATTGTTTTGTGTTAACATAAAGCTTACATAACTAGTTTTATTATAATTTTCTGTAAAAAAAAAATGTCCAGAAATTAGAACTTTTCAGAAATTAGAACTGCGCGATGTACAAAGTGGTTCTAATTTCTGAGATTCTACTGTATTTTATTTTGTCTTTTATTTAATTAATAGACAATTATTTTCACAAGCCGGTGACAACGCAAAATTTAAGTTGTTTTAATCCCCAATTTTGTTTTATGTATGAAAAACAGATACAAAAGTCTTCCATGGTTGATTTTTTTATATGTCTTATTACACTCAAAAAAATAAGTTAGTAGAAAAGTTAGTAAAACGTCTTGTAAATCAGGTATACTATTTTTTAGCAAATATTTTTGCTAAAATCGTGTTTTCAGCTAAAATTTTTGTTATACTTATTCAGCACTTAACTGTTTTATACTAATGCTTTACTAATATACTAATGTTTTACTAATTAATTTTGCTAAAAAAAATTGTGCTGATAAGCAGATGTCGCGGCATGTCAAGATGTAGTAGAGAAGAGGAAAATGATATTAAAAAGTACAACTCTAACAAGACAAGTAAAAAAATCAACCATGAAAAAAACATATACAGACATGTAGACAGAGTAAAGAGAAAGACAAAAACACACATCTTAGGTAGATTTGTATGGTTTCTTTTTCTTATTGCAAAAAAAGGGTTGTTTTTTTCGTTTCGTTTGTTTTGTTTATTTTTTCGTTTCGTTTATAGAATTATCTTCGGCAGTTTCGTCATAGCATCATTAAGACAACCATTGATGTAAGTAGTTGAAAGAAAATTTTTGTTATGTTATATATATTTATTTCTATATATTTTCAGATATTAAATTAATTCATGTCGTCAATGTGGGAAAATTAAAATTGTTATATTTCGTTATTATAGTAAATTATTTTTAAAAGAATCACAAAAATATGTTTTATGATTTTCAGCAAATAAATTAACTAAATTACAATTTTTCTACAAATTTTTTGCGTTTTTTTCAGTCTACTAAAATTCAGCAAAAAATTTATTAATTTTTACCAACGCTTTTTTATTTCTAATCTACTAAGTGTTAGCAAAACTTTTGCTGAATCTACAAATTTTGTTGCTAAAAATCAGCTCGCTGATTTTCAGCAAAAGATTTTGCTGACATTAGCAACTTTTTTGCTAGCATCCTCCTGACTAAAATTTTGCTGACTCAGCAAAATTTTTTGCTGACTTTACAAACTTTTTTTTATGAGTGTAGAGTTGTACTTTTTAGTATCATTTTCCTCTTCTCTACTACATCTTGACATGCCGAGACATCTGCTTATTTCTGCGTATATCTTTCAATCTGGTTGTCGTCCACACTATTAATGTGCTTATCAGCACAATTTTTTTAGCAAAATTAATTAGTAAAACATTAGTATATTAGTAAAGCATTAGTATAAAACAGTTAAGTGCTAAATAAGTATAACAAAAATTTTAGCTGAAAACACGATTTTAGCAAAAAATTTGCTAAAAAATAGTATACCTGATTTACAAGATGTTTTACTAACTTTTGTACTAACTTATTTTTTGAGTGCGGTTTAAATTAACTGGCAAATTTTGTAAATTTAAGAATAACGAATTACTAAATGGTAGCTAGAAAATTTAGTTCAAATACAGATGAAATTTGTTCCAGAGCTAAAATTAGATAACTAATAATTTTAGCTAAATAACTGATTTCAAATATAACAGCAGAAAAAATTAGCTCAACTGAATTGGAACCCGTTTAACAGACTTTTGAACTAAATATTTTTTATGAGTATACTAAATATAAGTAAAAAAATTAAGTTGCAGAAAAAAACTTCAAAAACTAGCATATTTTTTTGTTGCTATATATTAATAAAATAAGAACAGCACAAATAAAACTGATAACTTAACAAAATTTTAGTTATATTCAAGTTGAATTTTTTTTTTTTGTGGTCTAAAAACGGCAAACAAAAACTGATATATTAACAAAATGTTTGCTACATAAAATTTTAAATTTATTGAAAAATTTTCACTAAATCCAAAGAGTTTATTAAACTTCTTATAGTAGTAACACATATTTCTTCAATCAAATTCAAGTTCATAGACATTCAAGTTTTTAAAACATAAATTTTTCATATTTCTTGCCTATGGCTAAAATTTTAATTTTACTTTTTGTAGTTTTATATTAAGAATACACAAGTTATTAAATTTCTTTGGCCCTGTCCTATATGCTGTCAATTAAAATTGCTTTTATTCGCATAAAAATCAATAAATATAATTAAGAAGAAAAATAAAAAAAAAAAAATTAAATGATGGATAGCAATTTAATAGAATGTCATTCATTTATAATACAATATTTATTATATACTTATAAACATTTTATATTGGCGGTATTCAAGATTTTTATTGTGAAAGAGTAATCGGCCTGATATTGTAGTATAAAAGTATTTTTATTCAAAGTTTTTTAAAAACCAGCATCCCGTTTCTCTAGCTAATGGGAAAAGGTTTCGCAACGATAAGTGATCACCCTGCTTGATACACGGTAAGTTAAGAGATGATAAAATAGAATACATATTCAGTGGAAATCCGGGCTGCGTATCTTTTTATTAGGAAAATCGTGAAAATCTATATTTGGCATGTACATTTTAAATGTTGGACAGAAACACTTATAAAACCAAGTTTTAATAATTAGTTAACCCTCAAACAGGCCTAAGCTTCTTCGTAATGTTCGGCACGAAAAATAAACAATACATTTTTTTCGTTGCCTATTTTAGGCGATATGGGCCAAAAAAAGGTAAGAGCGAATCTCAAAACCTAGTCCATAGAGATGAATAACTAAGGGCATAAATTATTCCTCTTACCATGATATAACTACAGTCCAACAATTACAGTTATTGTTTTTTTAGTAAAAAAGCTTTAACATACTATATTGCAAACAATAAGTATTATAATAATTCTGCCAAATTTCATAAAAATCCGTCCATTTGTTTTCAAGTTAAGACGAAGTACTTTACAGGTATCCTTTTGGAATTCTGTATGTCCTTATACCGAAACTGGACCTTTTTTTTTAGTTTAGGCTTCAATCCTACATTGTGTTTAGTTTCAACGGTTTCCCGTCAACATGAATATGTTTTCACGAAAAGTATGGTTTAGTTCTAGTGTCAAATATTTTTCAGCCTAAATCTTTGGGTATATAAAGTTTTTACATGAACACAGAAAAGCTCCCCACTGTATAGTACAAGAATAATTGCATTTTTCTAAGTCAATGATATATGTATAAGTTAACAAATTATCGCATATGGATTCACATAATAAAATTAATATCATATACATACATATATTAGAACAATATTTAGCATATATTTCAATACATGATATCATAGATTGCCATATATGAACTTTCTGTTTCCACGTATGAACCCATATATGCTTCCATACATGGTATACATGCTGATATATGAATCAATATATGCTCATACATGAAATCATGCATGTTCATATATTACCATATATTATCATTTTGACCTGGGTTTACAAAATTTAAGTTATATTCGAGTTTATTTTAGTTAATTGCTAATAACAATTTACTGTGCCAAAACTAGCAAAAACTTTTACCAAAAACAGCAATCAAAAACTGTAATATTAACAAAATTATTACTAATTTACCTTAAATTTAGTTGAATGCAAATAGCAATATATTTTGCTAAAATCAGAAATTTCATTCAAAAGAGAATCGAAAAACAACTTTAAAAACTTCACACATTATTTACTTTTTTGTTTACTAATATTTAGCAAATTGTTTGCTGATTTTAGCAGATTAATTTGTTGCTTTCAATTAACTAAAATTTATATCAAATATAACTGAAAATTCGTAGATACAGCAGATTTATTTTTGCTATTATTATCTTACTAATATTTTGCAAACAATATCTGTTAATTAGAGCAGTTTTTACTGCAACGTCATTTTGAACTAATTTTAGTTTTACCAAAAAATTTTACAATTTTTTTTTCTGTTAGTGTCCCAGCAAAAAATAGTGCTTACCCAGAAGCGCTTCCGGAAGGCATTATTTGATAACGAAGCGATTCCAAAGCAAATAAAGAAGGCATGATTTTTTTCGCGATGTCCTACTTGGTATGTCTCTTTTAAAGCGCTTCTTTCATGTGCTCTTAGAAGCAATAAATTCATGCCTTCTTAGGCACTTAGAAGCGCTTTTTGTATGTTGACAACATTAGTGCTTCATGGTATGCATACTTTATTGCTTCATTCATTATTCACTGCTTCAAAGAAGGCATTCTGGGAAGCACGACAGAATGCCTTCCCTAATTGCTTTATAGTATGCAAGGCGGTGAAGCGCTATTTTGGAAGCATACAAATGTAGTTACTGCTTACCAAATCCAGGTTACTTTTTGCTGTGGTACTATCGCTATCTTGTAAATTTAAATAACACTGATTTTAACCCCTTGTACATAAGTTGTCCCTTTTTAATTTTCACACTGTAATTTAAAATTTTTTTAATTTACGACTCCTTTTAACATAGAAATGCTTTTTGCAGGATATACTGTTATTTGGATTCAACTAGATTTAAGGTTAATATAGTTCAGGGCTGGCAAAACTATGACTCGCGTGCAAATATCTTAATTTTATTAGAAATAATCTGTTAAAAAAGTTATCAGAGGTTTAAATATTTATTTTCGCTATTAAAATGTTCATAACTGTTGTATATCGCCTTTCGAAATGGTAAAGAAAATGTTTAAAAACGTTTTAAATCTTTTTTACAGAATTTTAGTAAATAAATCGAAAATTCGTTTTACATAAATCAAAGTACCACAAGATTTTCGGAACGTAAATAGTATCGTTTTTAACATTTTTATCATTTCCATTTATAGAAGTTTAAATATTTTGATGGGGAAATGCCTAATAATCGGAAAAGTAATATAAATTCCAGAAAATTGAACAAAAAATTTTATATTCTGCAATAAAATTGTAATCTAAAACGACTGAAAAAACAAAAGCACAACAGGTTGGAAAAAACACTTTAAAAAACAACAAAGTTAATAAATATAATTAATTTAAATCCAGCAAATCTTAATAAAAATTTACACGAGCGCTCGAAAATCAAAAATCGAAAGAAATAGTAAAAAAAAACAAAAACGATAAATTTTTCTTCTTGGGTGTTGATATTTAAAAAAAACCAATTCGAATTTTAAAAGATTGCACTTGCCGCTTGTTTACAACAGAATATATTTTTTTGCACGCAAAAAAAGAAAGACTTGCCACCCCTGATATAGTAGATATTGCCAGGGAAATAACCGTAATTTTTAAATTTTGAAACAAAAAGGCATATAGAGGTAAATGTCGGACAATCGATTCAAGTATACCATATTGATACCTGTTTAGAAGCCTTTTATAAAATACCCTGCTTTTCAAAATTTAGATATTTATTTTTTCGAACAAAATTAGGAGTTATTTTTTTCAAAAATACATTAAAATATTTGACAAGCTCATACAAATGTGAGGAATCCTGAAAAAAGTTATCTTAATGGAATTTTAATAGGTAAAAAAAAAGAAGAAAAAAAAAAGTTGCTTTAAAAAATTGAAAATAAAAAATAAATTTTATTTTTACTCAAAAAAATAAAATAAGCAAAATATGACTGCTTAAAAAAAAAAACCAATAATAATATGTAATTTTTATTTTTGCACAAAAAATAAATATGAAAAAATAAATTTTATATTTTAACTTTTTACATCTGACTTTTACGATAAAAGGAATAATAATTACTGTCCCTGGATACTACAGTGTTTGTTTGCTGTTTTTTGTCTGCAAATATTCAGCAAAAGTCTTTGCTGATTTTACTAGAGTAAATTGCTATTTTAAATTCACTAAAATATTATATTATAACAACAATTTTATAAATTTGAGAATTTCGTTTTTGCTGTTCTTATCTTACTAACTTTAAACTAAACAAATTGGTTGATTTTAGCAGTTTTTCCTGCAGCGTAATTTTTAAAAAACTTTTAGTAGCTTTTCTGCTTTTCTGCTTTTTAATTTTTTTTTTTAAATGTGTTAGGTCAACCAGAAATATGATGTATCCTGTGCGTCGTATTGAAAAGTGGGAAATATATTTATTTATTTCAGAACAATTGACGAATTTTGGCATCAATTTTCTAAAGCATATTTTTGCATTTTTTTCTCTTAATTGCATATTTTGATCATGAGAGCATATTCTTGATAACAAATATAATTTTTGAGCATACATATATTGTAATTTTTAGTCATTTTTATTATAAATGTAGTCATCGCCTTTTTAATTACTTTTGTAGTTGTTTTAAGTGTAATTTTTAGTCGTTTTTACCTAATATGTTTCCCTAAGTATTGAACATTTGAATATATGATTAATAATACAAAAATACGTATAACTAGGACAGGGACCTAACTGATTATAGAACAAATACTATAATTTTATTAAATATTTGCGATTTACTATATAAGTATCGAACTTTTTTCCGTTTCGATTATGTTTGTTAATTTGTAACCGAAACTCATCGTACCCAACTTAATCAAATCAGAAACATGAACTGAAAGAATTATCTGCATGGTATTAATGAATTTTTGCATAGAAGCAATGAAGTTGCATTGGAATTCGTCCATTGAAACTTTTCATTAAACTAATGCAGATTTTCATAAAATATTATGAAAAATATAATATTATTTATTTATGAATAAAATTTTTAATTCATGCAATTAAAAAACAAGTTTTATAAAAAGTATGAAGTTTTTCATTAAGTTAAAGAAATTTTTCGTTCACTTTGTGAAGAAAATTTTCATTAGTTCACTGGAAAATTTCATAAATTTTAGTTTACTCAAATTCTGTCCGTGTATCAAATTAAAAAAATTAAAATAATAAAACAAATAACTAAAACAAAAATAAAATAAGTTAGCAACTTTTGAAAAATTTAGTAAAAATTAGCAAATTAAAGTATGTTTGTCCTTAAATTCAGTAAATAATCGATCAAAAATTACGTTAATATCAAATTAGAGTCTAAATTTTAATGGTTTGTGTTTTACTTTGGATATTTTATAGACAAATTAACAGCCCTACGATTTATTTGTAAAGTGGACCTTTCGTATTTTTCCAGTAGTTTCATGAATATGTGAAAACTGTTAACTGTCATCAAGTTGAATTTCCGCTATTTCTATTTTAAAAAAGTTTCGAATGCCCACGTTTTTCCTGGTTTTATTGTGTGTTTCCAAACAAACGCATAATTATAATATTTCAATAACATAAAAACTGAATAGCAAGCCAGTTTTAATGAATTTTCCTAGTCGGATTTTTGCAAACGGTAAGAATTTTATTCAGAATATTAATAAAACTAACTGATATCATATAAAATATAATAAATTAAAAAAATTGCGAAAAAATAAAAGTTCATAATGAGAACTTTTGAGTTGTTTTGAAATTTGTAATATAAACTGTTTTATATGAGTTGCCACAAGAAAATGATCTATAGCAAAAAATGCCCAAACTATTGACCTATAACGTGAAATATTTGGATTTGGAATATTGCACTTAGTTTTTTTATATAGCCCAACAACCAGATGTAGGGCCACATTGGAGAATACTCCCTTACCTATTTTATAAATTTCGAATAAAATTTGTTGAAGTACATAAAAACAATATACACGAGTATGGATATTGTGTAGCATAATAAAATAATTATCATTTAAAATAATTATTTGCTATAAAATCTATTTAATAAAAATGTAAAACAACAAAAGTTGTTTTAAATGTTAATATAAATAAACAACAGCAGATGTTGTTGATAATTAAAAAATAAATAAAAATAGTTAAAAGTCACTGTATACAGTTTTCCATGCGAATATCGCCATAGCAAAACATTTGTAATAAACAAAAATTAATATTTTAAAATTAAATATACTGGGGAATTTAAATAACGCCAGGGATATCGTGTATATTATGTAAATATACACTCAAGAAAGTGTGACAGTTAGTACTTGACAGTTATTTCTGTAAAAATCAGTAGTACTTGTTTTTAACTGCAATTACAGTTGTTTTTCTATGGAAAAATCAAAACAACTTTTATGACATATATTGCACGGTTCACCTAAAGCAGCTTCAGGTTAGAAAAACATTACTATAAATTTCGAGCATACTGGGTTTTAGTATGACCTTAGTAATATTCAAAAAGACCTTTTTTAAAATATCCTGTTTAGAGTCCAAAAAATTTTTTTGAGTTTGAAAAAAAAAATGTTCTACATCCAAGCGCGTGTACTAGGGCGGGTCGATTTAAGTTGATTTAAGTTGAAAGAGGGCCTTTTTAGCCATGTTTTTATAGAAAAATGTACAAATCTCGGAATAGAGATATTTCAGAAAGTAGGAGGAGTTTTTCCAAGATTAGGGTCTCTATTTCTTCTCCGGAAGACGCTCTAGCAGATGAATGTATAAATTATATTCGATTGGGTTGGATTCGATTGGGGCACTATAATGGGTCAAAGTTGGATTTTTCAAAATTTTACCCTACGGGTCAAAAGTCGGGACATCAGAATTCGTTTAGTGGTATGGTTCCTTCGGCAAAGTTTCTTATTTTGATCCCTAGAATACGATTTTCCTTGAACGTTGAGCGATTTTTTTGCCTCCATACAAATCGACCCGGCCTAGCGTGTACATATAACACTGCGGAACTCTGTCTTTGGTGCCTCGGATTTGATATCAGAACTTGTATAATTTAGCTATGGAGAGTTCGAAAATGCTATTAGTTTTACTGTATCAGCTATGATTGTTGAGTTATTGCACAAAGACACTTAAAAAGCTTGAAATTTTTAGCGTTTTTTAAAAATTCCATTAATTAAAAAGTGGATCTTTCCGTTAACATTGCAGACCTTAAAATATATAGCAAGTTTAATTTAATACAGCTTTCATTTTGTCAAAATCTTTCCAAGTTAACGAAATATATCGTTTTAAAATTTAAAATTCGGGTCAAAAAGAATCCAATTTGATGTTTTTTAATTAATTTCTAATATAAGTTATTATCCACTGGTATAAAAAACATGCGCGTGCATATCCGAACATTTCCTTTTATCCAAAAAAATATCAAAATTGTATGAACAATTTTTGTTGGTTCGAGTTCAAATGAACATATATAATGCTTATTTAATTCTGGGCTTTTTTAATTTTCGTAGTCGTTCGACTTTAACACGACTTTTCCCGAAGAGCTTTTATAGCCCATCTATAAAAGCTCTTCGGGAGCTGTGGGCTCACAGCATAGACAAAACGGGTATCAAATTGTTGTGTTCGTACTGCGTACAAAAAAATCTCAAAAAAATTACTTAAATTTTAAACATGTTTTTATACAAAAATGTTGTAATGTTCTACCCCCCCTTTTTAGCTCCTAAACGAACGATTGCGCACCTAAAAAATACGTGTCTCATAGTTTTTTTGTTCTCAAAAAACATATTCAAGTTTCATTAAAATCTGCGGACTCACCACTGTGTAGTTTCCGTGTAAGTCTATAAAACATCCTGTTATGAAAAATAGCCAAATACCATTCGGGAACATAATTCAATTGCGTTTTGAAAAACAACAATTTCGAAATATTTAAAAATCGTGTTTAAGTATTTGAATTTTTATTGCGGAGTAACTCAAAATGTAAATCTAAAACAGGATAGAATAATGCAATAGAATCAATGCAATCGAAACCCGGTTTTTGGTCAGATTTTGTTTTAAAAAGACTTCAACAAATATTTGGCGAACATTTTTAACCTAAAGCTGCTTCAGACGAACCATGATTGAAGACATCAACTAATAAGTGCAGTACTTCGGGACAGTAATTATAAGCAGTTATTTGTATAACAAAACATATTTTAATAAAAATGAAAAATTAATCGTATAATTAAAATAGTAGTTTATACATATTATGTTAGTGTTTTAAATTTTTGCACTTAAAAATTTGCGTGTTCTTTTTACCGATATTGTTAGTTGATTTTTAACAGTTAAAAATAACTGCATGATTAGTTATTTTACCGGTTGCTACATTTGTTTTAACTGTCATTTTCAGTAAATTTTACCGACAAACTTTTTTAAGTGTTAATTAACGAGCTATTCAAAAAGTATATTGAGTTCACTTACTAGGCTCGTTTTTAATAACACTTGTAAATTGTTTTCATTGTTCATTGATAAAAAACAAAATTGTTAATAACCTAAACAAAAAAAAGTTATGTCTCAAATACAAAAAAACAGATCTCATTTGATATAGATCGATATTTATTCTTATCTAAGTTTATCTCAAAATTGGGGTATCTAGTAATATCCAATTAGATCCCTCAAATATCTCTAAATTGGAGTACCCAATTTGATATTATTTAAGATTCAGATGGATCCCAAAATATCCCATGGGATTAACTTTGATCTTATTGGATATAATTAGATCCTGAAAGATAAGTAATTTTTGGTATAACGAGTAAGATATTTTTAGATTAAATTAGGTTTGCTTAAATCTAATTAAATATTTAAATCTCATAAAAAAATTAAAAAAAAGATTAAGTCATCAGGCGCATATATAATTATGTATGGGGTTATATATAACAATATGTACTTATATTTTATTATATTATTTTCATAGAAAATATTAATGATGATGGACCATTTATAATCATATCTCAAACTTAATTGTTAATCTTGTGTGATATATGGAATCATACTTATGTATGATTCTAATCTTATATCATACGTCTTATATAGTTATATCTTTACTTGTATTATAAATACGGCACCATATATAAGCATATCTTAGATTATTATCTTATATTATTATATCTTAAATGATATAGCTTATATATCACCATGTATGATTACGTATTAAGTTATATATGAGAATGTATTATTGTATATGGCAATGGATCTATCATATCTCATTATACATATATCATATATTAATATATAATTTCATAAAGGTCAATATATAATAATACATCGTAATATAAGTTACCACATAAGCAATATATTATAATATATGGATATGCATGACACCATATATAATCACATATTATAATATATGTTAAGAAGAAAATAACTTAAGACAATATGTATATACGTTATTTTACTCGGGAATTTACAATCGAAACACTTGAAATGTGAAATTTTTAATTAATTTAAAAAACGTTCTTTTTCATTAACTGTAAACACTTACGATTCCATAATTTTTAAAAATCTATGATATCAATTTAAATTTTATAAAGTTTACGATGCGTTGCACAAATATTCTTTATTTTTTTTAGCACAAATATTTTTATTTCACGTTAATTCACTTGGAAATTTCAATACAAAATAACTACTCGTTTTAATTTTATTTCTTTAATTTTTAAAAATAAATTTTAATAATACTGCACATTCGTATGCGTCTCTATACATAAATATAAATGTACGTATGGTCAGTACAGCTTTATAGATTTTGAGTAAATTTAATTACGTTTAAAAAAATAAAATTTTACAATGAACATGCAAATTAATAAACCCTTAAATGCTCAAGAGAGACGATTTGAATGAAAATGTGTTTTTATGAAAAACCAAAAGTTTCAAAATTTTGAGTTACTCGTTACATAAAATTGAAGTGACATAAGGACAAAAAAATATATATATCATTTGAAAGCTTACATTTGCCTCTAAATACTTATGTATTTTTTGAGTTTTTAATTAATTTCGCCCATTTATATATTTTTTTAATTTCCTGATTAATGAAAGGCGCAATTCCAAATATTTATTACAAAAAATATATTTTTATTAAACAGTGCTTGTGTTTTCTTAACGCACTAGTGAAGTTTTCGTTTTAATTAAGCTCAAAATAAAGTTGTAGGAATTTTTTCAATGGTTGTATTTTTAAAAATACAGTGAGCATTTAAGGGTTAAATATTTATGTATATATATAAAATTATCCATTGTATATTAAAATTTGCATGTATCATTTAGAAACAGTCTTTGTTGCATTTGTTTCTTATACATTTCTTTTTGTTTTATAAAACGTTGACCTCATAAGATTTGTTTAAATGGATTTTGTGAAAAAATAACAATAATTATTATTTAGATTTAGATAAAACAGACTTTGGTCACATTTAACACTTTGGCATAGAGATGTTCCACAAACAAAAAAGTTTGTCGGTAGAATTTACAAATAATGACGTCAAAAATATAAAAATAACTAAAAATGTAGTTATTTTTATTTGAGTTTGAATTTTAACGTCTTTTTCAGACAATTGCAATTGCAATTAATACTATAATTAATATTCAATTTTAATTGTGAAAAGCGTGGTAGAGAAGAATGAGTGTATTTTCTAAAAATCATAACTACATTGCAAAATTTTCAATTTTCTGAATCAGACTGCCCAGTTTCTGGTATTGAACCTTCATCAGTGACCCTGTTTTTTTTGAATAATGTAATATTTGTTATGTTTTTATTTGTTCGATTGCGTCTATATGAAATTTTCTGTGCAATCACTGACCGTGGTACAGATAAACTGATTTTTAATGTCACATGCACTCGCACTACACGTTAGACAGAGCACTTTAGCCCACTGATCTATCGTCAGGTTGTGTTTTGTTGTGATTAAAACCAGTTTTATTCAAATGAATAAAACTGGTTTTATTCATTTGAATAAAACCGAAATGATTTGACAAATTTAAAAACTTAATACAATTCGTTAGAAAGTAACAATGTTATTGATAAATTTAATATGAAAATATTTATTTTTGACTTGGATAAAATAGGAAATAGTTTTATATGATTCGAATCTTAAAATTTCGTTAGAAAACATCGCCTGCAAATGGGCGGCTATCATTGGTAGAGTTGATTTTCGACAAAAAGCAATAAATAAAATCATTTAATAAGAGATTTCGAAGTTTTGACTTAAAATATAATCAAAAAATTGTTTGAGACAATGCAAACTAAAAATTAAATATGTTTACACAGAAAAAACTAAAATTGAGTTTTAATTAAAATATTTGTTGATTCAGCAAAAGTTTAACTGAATTCGGTCGTGTTGATGCAATTGTAGTAACAACTTAAATAATTTGTATCTTTTTAATTAATATTATTTTCAATTACATATAGTTTTATTCACATCTATTAAAAATTTAATTAAATATTGTTTACTATTGGGAAAAATTACAGAATTTTAAAAAATCACCAAAATTGTAAAAAAAAAAATCGCCAAAATTTAAAAAAAATCGAGACCATTTGAAAAAATCGCAAAATTTTAAAAAAAATTGCCAAAATTTAAAAAAACAATCCTCAAAATTGCAGAAATTTAAAAAAACTCCCAAAATAAACGCCAAAATTCGAAAAAAATTTAAAAAAAAATCACCAAAATTAAAGAAACGCGAATTTTCAACTTTATACGATTTTTTTAATTTTGGCGACTTTTTAAAATTTTTGCATTTGTTTTAATGTTGTTATTATACGTTATAAAAACTAAAAATTTTTTTATACCAAATTCATTTTCAATTAAACAGTTAATTGAAAGTAAGTTTGAAATCGAACAAAAGTTTAATTGAATTTTTTTTGACAGTGATTTTTTCTGTGTATTTTGACATAAACTTTTAAAATGGAGATACCACTAAGACTCAAAATTAAGCTTACTTGTGCCGTAAAAGTCGTTACTTTACTTACAGTGCAATCTTTTTATTTAAATTTGGTTTGCTACGCACGCATCTGGTAACATAGTTTTCAGTATTTTTTTTACGATATATATTACGATATCTCATATATTTTTTTAATTTTTTGAAACAAATTTAAGCCTCAAACTTTGATCGATATGCATAATGTGTTAACGGTGTCCAATGTGACTCAAATTTTCTCAATTTTTTTTAGACTAAATGTAAACAAATTTCTATCGGCGCTCCTTGAAATGCGACATTTTAAAATCAAGCAGCTAAACCAGTCTTTGTGTTTAGACATTTTAAATGGTTTTTTATTTAAAAAATTGATTAAAGACAATTTGAAAAGCGTCTGAAATTGTACAAAATAGAAATCAAAGTGAATTGGAAATACATAATTTAGTTTTAATAAGACCTAGGCGTTGTCAGGTATATTTTTAAATTTTCCAATTTTATATTTTTCTTTATTATTATTTCTTTCAGACTACAATCACGCTTGCTTGTAAAATTTACGATTTTTTTAATACAAGACATGAGTCGGTTATATGAAAAAGGGGGAAAAAATAAAAAATCAAACATTCATATGAACTAGTTTACTCACTACATGATAACTAATATACATATGAAGTAAACTAGTTCATATGAACGTTTGATGTTTGGCATGGGATTGTTACCCGCTTTCAAAACGTGTTCTGATGATGGGAACCTAGAAAATGCCCGTAATAGATCTATCAACACATTCCTGAAAGGGTCAAATAATAAATTTGAAAACAAAAACTCTATAGATTATTTGTTAGGGACAATATGGCCTCGAACTTGAGACCGCTATATAAAATCGTATTAAATTGTATCGCGTCATTATTCCGATGTTATTTAATTATTATGCCCATTTCTCGGATAAAACTGTATTAAGACTCATATTAAATTTCGTATGATTTTATAAAGCATCATATTAATTTTAATCGGGTTATTAGAAGTTGAAACTTTTTTACTTTTTTTTACATTTAACGCAACTTTATTTTTCGCGGTTTTCAAAAAGTTTTCCGCATAATCCTTTTTTTATTTAATTAAACTAAAAATTAATATTTAGCTGAAAATTTAACGTAATTAGACAATAACGATGCATATCCAACTTAAAGTACACAAACGTTTTCAAATTTGACGTGTTTCGCGGATTGTGATCAAACAGATTAAAGCGTTGTTTCGGGATATAGACATCAAAATTCGCAAAATAATGAATACAATAAGTAAAAATGAAAAAAGGGAGGTTTTTGTTTCACAATGACCTGAGAAAGCGATTTCTATTATTAATACATGATTGCCCATTACGCGTAGGTAAAAATTTAGGAAACAAAAAAAAAGCTGTTACTCTAGTGTGCAAAAAAAAAACTATATAATCAAAATAAAAAACTAAAGCCCCCCCCCCCCGAAATAAATTCCTAGCTACGTGCCTGGTGCACCTTCATGACATTTTTTAAAGAAATTTTCTGGTCCAATCTTTAAAAATTAGTAAAATGTTTTTCTTCATTAACAAAGAAAAAGAAATGGTCGTTTTTGCTTTTATTATTTTTTTATTTTTTTGTTTTGTATTTTTAATATTTTTAAATCATTTGCTTAATTTTATGGCATTTATGTTATTTCTTCATTTATGAGGCCTTTTCCCATCAAAACATTTAAACTTCTACACTAATAGAAGAAAATTAATTCATGTTTTTTCCAAAACAACTAAAACCTAGCTCAAAATAATTTTGCTGGAGAAAGTGCTAAAATTAGCAGATTTTTTTTTTGTAAAACATTAGTAAGATAATAATAACAAAATATTAGTAAGATAATAATAACAAAAATAAATCTGTTAAATCTTCAAAATCTTAGTCATATTTGAGCTAAATTTTGTTTTAAACTTTTTTTTTATACATTATTTTTTATGCGAATAAAAATCTGTCCTTCTAAAATAAGCAGTCTACAATTTTTTAAACCAAATATTTCTGTTGATTTTTACAGTTATTTGCTTTCACCTAAATATGAGGTTCATATAGCAAATATTTTGTTTATATGTGTTACGGTTTATTTTTGCTGTTTTTTTGTCTACAAATATTTAGCAAGAGTTTTTGCTGATTTTACCAAAGTAACTAAATAGCTATTTTTAATTACGTAAAATTCAACTTGATGAACTGAAATTTTGTAAATTTAACTTTATTTTTGTAAATATACGGAGGTTGAAAGCTCGTTATAAATTGAAAATAACATAAAAATAATCTCGATGTATATAAAAACAAAAACTAATATAACAGTTTTATTTTTGCTGTTCTTATCTTACTAATATTTAGCAAAAAAAAACTCTGCTGATTTCAGCAGTTTTTTCTCCAACGTAATTTTTAATAAATTATCGGCAGATTTTTCTGCTATTATTTCGTGCTTATTTCTATGAGTGTATAAAACTAAAATTCCAAGAAATTTTTACGGATTTTTGTTACACAAAATTTCATCTGTTTAATTTTGTTATTACACATTTGAAGGGGAAATTTCATTTGATCATTAAATTGTGTAAAAAACTACACAATTTGTATTCCAAAAAGCTTGTGAAACTTTGATTCTTGTACAACGAATTTTCGATTTTTTTTTTGTCAAAACTCTGTAAACTTTTTCTTTATAATTTTGAACAATTTTTATTAAAATTTTATCATTTTCTGTTTACAGCACATATTTTAATAGCGAAAATAAATATGTAAACCCCTGAGAACTTTTTAGAGCCGATTTTTTTTAACAAAAGTGCGATATTTGAAATTGTTGAAGAAAATGTCGCGTGCCACCGTAAATCCGCTCGCGTGCCGCTACTGACACGCTAGTCATAGTTTTGTCAGCCCTGTAATATACAAACACTCAGAAAAGTTCTGCAGTTACCACATGACAGTTATTTGTGTAGTAATACGGTTGTAGTTATTTTAACTGTAATTGCAGTTGTTTTACGGCTTGTTTTTCTAACCTACCAAAATTACTGCATTTCGGTAGCAGTTATTTTATGCAGTTGCTTCGATTTTCTGGTAAAGGAATATGAGGAAAATGTTTGTTTCTTATTGTTAGCCAAGTAAAGAAAACAGAAGAAGACACATCCTTAGTCAAAACTTCTCTGCTCGATTTTTATTAAATAAATAAATTATAAGGGTTAGTTTTTGTAGTACAAAATAAATTAATTTTCTTTAATATTATTAAATATTCCTTTTCTTTCAGCTGTTTAATAATTGCATCCTAATTCAACCTGTTGAAAATAAATCAAAAGAATCAATATTACATCACGTAGACAGACATGTGGCAAAAATATTTCTAAACGTAAACAACACGGTGCTACAAAAAAAAAAAATCCAATCACTTTTCAAGTGACCTACACACTGAACCAAAAATCGTAAGTGCAATCAACATCAAATTTTCGTTAACTTTTGACAAATTTTTTTGTTAAAACAACAATTATTTTATTCAAATTGATGTGAATTTTTGTAAAACCAACAAATTTTATCGCTTTACGAATCAATTGTTGTTTTGACAATTTTTTGTTTATTTTAATTCCAGAAAAATTTATAAAAAAGGCAGTAAAGTTAATTTGAGCAAAATATGTTGATTTGATGAAAACTTATAGCTGTAGAAATTAATTCGGAGTTCTTTAGTCTCGTGTTAGCGTGTGAACCCAATTGTTAAAATTCACGAATTATTAAACTCAGTGAATTATCGTGTATATTTAGCTATTTGCCAACTGAGATTCGGTTACTACGACTCAAATTCAGTTTTTACGAATTTCAGTCGGTTGGTAGAACTGAACATTAGTTTTCACAAAAAGTTCGGTTAATTCAACAGAATTTTAATTGCAACATCTAAAATACTTAGAAATCTAATATAACTATCGTTGTAATAACTGAATTTATAAGTTTTTACCATTAACATACATTTTTCAATTCGGAAGGACCTTTATTTCTCTGTCTGCAATTTTCTGGAAATGTTTAAAATCAGTACAAGTTTTAAAAAAATCAGTACAAATGAGTACACTATTTTTTTTTATCAGGGCACATGATTAAAAATCAGTACGAATTGTCAGCCTATGCATACAACATACAAACGAGCAACAAAACAATAAAAACAATGAGCACAAAACGACTACATAAGTTGTAAAAACCACTGTTTTTAACAGTTATTTTTTTGGTATTATAAATTTATTTTTTAAAAACCATTTTTTTTTTCTTCTTTTAATTATAATAAAAATTAGTATTTCCTACATTCTATTTAAAATGCAAAGCCTAAATTCTAAACAGTATTGCAGTTATGACGTTTTTATGCATTGGACTATGACAAACTATGACCATAACAAATATAAACTAAACGATAATTTTTGAAAACTCGTATTAATCTTCTATTTTTAAATAACTAACAAAAATTAACTATTTACTGCAAAATTACTGTTTTGGTAGTTGTTTATTAAAATACTGAAATAACTACTCAAAACAACTGTTACTGAAGCAAAGTATTTTTGTTTAGTTATTTTTTTAAATGACTATCTAAACTAGACGTTTTTCATAACAGTTAAAACAACTACTACTATTTACTAAAAGAATGACCTACATATAGTTAATGTAAGAATATTATGAGTGTATGCCAAATAAGTATAGATATGCAATAAAAATATGCATTTAAAGCAAAATATGCAAGAATATGCATTAATAGCAATATGTGCACTAACAAATCGATGCCATTTTAACGCAAATTCTTTAATATATTGTTTTACCTGCTTTCAGACTGAAATAAAAAACATACATTTGCATGAACTTCCGGACCCTGATCATAATGCTTATCAACGACAGTATGGTTTCGAACTCTATTGACTCGTTGGAGCATCGTCGGAATGTGGGTTGTGTGACTTTGCTCTATAGATATTACCATGGAAATTGTTCTGACTCATCCCGAGGGACCGGGTCTCTATTCGTACTACCCGCTTGTCAAGTAGATCTCATCCGTTTGTTGTCTATAGCTCGGCAAATCGCACAACGCATTACAAAGAAAATTCGTTTTTCAGTCGCACTAGCCGTATGTGGAATTGTCTCCCTGCGGAGGTCTATTCTGCAAATTACAATTTAGAAAAATTTAAGTCAAATGTCCACAAACACTACTCCCTCTTTCCTGCTCCCCATAACCTATTTTCCTGATATAAACACAATGCAATGCATTAGTAGGGGCATCCCCTGAGTGTTGGTTCAACGTAAAAAAAATATAATTTTTGGCTTTAAATTCTAAATTTAGTCAAAATTTTGTAAGAATGTTAAGGCGTTTTTGAAATACAGCACATAGAATAATCTAACAGTAACTACATATACATATGTAGGTCATTCGGGTAGTAAACAGTAGTAGTTGTTTTAACTGTTATTGTAGTACACTCAAAAAAATAAGTTAGTAGAAAAGTTAGTAAAACGTCTTGTAAATCAGGTATACTATTTTTTAGCAAATTTTTTTGCTAAAATCGTGTTTTCAGCTAAAATGTTTGTTATACTTATTCAGCACTTAACTGTTTTATACTAATGCTTTACTAATATACTAATGTTTTACTAATTAATTTTGCTAAAAAAAATTGTGCTGATAAGCACGTTAATAGTGTGGACGACAACCAGATTGAAAGATATACGCAGAATTAAGCAGATGTCACGGCATGTCAAGATGTAGTAGAGAAGAGGAAAATGATACTAAAAAGTACAACTCTAATAAGACATATAAAAAAATCAACCATGGAAGACTTTTGTATCTGTTTTTCATACATAAAACAAAATTGGGGATTAAAACAACTTAAATTTTGCGTTGTCACCGGCTTGTGAAAATAATTGTCTATTAATTAAATAAAAGACAAAATAAAATATTTAAATTTAATATGTATTTCTAAACTGAAGTGTGGTCTAATTGCAAACAAACATATACAGACATGTAGACAGAGTAAAGCGAAAGACAAAGACACACATCTTAGTATGGTTCCTTTTTCTTATTGCAAAAAAAGGGTTGTTTTTTTCGTTTCGTTTGTTTTTGTTTGTTTTTTCGTTTCGTTTCTATAATTATCTTCGGCAGTTGCGTCCTTTAAAAGAAAGCATCATTTAGACTGCCATTGATGTAAGTAGTTGAAAGAAAATTTTTGTTATGTTATATATATTTATTTCTATATATTTTCAGATATTAAATTACTTCATGACATCAATGTGGGAAAATGAAAATTTTTATATTTCGTAATTATTGTAAATAATTTTTAAAGAATCACAAAAATATGTTTTATGATTTTCAGCAAATATATTAACTAAATTACAATTTTTTTTACAATTTTTTTGCGTTTTTTTTCAGTCTACTAAAATTCAGCAAAAAATTTATTAATTTTTACCAACGCTTTTTTATTTCTAATCTACTAAGTGTTAGCAAAACTTTTGCTGAATCTACTAATTTTGTTGCTAAAAATCAGCTCGCTGATTTTCAGCAAAAGATTTTGCTGACATTAGCAATTTTTTTGCTAGCACCCTCTTGACTAAAATTTTGCTGACTCAGCAAAATTTTTTGCTGACTTTACAAACTTTTTTTTTTTGAGTGTAATTTTTCTATGAGGAAATGGAAACGACTATTTTAGACAGGAATTTCAAAAAATAACTAACCAAAAATACCATACCTCTGTAACATTCTTAATTTTCTGAATGATCCAACATTTAAGATTATAATTTATTTATCTTCGACAGGGGGATAATTAATTAAGTTTTTTTTAAAAAATGTACAGAGGTTGCTATAAGAAGATATTTCTGTATTATCCAAAGATATTACGCATTAAATAGACAAAATTAGTGCATCCAAAATTTTAAAAAGTTCAACGATTTTTTTTTGTTTAAACTGAAAATAAAAAAGTCATTGACCTTATAGCACTAATATAAACAATTAAAAATAAATTATTACAACGGAGTTACAAATTTAACACTTCAAATAAAATTTGACTAAAAAAATTGCCAGAAAAATCTTCAACACTTGGACTAATCAATTTTTCGTAATGTAATGCATCTCAATGAAAAATCAATGTTTAAAATTCAATAAACTTTCATACAAAATAAACGAATATTTCAATTTGTATGTATAAAAAATATCAATTTAATTTAAAAATACATATTTTTACAAATTATTTTCAGTTGCGTAATATTTTTTTTTTAATATTAAACTATTTTTTGCACAATGAAATTACTCACCAAAATATTTTATATATTTCTTTAAAATACCAAATTGTTCAACTTTTAATTAACAGTGTGACAGGTTAAGAGTTTTGAAATTAATTAAACTTTTTTTTAAACACTTTTTCAGTTGTATAAAGTAGAAAGTGCGTCTTATCCTGTAAAGAAAAAAGGTGAAATTTTCTATTTGACTTTGAAATATCCTTTGCCAAAAAATACAGCAAAAACTAACCACCAACAAGCAACTAGAATTATGATAGTAAAGAAGAATGTATATAAAAACAAACAGTCACGAAGCTTTAAAAATATGTAGCGGTTGTTAAGGCGCATGTTCGAAAATGGTTGATAAAGTAACGGCAAAGAAAAAGAGAAGAAGAATTTAAATTAACCCATTGATGTGCAGTTTTAAAAAAGTAATTTTATACTGTGGTGGTTTTGTGTGCACGCAAAAAAAAACAATCTTATTATTAACCCATTTTACACTACCGTTGCTTAAAGCAGCACATACACAGAAAAAAAATATAAGCCAAAAATATCTAATTAATCGATTGTTTGAATATCAATGGCAATTTAAACAATTTTTTTAATTGATTCAATTAAAAAACTTATTGAATTTTCTAATATATCCATGCAGTGTTGACAACATGTAAACAAAATTTTTAAAAGTTGGCAAACTATTTGTTTTTATTTTATTTAGATTAAATAATTAAACAAAGGTTTAATTATATCAATATATTATTTAATTTGTAAATAAAAAGAAAAAAAATCGCAAATGATTAACTTTTAATAAGTTGAATAGTTTACCGATTTTAAATACACTCAAAATCGTAGTTATTTCACTAGAGTTTGCAGCACTCTTTTTTGTTGAGATATTCGCGTACTCACGAAAACTTAATTTAGTTTCGTGTTTTATCTGTGGTAATAAAAGTGCAGATGTGGATTTAAATAAACCTTATCGAAAAAGGACAATTAAACTATTATTTTTGTATATAATTAAATTTTCAATAAGTATAAGTGTTATTAAACTATCATTTTAAAGTTGTGTGTGATTTTTTTAAGAATGCAATTCAATTACAAGAAAAAGTTCAAGACAAGACAAGCAAAACAAAAATGTTGTCTTTACTTTTATTTCTTTTTTTATAATACATTTTTATATTAAAAAGCTTTAATTTTATTATAAATAAAATATCAATTTAATTTACAAACCTATATTTCTTTTTTTATTTAATGCGGGGCATAAAACAAAAATAAAAAAATACGAGTTTTCAATTAAAACTACCATTGTTTTCTTCTCAAGTTTCAATTAAAGTTTTAATTGAGGTTCTAAAGAAAAACAATAACTCTTTCAATTGATATTATTATTATTTTAATTGAAAGAGTTTTAATAAACAGTCTGCGAATTTTTTTAGTTAATACTATCATTTCAGTGGTAGGTGCAAAATCAATTAAAATATTAATTGATTCAATAAAATTTTTAATTGAAACCCGTTTTTAGTTTTTTCTGGGTACTTTTAAAGTCTTATGATAAGGGACAGATATAACAACGCAGTAAAAAGCATATGATAATTTGAGGTCTTATTTAAGCAAACAATTTAAAAAAAACTGTTGTTCCAGCGTTGCCATATAATAAATTAAAAAATACAATTTTTTAAATTTTTCATTGCATTTGTTTTTAAATTATTTTTAGTTTATAGAAGGAGGCCGGTATTATAAAGGTTCGCATCATCAGAACACGTTTTGAAAGAAGTGACAATCCCATGCAAAGCATCAAACATTCATATAACCTAAATATAAAGGTTATATTTTGATTTGGTTAGGGACGTATGGAAATTTTTTTTTGGAATGAGAAAAATTTGTTGTTCAGTATGTTATTTTTATGTAAAATTAAAAGATCGGATCCAGAACTTTTCGGACTTGTAAAAAACTTTTATATGCAGAAAATTACTCTATTTTCTTGTTAACTATAAAAAAAAATTAACAATTTTCTTCCAACAAACAAAAAATTTTAAATAATGGTTAGCCAGTGTTGCCATATTAAAATTTTTAAAAATTGTCTAAAAACAGCATTATTTTTAAAAATTTCTCAAAAATCGTGAAAATCTGATAGATCATCTGTGTATTACGGTTTGATGGATATTTTCTTTAAGAAATAAAAATTGTAATTTAAAAAAAAATCTTAACCAGTTAAGGTACCCATACACTACCAATATTATTGAGCAATTTTTAATTGTTGTGCATTAATCTATTACCACATATAGTAAAATAATAAAGAACACATACGAGAAGTTGTGCAATAATATTGCTAGTGTATGGGTACCTTTAAGTACATACAAAGCGTAAAAGTTCGAATATACAAGTGTAAAAACTTCAGAAAAAGCTTATTGAGACACCGTTACATCTTTCTACCAAATCTCGTCAACAAAAATTCTACGAACTCGATGAGTGGTATAAAATGGGTTAAAGTGATTAACCCATTTATTATCACTTATCGATTACGTTCAACAAATGTAACTAGGGCTCGGAGGTTTATGCATTTATAATCACGTTTTTAAGAGTGGAAACGAAAAAATTTTACCATTTTGAAATCTTAATATTAATAACACAAAAAACAAATCTGATATCACAAATTAAAATCAATACTCTTGAACTTTTTGCACATATGTTTTTTTTTTACGAATTGTTGCGAAATGTTACTAATTTTCGCTTTTTTTGAAATCTTAATATTAATAACACAAAAAACAAATCTGATATCACAAATTAAAATCAATACTTTTAAAGTTTTCGCACATATGTTTTTTTTACGAATTGTTGCGAAATGTTACTAATTTTCGCTTTTTCGCTGTAATACTCAATGCTACGATTTGGACACTTCGAACTTAAATTTCTCGGATCAGTTTAATTTTAAAAATAACAGATTTTTGGTAATTTTTTGAAAATTCAAACGCTTTATAAATAATTTACCCCATTAGTTATACAAATTTTGTATTATTGGTGTTTTAGGACAGCATGTATAATAGATGACATTTAGGAGAATTTTTTAAATTATCGATTATTCTATTTACGTACAGAAAATTGACGAATTTTTGCTAGATTGTAAGTTTTTGCTAGCATTTTTTAATTAAAAAGAATTAACGATTTTATAAACTTTTTAAATTAATATTTTTCCGTCGAAAATATGTTTGTGCCTCATTTAAGGCTTGAAATTAACCATATCTCCAATTTCGTTGGCAAACACAGATTTCGTCAGCCATTAATAAAATTGGTTGTATGTAAATATTTTCTACACAACAGTTACATAGGAACCAATGAAAAAAAAAAACTTCAGGAATTTGTTTAATTTCCAATTATACGTCGGTTTTATTTTAAATACTAAATTTTTTAATTTTTAACTACCTAAAATCTACTACCAATGCAGTAAAACAACAGTTAAAACCCGCAAAAATAACTAACGTTAAACAATTACAATTGTAGTAAAAATGACTTACGTAAATCAACTACATATGCAGTTAAAATAACGAAGAATACTTGTAAACCAGCCAAAGGTGGATTACATTATCAATCTTCCGTAGTTTCATATCCAGGTTAGAAATTTCCCCTTTCTCCACAATTTCGATGGTAAATTGGGTCTTTTGATGTTGATTATTTAAAACCTTCAGTAGGGCTTCTTAACTTTAATTACTCCTTAAATATCATCTACATATTTGGCTATTAGAGCACCCATAAAGTATATGAAATGTGCAAAAGCGTTTTTTATCACTCCCCGCACATTGGGATAAAAAAATAATTGCCGTGCAAAAGAATCAGTCAGAATCGACTTCCACTGCTAAAAATGGATTAAAATTAGTTCAAATCTTTTTTTGCTGTACACCTCTTAAACTGGGGAATTTAGAAAAAAATGCTGTCAGAAATATTTATTTATTTTATTTATTTACATTTGTACATAGAAAAACAACTACATTTACAGTTAAAAATTACTATTAACGTTTATCACCCGTATGACCTACATGTAGTTACTGTAAAAACATTCTGAAAAATAACTACTTTTTAACGATATACTTTATTTAAAAGGAATTTACCAAACTTTTTGAGTGTGCCTTCCACTGCTTTTTCCTTTACGTCGTATTGAAATATAACGGTTTGCCATCTATCGCACTTTTGTACACAACAACCTTGCATAACAATAAATAACCATACAAATATGCTTATTCATTTTCAGTTTTCGAAATTCCGTTTTATTTTAAACATAATAAACACAACTCATTTTCGAAAAACTGACGTATCACTTTTGTTCGATGTAATCATCTAACAAGTGATGCCAACTTTGTAGTTAACAGCCGGAATACTTAAAAATACGCCAAATAAGAAATCAATGTAAATTGCGTGTTTATTTTACTCAAAATATAGCAGCAAAAAAAACTTAAAAGAACTTTATGCGATTTTTGTTATTAAATTTTGTCAATTAAAATAATAATTGGTTTGTGTTAACTCGATTATTTAAATAAAAAATATCATAGAACATAGTAGCTTTATAAAATACGTTTTTAAAAAAAACACTAACTTAGCATTGCTGCGAGCAACACAAAAGTGCTAGTCGCAATTAGAAAAAAGTCAAATTCATACATTACTAATTGAACAGTGACCAGAGTAGCTTTTAAAAGCTAACAGAAAAAAAAGTAAATAGTGAAACAATACGCGTAGTTTCAAGAACAATAATTTTAAAAAATATATTAAAATCAAAATGTCAGCAGAAAATGTAAAAACATTCACACGCGCTGAAGTTGCCAAACACAATAGCAAGGAGTCTAATTGGTTTGTTATTCACAACAACGTCTATGACGTGACCCCTTTTCTTAACGAGGTAAGTAAAAGTTGGAGAACAAACAATAATCTATTGGACTGACGAAATTAAGTAAAATGGCGAAGAAAATGTACTTACAATAGGCGACGTAGTAAATTGTCTATTACTTATTAACGAGAAAAACACGAGTACTGGTAAGGGGGTGTTGTAATATTTAACCCTTTGACGTCCAAACTTAAACACTGATGCTTTTTTTGACGAAACTTCGTGGAGACAAAAATAAGTTAGTGCTGCTTTTGGCGCCTTACTGATACCCCCTTTCTAAGGAATATAGTACTAAAGCCAACACATTAATGTGCTACCCAAGGTTGCCATTTTAGCTATTTTCCGGCTAGTTCTAGCGATTTTTTTTCCTAGCTTGTTTTAAGCCTTTTTTGATAAATAAATACTTTTCAAGATTTCGCAAAATATTGTTACCGATATAACTAAAATATCAATATCCTTAAAATACCGCTACTGAAATAACTAAAATAAAAATCGGGTTTATTAATGATTATGATTCATTTGGCTAAACTACATACCCACACAAAGTTTTGTACTCTTACGATAAAAAATAGCTGTTTTGTAAATACAGTTCGAATCTTACATGTTTTTGTTTTCGCGCATTTTTCTGGTTGCCCTGTAAAATATTAAAATGGGGTTGAGTGATTATGATGCACTGCATCAAACTACATTTATCCACAAAATTGTTTTTCTCTATGATAAAAACTATCAGTTTTATTAACCATATTGTTAAAATATCTGTGGACGTTTTTTGCTACTTCTGCAAAAAAGTAAATATGTTAGTTACGTCATTTTGCATTTTAGGTGACGATATATTTTCTAAAGCTAGTTGATCATTAGAATTCAGGCATAATAGGGCTTAAAATATCGGTGGACATTGACATTACCTGATAAAATTAAATAAGGTTATAACTTAAATACCGTCATGCCTAAAATAACGAAAAAAGCGTTACCACTAAAATACCGATACTGAAATAGATAAAATACCGTTAACGCTAAAAACCTTTACCGAAATAATTGAAATATCGTTACCCCTAAAATACCGTTACCGAAATAAACGAAAATAGCGTTACCCTTACCGATATCCCCATCGAATCGGTTAATATCCATGAATTAAATAACAACCAGGTAGAAATTGCCAACCGTAACAAAAAACAAAAATAGCACTGACAAACCACTGCTATTTTTGTAAATTCCACTGTGTTAAAAAATACCATAGGTACAATAACTAATATTGCACTAGAAAACACTATGTTGTTTGCCAAGCATGTGTTTTGCCAGTAACACAAGTAAAATTCTTTGAAAATATTGTTTTTTTTACCAATAGTACAACCAATAAGTTTTTTTTTTTTTTTAATATTTTATTATATTTCACACATTTAAATATGATGTATAAGATTAAGACAGAACTAAATTAATGCTTATTTACACATAATGTGTTAAATTATACATATTTCTCAAAATTTATTTAATGTAAGCTATTTTAAAAGAAGCATTTTTTTTTAATTACCAACGTTTTGAAAACGGTGGCAAGTTCGCTAAAAAACGGTTGGCCACTGTTATCAATCGGGTAACAGGACAAAACTGTCAATATTATTAATCCCACGTCACCGACGCTTTGCGAAAAGGTTTTATACGAACAGCGTCTACGTGCCAAAGTTCTTTCTGCTCCTCGGGGCAGTAAGACCTTTTGGTCGTTTGTTAAAAGAGTAAGGGATAATGCTAGTTCTTCTATTCCAACTCTTTTAAAGGACGATCAATCATTCACTGACCCGGTTGATAAGGCCAACCTTTTCGCTGAACTTTTTGCAAGAAATTCTTTCTTGCCGGAAAACGATCAACCACTGCCCGTTCTCGAAAGGGTATCCTATACTATGCCTTTGATTTTCTTTCGGGCCCGGGCAGTCAAAAGGGTTCTTGCGGATCTCAACGTAAATAAGTCACCGGGGCCGGATGGCATATCAGCACTGGTGCTGAAACAGTGCTCTTTAACGTTGGCACGTCCATTGGCAAAACTTTTCAGCTCTTCGTACCGTGCGGGAATTTTCCCCTCATGCTGGAAGGTGGCCAATGTCCAGCCTATCCCTAAAAAGGGTGCGGCTAACAACCCTGAAAATTACCGCCCAATCGCAATTTGCTCTGCGCTCTCCAAAGTGATGGAGACCATGGTTAACCACCATCTTGTAAAATATTTAGAGACCAATTCACTTTTAAATGATCGACAGTATGGCTTCCGTAGTGGTCGATCTACGGGAGACCTGTTGGCGTTTCTATCGGAACGTTGGAGCCGGTCAATCCACCGCTTTGGTGAGAGTAAAGTGGTTGCTCTAGATATTTCTAAGGCGTTCGATCGTGTGTGGCACGGGGCACTCGTGAATAAGCTAGTTGCTTTTGGTGTCGGTAATGTCTTCTCTCGATTTATAACGAGTTTTCTCAGAGACCGCACTATACGTGTTGTTTTAGATGGGGTCTCATCAAACGAGTTTCAGCTAAATTCAGGGGTACCGCAAGGTTCTGTTCTTTCTCCTACCCTTTTTCTTATTTTTATTAATGACCTTCTTGGTCAGACCATCAACCCTATCTACTCTTTTGCAGATGACAGCAACATTTGTCATTCATTTTCATTCGATCACAGGCCAAGCTCTTTGCAGATAGAGGGCATGCGGCAGAACATGAATGACACACTCAATCAAGACCTTTCTACAATCTCCGAGTGGGGTCGCGCGAATAAGGTCGATTTTAATGCACGCAAGACCCAATGTTGTATGTTAACCCACAGACGGGCTGTGGAATTGACATTGTCATCTGTAACTATGGATGGTATAGGTATTGAGGAATCGGATACTCTTGATGTTCTGGGCATGAGAATACAGTGTGATGTCCGTTGGAATAAGCACGTATTTCAAGTGTCGAAAGAGGCATTCAAGTGTCTCGGTTTTCTAAAACGGTGCAAGACTTACTTCACTCCATCCGATCTCCTTACTATTTATACCAGCTATATCCGGCCAAAAATGGAATACAACTCTCATATATGGGCAGGGGCTCCATTGTCTATTCTGAAGCTTCTGGACCGTGTTCAGGGGAGGGCGGTGAAGCTTATCAATGACAGTAGTGTATCCAACTCTATTGATTCATTGGAGCATCGTCGGAATGTGGGTTGTGTGACACTTTTCTATCGATATTACCATGGGAGATGCTCATCTGAGATAAGTGAACTTATTCCACGAGCCCGAGTTTTTATTCGTAATACTCGCTTATCTAGTAGAGCACATCCGTTTGTAGTTGATTGTCCTGTGTTTCGCACAACGCATTACAGAGAAAATTCGTTTTTTAGTCGAACGATTCGTATGTGGAACAAACTTCCCGCAGAAGTCTTCCCTGTTACTTACAATTTAGAAAAATTTAAATCAAATATCCACAAACACTACTCCCTCTTTCCTCCTTCCCATACCTTATTTTCCTGATCAATACAATGCACTGCATGAGTAGGGGGCATCCCCTGAGTATTGGTTAAATTATAAAAAAAAAAAAAAAAATGTTGAAAAAATTGAAACAAAAAAGTTTCCATTTGCAAAAGTTATCTTAATTTAATGGTTATTTTTCAGTTACATTAAATTAAAAAATTAAAATACTAAAATAATAAAATACAAACGCTTGTATTCATAAAAAATTTGAATTCAGATTTCAAATACATTATAGTTAAAACACATTTTAAGCCTTAAAACATTTTAGTTAAAACACATTTTAAGCTTAAAATACCTATTTTAAACCTTGTGTAAAAGTTAATATTCGTTTATGAATACAGTTTTAAGGCAGAAATTTGTGTTTTAACTAAAATGTATATGAAATGCTGTTTAATATTTTTATGAATACGGGGGAAAACTATTAAAAATTTATTTATTTTTATAGTTCTAGTTTTTTATTACTCTATTAAATATTTTAGTATTTTATTTTTTGCAAATGGAAACTTTTTTGATTCAGTTTTTAGCAAGAACATTTTTTAGATGTGGCCACATTTTTAGATGTGGCCACATTTTATACCAGAGTCATACTTTTGGTATAATATGAGGGCACAGTTAAACTTGGAAATCTATGCGGCCATATAAAATTTTTTGCAAAATCGTAAATATATAGCAAAAGGTCTGCGTTAATGTTTTGCAAAACATTCTCTTGTGTATAATGATGCCAGCTTTGACGATTTTTAATACTAAAAGTAGCAACAAAAATATGCTATTATGCTTAAAAATTAAAACTTTTTTCATATGTAGCTAAAATTTGTTCGATGTTTTCGAAATGTAAGAAATTTTTTATATCGGAGCAAAAAAATAATTTTCTTGTCGTAAAAACAAATGTTTTACGAATGTTTCACAAGACATTCATTCAGATTTGTGATATATAAATAGTATAAGCCGCTATATACAAACACATTTTTTTTGTCACAATACCTATATCCCATTAACTGCCTCTTTTTAAAAAACTAACATTTATTCAGGTCCATTGTTCGTTCATATTCCCTAAAATTGTGATAAACGTAAAAATCTACATAAAACGTGAATCGGTGGTTTAAATATCGATCATTCCACGCAAAATCGGCCAAAAAGTGACATTGGGTTTTCCGATTTTAATTAAATTTTGCATTCAGAAACTTTATGGACCCACTAAAAGATTGGCGTTTTTTGAAAAATGAGAAATATGGAAAAAGTGTGTAAGTCTGTGTATTCATATTGATCGGACCATCACCATTTAAATTGCATTGGAATGGTACGGTACTCTACTTTTATACGGCGAATTAGAATTTTTTTCCATCTTCAAAAGAATTGCATTTTTTATGCAATTTATTTTTAATATGCATTTTTCTTAATTTTACATTTTCTTTGTCGATTTAAAAAAAGAATGCATATTTGCAAAAAAAAAATGGAATTTTCGCCACTTTACTGGTGTCCGATGTTTCACTATTTTTAATGATTTTTTGAAAAACAGCTTATAGAACTTTTACAGAGAAGAAACAAAAATATGTTATTTTTTTTTTTATTTTTTCAGATTTATTAAGATTAGGTTTAAAAATTTAGTGTCAAGAAGCCTTTAAACTTTTTTTTTTATGTAGGTGAAAGATAACAGAATCTACTGAAATATTCTGTTTTGAAAATTTTAAATTAAAAACTTAATATTTAAAAATTCGTTTAGAATTTAGAAATTTTAAAATGTATACTTTTTAAAAGAGGGCTCCTTAGCTTAACATTTTTAAGCTTGAGACCTATTCTTGCGAAAAAATTGTGACTAGTTAAAACTGTATATTCGCCATTTTTTTGTTGTTGCAAGAGACGAAAAATTTTAATTATTTGAAATTTTGTTTAAAAAATACAAAAAATAAAGACATCATCATAAAATGACAAAAATTATTTTAATTTTATTAAATTTTATTGTTGTTTTGTATAGAAAATCAAGACTTTCTGTCTTAAAAATAGTCTTAAGACAGTCATAACGAGTCACAAGCAGGAATAGGCCTGTTAATCTTTTTAATTTTGAAAAATTAAAAAAATAAAAAATTGTTTTTTCTATGGAAACATGATGCAAGCTTTTTTTTCCAAATTTGAAAAAAGTGCATTTAAAAAAGAAATTAAGTAAAAAATTAATTTCTTTTTAAAGCTAAAACAAAAACTTAATTCCCCAGTAAAAAATAGGGGAGTATACCATTCTAGTGCAATTTAAATGACGATAATCCGATAAATATTTAATAAAAAAAAGTATTAAAATACACACTTTTTGCATTTTTCTCATTAAAAAAAATAAAAAATCGCGGAGAAAACCGTGGATTTTTCGAAATTTGAAAAACTAAACACGCCAATCTTAAAGTGGCTTCATAATTGAAATCGGAAGACCAAAGGTCAAATAATGACCTTTTTCTGGCTAGTCTACAGTGGAAAGGCCGATATAAAGTTTTGTACATTAAATATGAGACATAAATATGAACACATGTCTTGATTTTTAATTCCATCAAAACAAAAGCAGATTGACTACTTTCGAAAAGTTTTCAATGTAAAAATCTAAATAAGCAGATCGGTTTAATATTAAACTTGATAAAAAATAAATAACATTTTTCGAAAAAATCCCCTTTTTAATTTTCCATTTCCTGACTTTAAAAATTATTTACACATATTTTAATTTCAACTGTGGTTTTATAAAGTTTTTACAAATGCAATCCTAGCGCAAGATATTTTAATGTTATGGTTTTAACGCAAAAAGCTAATAGCTTTTTAAAGTAAACAAAAGCAGGCTAATTTTAAGGAAATAGAATACCTAATGCTTTTAGATTTATAAATAAATAAAAAAAAAATTTTGAGTTTTTTTTTTAGAATTTCAAGGTTTCTAGCGATTTTGATTTTGAAATCTAGCCATTTTTTGAGTCAATAGAGTCGGTAGTTTCAATTTTACTACCGCTCCTTAATAGGTTAATATTTTGTCTAAATTTTAATTTTGGATTTGATGTTAAAATATGCCTAATCCATAGTAACCATTTTAGTATAAACTTAAAACTGAATTTTTAAGATTAAAAAAAAAACTATAAACAAGAACGTAAAAAAATAATAAAAAAACAAACAATAATAAATTTTGACTTTGAGTTGACCTTATAAGGACTTGAGACTATTAGGCAACAAATTTATAGGTATGGATAAAAAACTAAATCTCTCTAGTGTCGATCACAACAAGTTTTGTTAAAATTGTCCTGCAGGTTTTCCTAAAATAGCAAAAAGTAAAAATGTAACAATGTATCAACCATTCGTCGTCAAAGGGTTAATCAGACGTTTTTTTTTTTTTTTATTGTCTTAGTTTTAGTTAATATTTACTAGTTGACCAAATGTTGGCAGGGGGTTTGGAAGAACTTTAGGGAGGGGTATACCGCTAAGTTTGTTATTTATTATTAAGTAATGCTCAATTTGCGTTTCATTAACATGCACTTTTTAAAACAAAATTCCGTATCATAATGATTTGACAAAATATACATACTACTTTTTTGTGGTGAGATTATATTGTTTATCAAATGTCTAAGCTTTCTATTTAATAATTTTTGTTCGTTTTCTTTAACAATGTGCTTTGGGTGTATGGTCGTTTTTAGTATACGTATAGATAACCTAAACTTCGAGATAGTTTCTTTAAAATTTAATATTTGTACTTTCTTAAAAATTATCTTATCAGTTTTATTTTCAATACATATATTTTTGTTTCCTTAAGTATGAAAATTGCCCTTTGTACAAGGTTTCAATTGATTGTTCTATTCAACAAGTTAGTTAGAAGTTGGGAATAACTAATAACATATTTTATTGTAAATAGTATAAAATAGTTAATTTAAAAGCGGTTATTGAAATAGTTGTACTCTCGTATTTCATTGTTGGTAACCCGATTAAAAAAAACTGATATAGAACTTTATATAGTTTTATCTAATTCAATATGGCCACATAGTTAATGATATAAATTTCATTCGAAAAATGGTGCGATTAAATTATTACATCTAATTGTATCATATTGGATTAATTTAGTTACAAGTAGAAGTGATTTTATACAGTTTTGTCCTAATTTTGTTCTCATTCAATTTTATCTAACTTAACATAAAATGATATAATATGGCCTTTTTATTTATTATTTTAAATATAAATAACGTACGGTTCTTCCAATTTTCAAAACATTTGTATAAGGTCTTATGGAGTAAAAGCGTTCATATACAATCATGTCTTTTTTAATATAATATTATATAAAATCATATTGCTTTATATATATTAACCAGCTGACCCGGCAAACGTTGTTTTGCATTCAAGTTTTATTTGTATAAATTGGCTGACCCTGCAGACGTTGTCCTGCCTAAAATTTTATTTAAGGCTAATAACTTTTCTAAAAATAGCTGAGTTTGACCACTGTCTATGCAATTGTTAAAAGAAACTAACAACTTTGTTATTTGTTTTTAAATTAAATTTAAATTTTTATTAAATAAGTTTCTTTTGCACTGTCTCAATAAAAAATGAACACTTTTCACTATACACTCTAAGTACGATCTGACCAGCAGCGTTGAAAGTAAATAAATGCAAGGCATGCAAGCAAAGCTCCCGCTTGCTAAAATATAATAATTTTTCTTTAACCTGCCAATTAGAATCGTTATTGTAATTAGTCAAATAGACACGATCAAAGTTAAAACTTTAATGGCTGCAAACATAGCTCCCGTTTGGTGAAATAGTATTTATTCTTAAGACAGCCAATCAGAACCGTTCTTAATTAGTGAAATGAATTGCCATGTACATTATTTGAAACAAAATCCGTTGAAAGGAATAAATTTGTACAGAGGACAAAAAGATTAAAACTTTTAAACAAAATGGGGTGTGAAAGGTGGCGTGGCGTATGAAACGTTTATATCTACCTTGGCTGGAGTATATAATGTGTATACAATTTGAAGTAAATGTGTTTAAAAACAATATGGAAGCAATTACATAATTCAAAAAAAGTGGTCGTAAAAGTGGGCGTGGTCGAAAAAATAGCCTATTAATCATGCCAGAGTCCCAGTTAAATGTTGTGAAAATTTCAGGAAGATCGGTCCAGAGGTCTGGTCTCCTATAAGGTACAAACAAACAAATAAACATTCCATTTAATATATATAGATATGTATATTAGGGTGATAACTTTTTTTGGACAACATTCTCCCCAGGGGTTTTCTAATGGCAAATATTGTATTAATGATAAAAAAAACTATTTCAGTTCAATTTGGTAAAAAAAACCTTACGCACCGACAGCGATTTCTAAAATGCCTTTAATATATTTTTTTAAATTTTTTTAATAACAATTTTTTTAAAATATGGTTTATACATATGTAATTAAGCAAATTTAAAAAAAAACTATTCCATTGACTCGAAAACGGACTTTACTATTGAAATCAGCATGCCTTAATTATATAGATGTGATGGTCAGACGTTGAGGCATCAAAAAAGTTTTTTGTTAACTTTGTTTGATTCAAAACTTTAACGCGTTTGGTGCGTAACCTTTTTTAACGATAGCGAAAAACTAAACACGCAGTTCTTAATATTTGTCCATGCCCTACACGATTTTGTCTGGGGAGATTTGATATTTGCAAAAAATGCAAAAAGTTATTACCCTAATGTATATATGTATATGATGGCGCATATGATAATATATATAACTTTACCTTGGATTTGGTTTTTCAAAAATTTTTGATATGGTCCTATACATATTAATATCTAAATATATGTTGATTAATATTACCGCAGATGTGTCATATACATATGGTATATATCAAGTAGCATAATTGCATATATCATTTTGTATAACTTAATACAATGTTAAGTGTAATAACGTATGGTATTATATTAAAATTTTAATTTTGTTGTTTTTGTTTTCCTAAAAGGGCATATAACTCAATTTAAATATTTTATCTATAACTTAAAACATTAAAAAAATTCTTTAACTAATTTATAACTTTTTTGATTGCAAATGAAAATTTTTCAATATTCAGTTGCAAATTTTCAGCATTCCAAATAGAAAACTTTAATTTATTTAAAGTTTTCTTGATTTTAACTGATGTGTTCAATAAATATATCAAACTCGTTTGCAGCTAGAAAACTATAATAAATTTTATGTTTATCATAGTTTTACCATATTTACAAGTAAAAAAATTCATATGGAGCAGCATTTAATTTGATCCAAAAAATGAGAACATATAATTGTATCTAAAATACATCAAATTGTATCGAATTCGATACAATCGTATCGAAATAGATCAAATTCGATTTTTGAGTTATTAAACCTTTCATTTCACATTTGTTTAACTTAAAATAACTATTTACACTTTAATCTATAGTTTTTGCAAGGTCTAATGCAAAATTCCAATTATGTTTGTAATTTTATAAATTTCAGATTATTATAGTAAGCTTTCTGCTGAAATTTTAAATAGAAAAATTACAAATGAAAATATCATTTTAAAAAATTTTGTTAAATCAATTAGATTAGAAATTTTACAAATTTTTAATTGCAAACAGCAATTTAATTTGTAATGTTCAACATGTCCAAAGAGAAATTTTATTTTTAATTTAAAAGTGTAATTAAACACTTTAGATTCGATGTAAAACTGAATTGTATACATTTAAATAAGAATATTTTTTCGAGGGTGTCTGAAGCGAAATTAAAGTTTAAAATTAAAAATGCATTTGTAACTTATACTAGAGGTTTATTAAACTAACTTTATATCGTCAGCTAAAGTAATACTTCAAATTTTTTTTTTTTAATATTTCATGATAGTTTCAATCAAAGAATGTTAATATTTTAAGGTGAAATGAAATAACATTGCATTAAGCAACATTAAATATATATATGAAATCATGCTAATAGTAATATCAATCGAAATATATTAAGATATTATGGGACCATATCAAAAATTTTTAAAAAACCAAATCCAAGATAAAATTATATGTGATCATGTACGCCATCACACACAGTTACGGACAAGAAATAGCGTCTCTTTTCACAATTCAAAATAAAAAAGGTAACAAATTTAATGGTAAAATTTGTAATATTATTTATAGATTATAATATCTACAAAACAACTCGTTATTTTATGATACAATCCAAACATAGTTGTTGCAATATAAAAAAAAACAACAACAACAAAATACAGAGTTGATTAATTTTTCTTAAAGACAAAAAAAAAATTGGGTCAGTATGCAAATTGTGCGAAATATTAAATAATCTTTGCATTTTTATTTAAAATATTGTAATGTTGATTGATTTTAGTAGCCAGACTAATTTCTGTGTCTTTATTGCACCAACTTTGGAACCAAGAGTTAAAAGTGTCTGTGATCTTTAAAATCGTAACAAATTGCATGCCAACTGGAACTTTCAATATTTATTTGTTCTAGATTATTTTGTTAATATTGATTTTAAATTACAAGACAAACAAAATAAGAATTAACCAAGTCTTAGTGCTAAAAGAGTCAATTTATTTTCCAAAACTATGAATTATTTAAAAATTTTGAAAAGCATCACTCTTTTTAATACTATTTATTGAAATAAATATTAACATCGCGATTTTTTGTTGATGGTGCCTAAAAGTGCACATGTTCAGTAACCGAACGCCATTCATATCTTAACAATATCGGTTCTTTGTTTTTTATTGGCATTCCTCGGAAAAAATACTTCAATATTTTTAATTAAGCTAAATTTTTGAAATATTCAAAAAAGGCGAATAATGTATGATTATGTGAAATTTACATAAAAGTTCATTGAATATTTTAAAAATCTTACTCATGCGGTAAACTTAAGTTATTCGATTCATTTCACTTTAATGTATAATTTATTTCTGTTTGCTTCGGCTTAGGAATTTAGTAAAAACTGTGGCCGAATTACGGCATTCGTGATCGAGTGAAAACTGTTCTTTTAACCAGTAACCACAAAAATACTAATAATGAAAACTCCAAGTTTTATATTTATTTCCAATCAAGGATCGGTCCTACAACATCCCTGATCGAAAAAAATCCTTTTAAATGTTTTATTTTCAAAAATAAAAAATTTATTTCGATAGCAAAATTACGATCACGAATGCCATAATACTACCACTGACTTCTTACAACAGTACCTGTTCGTTCTACTAGAACCTGTAAGTGAAAAATTATATTAACAAAATAATCTAGCATAAATAAATATTGAAAATTCCAATTAGCAAGCAATTTATCGCAGCTTTCAATATACATACCAGACTTTTAAAACCCTTGGGACCAAAGTTGGTACAATTAAGACATAGAAATGTCTGTCTATTAGACACAATCACCATTACGATATTTTAGATAAAAATTTAAGAATTATTGTATATTTTGTACAATTTGCATAATGACCCTATTTTTGTCCCTCAGGGGTCCGTTATTGGTCCTCTACTGTTCACTATGTTCATAAATGATTTCTTCAGTATATTGAATGTTGGAAGATGTTATCTGTTGGGGTATGCGGATGATATACAAATTTTGTTTTATGGTAAGAAGGATACTTTGAGTGTACTACAAACGGTGATAAAATATTCAACTGACCGTATTTCGAATTGGATGATGGATAATTACATATCCATTAATACGATGAAAACAAAGGCAATGTTATTTTCCAACTCAAACCATTGTGCTCAGGATTTATATTTATCTATCAATGATACTGATATTGAGTTTGTACACCATTTATCGATTTTGGGAGTAGTGATAGACTGTAATTTAACATTTGAACATCATATTAGATATCTTACGTCAGGAGTATTTTTCATATTAAGGAGATTATATAATACAAATTTGATTATTCCAGTTTATGTTAGGGAGAGAATTGTCCATAGTTCTACGAGTATAATGCCACTTTTTTTATACTGTGTGGAGATATCTTCTGGCACTTGGGATTATAACATAAATGACATCCGATTGCTCTTTAATAGAGTAATAAGATATATATATTCGATGCGAATCCGTGAACATATTACAGAACATGTTTATCGTTTTCTGGGAACATCGTTAGACGATTTTATAAGTCTACGTCTTCTGCTTTATATTCTATATATTGTTGTTGTGTTTTTAAATTTCAACAATATGTATCAAATAATGATATCAAATAATGTATCAAATAAAGAGTTGTTATTGTATTATAATCTAAAAATAATATTGCAAATTTTCCTACCAAATTTGTTGTCTTTTTTTAACCTTAAATTGTATTACGAAAAAGGGACCCTATTTTTCGTCCGTAACTGTATGTTCATAATAAGCTATATAAAGCTATATAATTTAATATAATATTATATTAGATAAGATATGCTTGTATATGAACGTGTTTACTCGAAAAACCAAAAAAGAAAAAATTAAGCAACATATTGAGATTTATTGTAAATACTTTTAGACTAGTTCGGAGTTCGGGGTTATTTTAAGTTAGTTTCCTTTAGTTAATAAGCGGACACCAACCTTTTTCTAAACCGAGTTTAGAAAAACTTTAGGCTAAGATATCTCACAAATCTGGTATGATGGAGAAATTCTGAGGTAAGATTCGGATGTAGCTCATATCAAACTTTTAGAAAAGTATAATCTAGTCCCACGGTCTTCGGTATCAGATTTTGATGGCCTGTGTTTTTAGTAGAATATATGAAAACATTTTTTGCGACTTAAGTGGGCCTGTTTTTAATTTTCCTCTACACCGTCGTGCATTTCCTTCCTTTTATTAGCTGAGAATGCCATCTACGTAAAAAATATTTAATTTTGAATATCAATATTTTACTGATTGACAAAGTTTGAAATTTTATAAAAAAATAACGATTAATATGTTCCAGATTTTTTATATTAAATTATTCACAACAAACTTGATTTAAATTAAAAGTTTTAAACACCAGCTACCATCAACGCAGAAGTAATGAGAATAAATGTTGTTTTGCGGTGACATTAGAATGTCAATGAAAGCAAATCCAAAATTTTCCGTTTACTTACCTTTATTTACTCCGTTAGCATTTTTTGGAGTTAATTGTTGTTGTAACAAATATTTCGAGATAGGAGTATACTTGCCATCATCACTCTAAAAGAATTAAATAAAATATTTTAGAGAAAATGTTACTGAAAATAAAAAAAATAACCAAAAACATGAACGCAACTTTGAAGTCCGTTTCATCATCATAGCAACAAAGATATGCTTTGGGCTTTTTAATTTAATAAAATTTAAGTATTTTTCTTTAATAATAAATGTCAGAAAGGAATTATTTGTCCACTTTTAATTTTTCGGTCACGGTTGACCTTTCTATGGAAGTGCCCATATATATCTCATTGGTCGACAACGGTCAAAAAATATTTACAAATACCTCACCCAAGTAATAGCGAAAGTCGTGTCGGGTTTATTTTTACTCTCTTGGTTACGTCATTAACACATGGTCTTTAATTATTTTGACATGAATATGTCAACATTTTTCAAAAAGCTTGAGTCGTAAATCCAATTTTGACTTAAATAATCTACTTTGAATATAAATGCTGGAAATACTTTTGTTTGTAAAACATTTCCATTTCCCATGTTTCTAATATAATATGTATGCTAGCAAATATAATTATGTTTGCCTGTAAACATATATATGTTTGTAACTAGTGAAAAATGTCTAACGTCTAAAATGTCTACTAGACTGGCCCACGCTTGTATGGAAAAATAAAATTATATTCCGATTCTTTCTACACAAACTTTTGCTTTTGTTCTTTTTATCAAAATATACGTATATACCAAATTTGGCTCATTCTGACGATATTTAGAGGTCGTTATAAAATTGGGTTTTGTCATTTATATTACACTCAAAAAAAAGTTTGTAAAGTCAACAAAAAATGTGGATAAGTCAGCAAAATTTAAGTCAGGATGGTGCTTGCAAAAAATTGCTAATGTCAGCATAATATTTTGCAGGAAATTAGCGAGTTGATTTTAAGCAACAAAATTAGTAGATTCAGCAAAAGTTTAGCTAACACTAAGTCGATTCAAAATTAAAAAATGCTTGCTAAAAGTTAACAAAATTATTTGCTGAATATTAGTAGCCTGAAAAAATTAAAAAAAAATTTAGAAAAATTATACTTTAGTTAATTTATTTGCTGAAAATCTTAAAATTTGTTTAGTTATTCTTTTAAAAATAATTTACAATACGTAACAAAATATTTAATCCCAGCTTATCTTGAAATATCGCGTTTCGAAATATGAAAAATACTCGAAAATTTAAAAAAAGAAGTCGTACATAATATTTCATAACTTTTTAACGACTTAAGTTAACAGAGTCATTGATACCTAATTTTAAAGCTACTTAAATTTTGTTTTTACTAGTGCACACCAATTATTCATTTCTCCTCTTTAAAATTTATTCTTTTCAAAACCGCGGTTCAAAAAGCTGTATTTCCAAAAACATGGTTTAAAAAAATATACAGTGATGTGAAAAATAATAAGGACACAAATGTCTAGCAATAATATTTGATCAGAAAATAAGTAAAATGAGAGAATTGCTAAAAAATAACTGTATTAATTTTCAGCTAATATATTGCAAAAACAAGTTTCGTTACAAAAATTCATAGAATTTGTATACATTTACATTTCATAGAATTTGTATACAGATTGCGAAAATGTTCGCTGATGACCCGGTTATTAGGGTCAGTGACAAGATACTGCCTGTGCAAGTATTTGTTAGGCACTTCGTTGTTGTGATTTTCGACAGAAGCACGTGGTTGAATGGATCTTGGGTACCGGAGGTTGGTGCACAGGTCTGGTTCACGGATGGCTCGAAACAGTCGAACATGGATACGGGGGCGGGTGTCGTCGGACCCGGATTTCAGCGTGCTCTGCCCATGGGCAAATATCCCTCCGTTTTTCAGGCTGAGGTCTTCGCTATCTGTATCTGTGTGGAAGAGTGTCTGCGGAGGAGGACACGGGGGCCACGATCTACATTCTATCTGACAGCCAAGCGGCACTTGGTGCCTTGAGGGCTCAAGATGTGTCGTCTGGTCTGGTTAAGGAATGTATCGACTCTCTAAATCGTCTAGGACTTAACAACTCCTTGACACTGTGCTGGGTTCCAGGCCATGAGGGGCATGAGGGCAACGAACGGGCTGACTGTTTAGCCAACTGCGGAGCTCGTCGACAATTCATTGGCCCGGAACCCTTCTGTGGCGTACCCAATGGGTATGTCAGAGAGAGGCTCAGAAGATGGAGGCAGTCGGAGTTTGGGGCCTATTAGGCCAGATCGCCTGGGCAGCGACAGGCGAGACTGTTTATATCTCCCTCTGGGGAGAGATCGCGGAAACTCTTGTCTATGACGAGGGGCGAACTAAGGACCGTAACGGGTTACCTCACAGGACACTGTGGCCTTAGGTATCAATTGTACAAGATGGGACGATCCTCTACGGATACGTGCAGGTTTTGTGAATTGGAACCCGAGACCTCTGAGCATGTTCTCTGCAAATGTCCTAGGCTCTCCGACAGGAGGGTGCGTTATTTTGGTGATCGAATAGTGACGCCATCGGACGTTTGGAACTGTTCACCTGGTAGGATAATTGGCTTCGTACACTCATAATAATCCATGCGTAAAATTACGAAAAAATGTCAAAATAACCAAACTTTTTGTAAAATAAACGAAAATTTGTATATTTTACGAAATTTTTTGTAGTTTTGACAATAATTTCGTATTTTTATACTTCGATTATTATGAGTGTAGGGAGCCTGAACCTATAGGATGTATTCGCTGGCAGCACAAAATACCAATTTCTGGTCGCGGTGCATAGGGCCACTATAATCTAATCTATACATTTAATAAAATTAGGTTGTTAGGCAGAGATCAGTTTGTTTTGGTTGTGCGAATTAATAAGGACAGTTTGTCGATTAACTAAAATAAATTAATATCAAAGCTTTTGAAAGTTATTTTTTGTGTACAATAGGTAAGAAAAGTGATTTTAGTGAAATTTTAAATTCAATTCAAACTAAAAAACAGCTTAATTTCGTAGTCTTTTAGGGAAAAAATGGGAAAATCTAAGCACTGTGACCCAGTACTACGAAAAAACTATTAAAGATTTGCATAAAGATGGAAATTCTTATAGAAAAATTTCAAGGTTGCTTGGAATTTCAAAAACAATGGTAGAAAATGCAGTCAAATGGATTCCTGTTAGAGAAACACGTGGTAGAAAACCAAAAATTACACCTGCAGTAAAACGTGGAATCATTCGATGTGTAAAAAAGAATCCATTTATTTCTTCGAAACAGATAAAAAATGATTTAAACATTAACATTGACTCATCAACAATTCGAAAACACTAATTAAAGAGAACCTTAAAGCTCATAGTGCTAGAAAAGTACCAATGTGTTCGAAGAAGAACGTACAACAAAGGCTTAAATTTGCTGAAGAGCACGCATGCTGGCCTCAAGAAAAATGGAGAAATATTCTCTGGTCGGATGAGACAAAAATTAATTTATTTAATTCGGATAGGGGTCTTCATACTGTAAGAAGACCAATTAATACGGAATACAACCCAAAATACACTATTAAGAGGGTAAAGCACGGTGGTAATAACATTATTGTTTGGGGGTCATTTTTCTACTATGGTGTTGGGCCACTGTATCGTATACAGGGCATTATGAAAGCAGCAGATTATGTTGACATTCATCAAAATTGTATGCTTCCTTATGCCGAAGAAAATATGCCACTGCGATGGTTGTTCCAACAGGACAATGACCCCAAACATACGGCAAAGTGCACCAAGACGTGGTTTGTGAATAATAAGATCAATTTATTGGAATGACTTGCTCAGTCTCCCGATCTAAATCCGATCGAGAATTTGTGGAACATAGTTAAAACTTCAATTAGAGGAAAGTGCCCCACGAATTACGATCAGACTTATTCAGAATTATTCAGACTGCGTGGAATGATATACCGATTTCAGTCTGTCAAAACCTTGTTGACTCTATGCCCCGACGATGCCAAGCAGTTTTTAAAAACAACGGCGCCTCAACAAAATATTAACCACTGGAAAACAGTATTAATTGTGGATCTCTTCTTTTTTTTTAATGTAATATAATTTTTTAGGCAATAACACGAAGTGTCCTTATTTTTTTCACAGGGTGAATTTGTATTTTAAGTTAAATTAATTAAAAAATTTTAAAATAAAGACAACAATTTTAAAAAACATAATGGAACTCGTTTTTGTAATATATGACCTAAAAATATGTACAGTTATTTTTAGCAATTCTCTCATTTTACTTATTTTCTGGTCAAATATTATTGCTGGACATTTGTTTCCTTATTATTTTTCACATCACTGTATGTTAATTATAAATTACATCCCTATGCCGTGTCCAAATCCCTATGTGGAGCTCTTACGGTATTCTGAGTCATGAATAAAAATTTATATAAAAAGCCGATAACTTAGAAAAATACGAGTGCACCACATAGGGATTTGGTGACGGTATGTAAGAATAATTTATAGTTATTATACATTTGTTTTTTTTTTTTTAATTTAGAAAACCAATTTTTTTGACATACAGCGATTTGAACCATGGATTTTGAAATTATTTTATATTTGTAAACCAGTAAAGTATCTTTTTTTAGATTTTAATCCATAAGTTTTTTTTTTCTACTATAATTAGTATCTTTTTTTAGATTTGTATCCATAAGTTTTTTTATACCCTCCATCCCATAGTGCAGGAGGGTATATTCACTTTGTCAAATGTTTGTAATTCTTTTAAAAAAATTCTGGGACCCCATAAACTATATATATTCTTGATCAGCATGGATAGAGAAGTCGATATAGCCATGTCCGTCTGTCCGTCTGTCCGTCTGTCCGTCCGTCTGTCTGTGGAAACACAAAATACTCCTCCAATACAGAAGAGGTACTGCTAATTTTCAGTCAAATTGTTTGTTGATATCATGAGCAGTTTTCTAGTGAAAATGATCAAAATCGGTTAACGCGTTCAAAAGTTATGAGTGAAAATGTGGGAAGACCACTAAAAAAATTTTTTTTTATTTCATCATACATACATACATACGTACATTCAATGCTTATACACAAGAATATACGCAAGCAGGGATGGCTGTCAATATCGCTGAATTACCGTCCCCGATTCTAACACCTTTCAACTGACTATCGTTATCGCTTAAATACCGTTACCGATATTCTTGAAATACCGTTATCCGTAAAATACCGTTACCTTAAATACCGTTACCGAAATAATCTAACAAGATCTGAACAAAAAACTTCTGTAAATAGATATATTTTCCCAAAGTATGATCATAAACTAGACAGTCATTTAAACTCGGGCATAATGCGGTTAAAAATTGTGGTGTGCATTAACATTACCTGTATAACTAAAATAACGTTATCCTTAAAATGCCGTTACCAAAATAATTGAAAAATCTTTTTCCCTAAAATAAAGTTACCGAAATATCTAAAATATCGTTACCGCTAAAATACCGTTAGTGAAATAAATAAAATACCGTTAACGCTAAAATACCGTTAACGCTAAAATCCCGTTACCGAAATAACTGAAGTATAGTTTACCGTTACCGAAATAAAAGAAAATAGCGTTACTACGACCAATAACCACATAGAATCGGTTACCATCCATGGTCATGATCAACACTTAAAAACAAAAAAAAAACTCACAAAATATTGTTGTTGTTTTTTTGTTTTGTTTTGTATACAGTAGTATGTACGTATGAATTAGTAGCAATCGCATGCAGAGTTGCCAGGTTTGACGATTTGTCGTCATTTTGATGATATTTAATACCCAAAATAACTAAATGACTATTTGACGATTTTTGCTTCCAAAATGACGATTTTTTGACAATAATTTAATATGTCAGCAAGATCTACTTATTTATCATTCTCATAAAATCGCCGGCTCGATCATTAAATTTATATTATTTCGTTAAAAATTGAAAGCAAAAACATTGTTTTTTGATCGATAGCTAGCTTTTATATGCTAATATGATGTGAAATACAATTTTGCAAAAATGCAAATCCTAGAATTGAATAAAACTTAATCCAAACCGCATTTATTTTTTTATAAATTCATTACGGGTTTAGCTTAATTTAGTTTCTGTGTTTATATGTTTAGAACATTTCTTTAAATTTTTATAAAATTTAATGGAGTTAGATATAAATAAAAATAAAAAAAATTTCATGTTAAAACACAAGGCATGGACTTTTTTTGCGAAACAAACAGATCTCTAGCCCGAATATATTTCATGTTGAAAGATGATATATATACAACTTTAAATGAAAGAAAATACATCCAAAAATAAATGCGGTGCTTAAAAAACAGGCCTAATAATATAAATAAAGTGCCAAAATTTAATAATTAAAAATATAACATTAAGTTTGTTCGATAACACAAAAATTTGTACAAGTTTTTACTGGAAGGTGTTCGTTTAGACAAATACGCAGTAAAAACTGGTAAAAAGAGAGAGTAAAGTGACAGTTTGATGCCAAAGAACTTACAAGTTTTTACTGGATACATTTTTGCCAGAAAGAATTTGTAAGATGAAAAAAACATATGACTAAAAAATAAAAAAATATGCTTGTATTTTTAGTAAACAAAAATTAAATTAAATTTTAATTGTTTATGGATTGAAAGTGAAAATGATTAAATAATTAACTATGGAAGAAGTTAAAAAACATTTAAATTATTTTTGGTCGATAATTTCAATTAACTTTTTCCTTTTCCATAATGACCAGTTGATTTTTTTTTTAATATTTAAAACAAGCTGCTTTATCTAATTTAATAATTCCTACAAATTTTCTTTTCGTTTACTTTTTTGTACATTTGTCTTACTATTTGTAATTTTGTTACTGAGTAGTTTTTACTGAACTTTACAGGAAAAGTAATCGAACAGACTTATTGTTAAAGAATTTCCAAATTTTGTAAAAGAATTTAATATTTAAAAAGTTGTGCCACTGAAATGTTGTTCACAGAATTATGCAGATATAAGTGTTTAACAGTTCAAGTGGTAAAATTAGTTTAATTTAAAGTTGTATTTATTTGATCTTTCAACATTATATTTTTGTTATTTTATTAATTAATAATCATATAATTACAAGTTATATACTATTACCCTAACCGAGCACTAGGTACTATGGCCTTCGGCGCGTTGTAGCGAAAACAGATCAGTGCCTCTGGTGGGAATCGAACCCACGACCCCCGCACTGATAAGCCAGCACGCTACCAACTAGCCTACTGAGGCACACTGTTTCAACATTTTATAAATATGAATATCGTTGTAAAATATAATGATTTTCGAAGTTTAAACCAAAGAGAAGTGTCAAAAATCGTGTTATATTACAACGATAACACGTTAACATTTGAAATGTGAATAACATTATTGTATTTTATTTTTTATTAAAACTTTATCCCTCTTCTGACAAATATATTTTATTTTGACGATTTTTTCAAAATATGATGACGATTTTGACGATTTTTTCTAGAAAGTTTGTCGTTTTTATGCCTTGCAAACCTGGCAACACTGGTTATAAGTGCAAATGCGAGAAGCCCTCGAAAAATTGTTAAGCTAATTTATAAAGTATGCTTTTGTTTTCCATTAACCAGGCTTGCCATATACCTTTTTTTGTTAACCCCAACAAATCAAAAAATCACCAATTAGAAAAAAGGTAGAACAAAATAGTTTAGTTAAAATTCTTTATCGTTATCAGATCAAAAAAATATCCAGGAACAAAATACCCGAATCCAACAATGTAAATTCATAACTTTTTTTCGTACACTATTTTTTTTACTTATTTTCATTCTCAACCTTTAATAAATTTGCAAGGAAACTCTTACATTCTAATTACATTTATTAAAAACCCCATTCAATTTAAAGGACATTCACTTTCAGAACTTTTTTATTTAAGACATATAAGGTGCATACTTCATCTTAAAATCTTTTGATTATATGCATTTGTTTTCCTTAAAAGCCCTAATTTTTATTTGATGCATACAAAAATAATCTAAATTAAAGTATTGATGTGTAAAAACCAATCGAATTTTGGGAAAATTTCTTAGGGTTCTTATTCTAGGAGTCGTAAACGAGAATTGCACAAGCAACTGAGCTGAAAAACAATAATTTGAAATACCAGTTTCTTTAATTTTTTGTGTCTCGAAAACACCCTAAACAATCGAAAGATTTTCTTTAATAATTTTGGCTGAATTTCAGTTTATGGGGGACACCCCTAGAGAAAAAATCTGAATATGCCATCCCCTTCAGAATGTTCCCAGGAGTACGAAAATCATAATGAATAAGGGGGCTCACGCCCCCTATGGCGTGGCAGTCGAAAAACGACCCGGCCCACCTACGTAGACAATATGAGTATCAAATGAAAGCTAATGTCTTCACGATTCCAAAAATAGCCATAGTTGCCAGATCGGGCGGTTTTTGCAGCCGATACGGCCATTTTTGTTAAATAGGGGCGGGGGTGAAAAACGACCCATGCCACCTACTTAGGCAATATTGGTATCAAATGAAAGGAAATGTCTTCACGATTCCAAAAATACCCGTAGTTGCCAGATCGTCCAGAATTTGAGGAAGATATGTTAATTTTTATAAAATGGGGGAAGGACTTTTTTTTGTTTATTTCTTTTTAGCTCGGCCAGAGGCCGAGCTCTCGAGATCCCCGCCGTCTAGAATTAAGACATACTGGAGTTAAAAACCCCTAAGCCCGGCCGTAGGCCGGTCACGCAGAAAAACTTTACTAAGCGAAGCCAGTATAACAAATTTTCATTAAATTCCCCGAAATTCCCAAAAATTTCAAAAATTTCCCCCACCCCAAATTTTGCCAAAATGACCATATCGGCTACAAAAATTGCCCGATCTGGCAACTACGGCTATTTTTGGAATCGTGAAGACATTAGCTTTCATTTGATACCCATATTGTCTACGTAGGTGGGCCGGGTCGTTTTTCGACTGCCACGCCCATAAGGGGCGTGAGCCCCCTTATTCATTATGATTTTCGCACTCCTGGGGTCATTTAAGGGGGCGTGGCATTTTTTTTTCTTTTTTCCAGGGGTGTCCCCCATAAACTGAAATTTTGCCATAATTTTTGACAAACTTAGTTTCATCAGACTTTCCGTTTTACTTATGTGATGTATAGTATAAATACATGTGTTGTAATGTAAACTGGCATTTCATAATTATTTTATTATGTATGTCTCCGCAAGTGTATTTTTGTTCCCTTAAATTTATCTAAAATTCTGATTATTCGAAACTGTTTTTATGCGTTTGTATTCATTGCATCTCTTCTAACGATCCAAAAATATATTTTAGTAACTTTCTTTCATTATTATATAGGCAAAGAGACAAACAACAGGCGAATTTTACAACAGTTTTTTTAACATCATAAGGAACTATACAAATATATATATATTTCTCTACACGTTCTTCTTTAGGTAATCAGAATAACCTTTGAATACCCACTGTTATAAGCATGCAGAATTTCAGATTCATTTTAGTAAACTTTAATTAAACATTTTTCTTTTGTAACATCCCAAATACATTAATCAATCAGTCATATTTTGTTTTACTTATAAAAACAACATTATTTTTGTTATTTTTACAAAGAATATAGATATTAATATTGTTTGCACTTTCCCTGTTTTATGAAAACACCGAGATGGAGGGTATCCAAAAATTCGTCACAGCCGAATTTAATCTTTTTTAATACCAAATTCGGCACATCGGACTTTAATGCTTCCACTTGTTTTCTACTGTATTTACTATCTTTTTTTTTAGATTTTAATCCATAACTTTGTGGAACCTATTTATATGACACTTACCTTCCATAGGGGTGGAGGTGGAAAATTTGATATTTTTTCATGGTTTTATATGGAATGAGACATTTGTAGAATAGCAAAAAAAAAAAAATTTATCAAAACTCAACTTTGGTTTTTGGATTGTATACCCTTGTTTGAGCGAAGCATTACTTTTTTAAATATGTGTATCAATAGGTCATTCATTAAATTAATTAAAATAATTTATTCAATATTTTTAATCTATGTAAATTTCCATAATACCAATTATTACTTGGTGTTTTTGGTTAAGTTTTGCTTTAATTTTAAGTTTAAAAATAGAAATACAAAATATTTATAAATTTGGATTTACGTATTTTCCACAAAAAATAGTGTAAACTTATGTCATTAATGACGAAACAAATATTCTTACTTTTTTAATGGAATATTCGTAAACATTATCATAATCTCTCTCATGCATAGACAACCCAAAAAATTACCTTGCAAAATAGTTTTTCTGTTATGCCAAATACACATAATGGCAACAATAAAATCAACATTCGTCTTTAGGTCAAAAGTCATATTATTATATATTCCGTTTTGATTTATTTTACATACTAATTGTTTGTATTTCCAGTTTTTTTTGAAAAGCAAGCTTATATGCAGACGTACCAGATACTTTTTTTCGTTATGCCCCAAAAAACAATCAAAAAATTTCCCCAAAAAAATCCCTAAATAGAAAAAAAGTTGAACAAAATAGTATAATTAAAACTCTTTATTTAATTTGTCCACTTTTACCAGCTTGTCGATTTTTTTTTTTTTTCATCAATCTCAAATCAAAAAATATTCACAAAAAATCCCAAAATCAGCAATCTGTATTTTATTTAAATCGGAGCTCAAATTATTTGGTAAATAAGCCCAAGTTTACTTTACAGTTAAAATTGATTTCAAAAACAGTCTATAATTTTTTTTCGTTCTCTTTTTCTCCATTCTCAAACTGTTATAATTTTGCAAGGAAACTCTTCGACTTCTATAACTTCTATTAAAAAAATTAAAGGTTTTCATTTAAAAACATTTTGCAATAATCAATATATTAGGTGCATAGTTCTTCTGAAAATCTTCAGATTGTAAGCATTTTCCCCTACAATTAATATGATTATTAAAAAAAAAAGCCAATTTTTTTATTTAATACATACATAAACAGTTTTAAACTGAATAATTAATGAGTATAAAACGAGGCTTCATGTTTGAAGAAATTTTTGTAAAATAAATGGCTCAAAAAAGACTCAGAAAATTGATAGATTATGTGTATAGATTTTTTTTTTAAATTTTTGGGTTAAGAAAGATTGATTTTTTTCACCAGAAAAGACTCAGAAAATTTATAGAATATGCGTATAGACTTTTTTTAAAATTTTGGGTTAAAAAAGATGTGTTTTCTTTTGTTTTTTTAGCTCCTTTTTGATTAGTTTAATCTTAAAGTTATACGTCTAAGGTCCAAATCATGTATGTATGGACATTAGGGGTACAACCAAAATAAGGCCCTATCACCACGCTGTAGCCGATGTTTGTGCTGAAACCGAAAAATGTTTCCTCAGGTCATTTCGGAACAAAAACGTTCCACGTCGAAGCCGATTTCTAAAAGTCCTTAAGATTTTTTTTTTTATTTTTTCAAAATTTTTTATTTTATAATTATTTAACTATTTAACTATTTACATTTATTAATGTAATTATATAATTATAATCACAATCTAAAAACTATCTTTGTTAAGTGAAATTAACTTAAGATTAAGAGTTCGTGTTGATTTGCATTGGGGGAAAATATCTAGTAGGACTTGATGGCGCGTTCCGCACAAATGTTGCTGCGTTTGTGTTTTTGGAATTCTTGATTCATCTTTCACCCAATGTCTTAGAAAGCATTTCTGAGCATTAGTAAAGCCCGATAATGATTTGTTTAAGGCTTCGAAGTCATTTTTATTGTAACAATGGTCTGAAAACCAAATGTTGTACCAAGGGCCACATATAAATTCGCATATTGCATATAATTTGCGTAGGTAAGTTGCAATATTTTTCATGATTAATTGAATTTATACAGAATATTATTCAATATTTAATGGAAAAACTTATAATTTATTTATCATTTAATGAAATTATAAAGAAAATATTTTTATTTTTTAGAACTTACTGATCCCAAACTTAATTGCATTTGACGCGGAACCTTTTTTAACGATATCGAAAATCTAAAGATGCAGTTCTTATTTTTTTTTATTGTTTATGGTATGGATAGGGCCATTTTGATATTTTCAAAAATTGTATCCCTAATGGACATCTGCCTTTTTCAAGCACCTTTATTTAATATGTTTATAGGAAATTTGAAATTTTTGTTATAAAAACCTTGGTGAAGTTGCTTAGCAAAATCGGGTGTTATATAGTTAACATGACGGATTTTAATGTAAATGTATTCAATTAAAACATTTATTAAAAATTTGTAACATCCCCAAAATATCTCCAAAATATTTTTGAAGTCCCAAAAAAAAAACCCTTGTAGCCAGGGGCGCACAGTGGTCAATTTCGCGAGATAGCGGTCAAAACTCTATAACTTTTGACCGGATTGGTATTTTTTTTACGCAAGCTTCAATTTGCGTGTTTTAAGCTTCAATTTGCGTGTTCAAACGTAAAAATCGACTGATAGGAACGTAAGTAATGTGGAGTTAAAAATGCATTTTAATTTTTTGTTGAGTTTCCATGTAAAAGTTGAATATTTTGACATTTTAAATAGGTATTTTTTTATAATTTCTTATTTTCTTCAATCTTATTTTACAACCAATAATTATTTATTATTCCTAAACTTAATTTTGGTCAGAAAATGCCAACATTTGGCCCCTGACATTTATTTAGTCTCAATATTCACAGGGGCCAAAGGTTGGTTTTTTGGAAGAAAGCTAATTCTTGTGAGGATTAAACTGAAAAATAACACTGAAATTCCCAACAATATCGATACCATTTGAATATATTATATACAAACACAACATCGATAAAATTTTAAGTAAACTTTTACTATTGATTTAAAGTGCACATATATTTTATTTAAATGTATTAATAAAAATTTATACTAAAATTAGAAACAAATTATAATCTTTAAACTAGTATTAATTAAACAATATTAGTAAAAATTTCTTCCAAATAGCTTTGATTTTCATTTTGCAGTAGTTGTTTAGCTTCTTCATCTAACTCTAATGAGGTTGATTTCCATTTTTGTCGAATACTGGACATATATGGGTCTGATGTGCACAACAAAATATTAATAAGATCTTCATTAGTACAATATCTGGAAATTTTTCTTGTATTGTGCTCGCGAAAGAATCTGTAGTCTTGTTCCTTTTTCTTGCGCTTCTTCTGAGAGATCTCCAATTGGAAGCATATTGTGCTGAATTATTTGTTCCCCATGGAACATTGATTGTACCGTTTTCTTAAAGTATTTAAAAAGTTTTTTATTTTTAAGTTATGCATTTTAATTTCTTGTTTGTCGCATATTTTGAAGAATGGATTATTCATTATATGTAAAATAATGTCATTTTCATCTTTCCGTTTCAAAAATATATATCAGATAGAACACTATAACTGAATTTAGCCATTGTTTAAACAATAATGAAGAAAAAAAATTAATGCATGGATTAATATACTATTGCTCGAAGTTTCAACATGATCTTTTTTACCTCTTTGAAACATAATATAACAGGTACTTGGTTTTACCAGTTATTTCCATTGGTTTTAAATTTATTTGCAATTTTCAGGTATTTAAGTTGTGTAATATTAGATGGCAATAAAATCTTTTTTACCTTTTCCAAATGAATTGCTAGATACAACATAATTTGAGAGTTAACAGGTAAAACCAAGTACTGTTCAAAAAGGAATTTATATTTTCAAATCTTTTAGCTAACGCTAACGGCTAAATTAGTCTTGCCGTTCCGTGCCGTAACGAATCAGCTGTTTTGTTCATTGTTTATGCGACGTGATTTTTTAAAAAACGCACTATCCGTAAATCAAAACAGCTGATTCGTTACAGCACGGAACGGCAAGACCAATTCTTTCTAAATATAAATTATTAAATAAATACAAATAACAATAATACAAATAATTTTCCTAAATACAATTGTGACCAAACATATGAATTGAGGGAAATGGTGTAAAATGGAGAAGAACTTGGAAAAATAATATCGTATAAAAATAAAGCCTTTTTAGAGGTTTGCTGGGTTATCAAGTAAAATATCCTGTTAAAAAAAAATAATCGGTTAACCGACACAAAAAAATGATTTCTCGAACCGGTTCGGTTTTTTAAAATGAAAAAAACCCGGTTTTCGGCACGCTTTTGGACACTCTAAATTCAGCCAAATAATAATTGATAAGAAATTAAAAAATAAACAAATGACTAGGGCAACCAAAAAAAGCTCTAAAACACAGTTTAAGCGCTAATAAAAAAAAGCTCGAAAAACAGAAAAATAAGCCGTTCAATTTAAATTTTAACCGTTAGAGACATACCTTTTTATTAAAAATCTTACTACAAATACAATTTATATAAAATTTCTACCTTAGAACTTCATCAGTCAAACAAAAGTGAAACAGAAAAGTTGTTTTCCTAAGCTTAAAAGTTAAAATTGGTTTATCGAAATATGTTTATTAAACCAACAACATGTAACATTAAATTTTTAACTACAAAAATACTTCAAACTACAATATCAATTGGTAACAAATAGCAAAAATAATAAGTGGTAGCTAAGAGAAAGTTAATAAGAATGTGTATCTTTTAACGGGCAATTTCACGTTCAGGGATTAGAATTTAAGGTTAAAAATATTACAATTTTCATGCTTTTTTCAAGAAACATACGAATTTGGTATCAAATGAAATACAAATTGGTATCAACCTTCCCATTTAAGTACTGAAAATATTAATAACTTTTAATACAAAAAAGTTTAGGGCAAATTTGAAATCCATTTTTACCTTAAATATCCTATTGGCCCGTTACGTTTCTTATACATTTTTTTTTTTTTATCACATTTGTCTCCTTTATCTTATATGTAAATTTGAACGAAATTTGTAGGAATCACCCAAAAACTATTTTTAAATATGTATGTAGAAAATGTACATACGACAAATGGTTGATATAATCCCCATCTTTACTTTTTGCTATTTTAGGAAAACCTGCTGGACGATTTTAACAACCCTTGATGTGATGGACAATAGACAGATGTTGCTTTTTAGCGATACCTATATATTGCAGCCTAATAGTCTCAGAGCTTTACAGGGTTAACCCAAAGTCAAAAAAATATTTTTTTGTGTTTTTCTGATTTTTTTTTACGTTTTTAGTTTTTATAATGTTAAAAATTCGGTTTTAGGTTTATACAAACATTTCAATTATTTTGGAATTAGGCATAACTTAAAGCAAAATACAAAATTAAAACGTAGACGTAATATTAACCCATTAAAGAGCAATAGCCCATTAATGAATTGGCTTTAGTACTATATTTCTCCAATAGAGGGATCAGTAAGGCGCCAAAGGCAGCACAACATTTATTTTTAGTCATAGGGTTAAGTCTGCACAAAGTTTCGTCAAAAAATCATCAGCCGTGTAAGTTCGGTCGTCTATCTGATATTCTTCATAGAAACAAGACAAACAAAAAATAGATTGTTATATATATAGAAAAACTAAAAAATTCGCAAGATTGGGGACAAAACACCAAGTCTGGCAAGCCTGCTTATATGCATATTAATCTGTCAAATATTTCTCTTATATAATAAATTATTTATTAAATATATTTAGAGCTATCAGCTGTTTCTTAATTATATCGAATTCTTATATTCAATAAGGGCTATCTGCAAATATGCAATTGTTTAAGGCAAGCTTAAAACAAAACGTTTAATTCTCGTACACAGAAAAAACTGCAGGCACCAACAATGAAATTTGTAAGTTCAAAACCCTCATTTTTAAATTCAAATTTATTTACAACAACTTGTTTTTAAATGCTTGTAAATTGTAGTTTTTCTTATTGTCTGAAATGCAAAAGGGCGTAACTAACAAAGTTTCCAAAAACTGTTTTATTGATGATTATGATTCATTTGACTAAACGACATGCCTAAACAAAATTTTGGACTTCTACGATAAAAAATTACGAGTTTATATGAATAAAGTTCGAATCGTATATGTTTTTGTTTTCACGCATTTTTTGTTTGTATATTTAAATCTCCATTGTTGGTGCCAATTTAATTTTTTTTTTTTATGTTTCCAAAAATGCTCTATGAAACATGTTACAATTTTTCGTTTCCACATGGACTTTTTTTGCACTATCATTAGTTGACTTTCTAATTCGTTTTCAAATTTGTTTTAAACCACTATTTCAAATTAGCGGTTAAAAAGGCGACAATGGTAATTACCGTTAAAATAACTAAAAATGTATTTTTTTAACTTTTTCAACAGTTTTTGAACAACTAACAAATGTAGTAAATAAAAACAACTAACAATTTCGTAAAAACAACTGAAAATTTGTTACTACAAGCAGTTTGAAACAACTGTCACAATTGGTAAAAACTACTGTTTTTAACAGTTATTTTTTCAAAATTTTTAAAATATTTTTTTTTAATAAAAAAAAGTGTCTTTCCATTACAATAAAATTTTGTATTCCTACATTATACTCCAGACGGTACTCCAGTTATAACATTTTTATGCATTGGAGATACAATGAAATTTTCTAATTATTATTTGTAAACTATGAACATATAAATAATAAAAAATACAAGACTAAACGATAATTTTCAAGAACTCGAAATAATCTTCGATATTTTAATAACACACAAAAATAAAATGTTTACTTCAAATTTATTTTATTTTTTATTTTAGCTACCCCAATTTCATATTCAGCCAACAGTGACAACCTTTTTTGCGTTTCGTTAGCATTTTCTTTGAAAAACTAATAATAATTATATGAATTGTGAAGAGCTATCCAGGGGAACCAAGAAAATATTGAAAAGTTCTCAAATAAAACAGTTTCTAAAAATTCGATTGTTTTAGTTTCATCACATACCCAAGTGTTTTTTACTTCCCTTGTGAGTTCGTTCAGTCGAGAATCCACTCTGACACGTTTCCGTTGCTCAAGTTATGCAATTTTATTGTATTTTTAATATTACGAGTAACATATACATATTTTTAATCAATGTGTTGAACAAATGTTTTAAAGCTTTTATTAGTGTTTCTAATTCAGTTAATCGATTAAACGATTTCTCAATCAAACGACTCTATTTCGGTTAATGTCGAAAAAAATAATTTGAAATTCAAATAACACTACTAAATGATCAAAAAACTTGGCTTTGAAATACATCTTATTTAATAAACCTACATTAGGATGACCCTTAAAATAACGATTTGTCGATTTTCGACAAATCGTTTTGATTTGTGTTTTGATATTAAAAATTCCTAAAATTCGAAGTTGTGGAAAAATTAATTGAATATACTAAAAACTATTGTGATATGCAATTCTGACTTCATCTTCTATCATTAATCCACTTTAGCCTGGAATCCAAAATTACTCACGAATTTGATAAAAATGCAAAAACGTATTTTTTTAAATTAATTTTTAAAGATTTTTTTAAAATGACTTATTTGGAGATGTCGATTGCTGTTTTCATAATATAATAGTTGTTATTAAAGAAAGAAAAAAATTTGGAAAAATGATAATTGGAGTTTGTGTTTGGAGCGAACTTTTTCCAGGACATTTTATGAAAACTGTTTATTTTGTCAAACATGAAATTTAATTCTAATTGATAAAAATCTCCACTTAATAAAAATAACACTGTGTGTAATTTTTTAAGTCATGGCAAAATTAACCATATACGGACACCACTACGTGATAAAAGACTAAAAAAAAAAGACCCGTGTCTCCCAATTTTTCCCAAAGTCATCTCCTCTTTTGTTTATGGGCCGCCAAAGATTTGGGGCCTCGGTATCATTTTCGCAAAAAAGTGTTAATTTTCTCAGGCTCATCTCTATGGCAAAGTTGTAGCTCTTGTCATAAAGAACAAAAATTGCGAACATATAAAATCAAAAAAACTTCACCTTCCAGATCAAAATCGCAAAAAACTTAAAAAATTCGATTTTTTTTTACCTTTTTTCCCGTGTTCAGGTCCATAGGTAGCAAACCGTTAAAATTCAAGGAAACAATCAACTACAAAAATTTACCTAAGTTCTCAATAAACAAATTTCTAGAACATATAAACTTCCTAGAGATGATTCTTAACACTGTTTAGGTAGCGCGCAAAAGTGAAAAATTTTTTAATTTCATTTTTTTTTCCTTTTTTTCTCCTGTTCAGGTGCATAGGTAGCAAACCCAATTCCCAGGAAGTTTATATGTTCTAGAAATTTGTTTATTGAGATCTTGCGAAAATGATACCGAGGCCCCAAATCTTTGGCGGCCCACAAACAAAAAAGGAGATGACTTTCGGAAAAATTGGAAGACACGGGTCTTTTTTTTTTTTAGTCTTTTATCACGTAGTGGTGTCCGTATATGGTTATTTCTTTCGTGTTGCACTGTGTAATTATTTGATGTAACTTGATCCATATAGGGTAAATTTTTACTCTTTTGGACGAAAAATACCACTTGGAAATTTACTGAATAGCACCTCTCATAATAATATTATCTTTACTTGTATTCAAAAAACATTTAACCCCTAGTAGCAGGGGGCAAAAAATACCCATGAAACTTAATTTAAATTATGACCCACAAGAAGAGAATATAAAGCCTTTAAATGTATAAAAAAAAATTTTCCACTTGGTAAGAATTTGTATATTGTTTAACTTGATCCATATAAGGTTAATGTTTTTACTTTTCACCAAAAAAGACCCGCTAGGAAATTTAAAGAATAACATTTTTCAGATTTTTATTAACGAACGAGCGCAATTCTATATAGTCCCAATATTATTTTTAATGGTTACTTTTGGCCCCACCTTTTTAACCCTATAAATAAGATTGGAAATATAAAGAATAGCGCTTGTTTGTTAGTTAAGTTCCCTCTACCTCGTATCCAAATGTTATTCTGTAAATTTCTAAGCGGGTCTTTTATTGTGAAAATATAATTATAAATATTTTTATATAATTATAAATATTCATATATGGCACCATATATACATAATTAGATATAATTATATCTGCTGTTGATTATTCAAAAATTTGTTTATATGGTGCTATATAAAATTATACATAATTATATATGATCCAAAATATAGTTTTATCTGCCTTAAGCAATTAGATCTAATTTTATATAATTATACAAGATTATAAAGGGTGATTTTTAGCAACTTTCTTTTTGGCAACACTGTTTTTGGCAGATCAGCTGTTTTCGTGTAACATGTTACTTTTAAACATGTTCAGTTTGGTCTATAATTTAACCATGCATCGACTTACAGACAAACAACGCATGCAGATTATTGAATTTCATTATCAAAATTCATGCTCGGTTAAGAAAGTGCATCGTGTACTTCTGCCAAATGACGGTCAGTTTGGGCGACCTTCTGAGGCGGCTATTCGGAATCTTGTGACTAAATTTCGAACCAAATTTACATTATTGGATATTAAACCACCAACACGCATACGTAGAGTGCGGACAGAGGAAACTATCGCAGCTGTATCCGCCAGTGTTGTTGATAACCTCTGTTACTCCACAACGTGGAAAATTTTGCGGAAGGATTTGAGTGTAAAACCTTTTAAAATACAGCTGGTGCAAGAATTGAAGCTACACGACCTACCACAACGGCTTACTTTTGGTGAATGGGCGCGGGCATAGTTGGATGCAGATCCACTTTTTTATCGGAAAGTTGTGTTCAGCGACGAAGCTCATTTCTGGTTGAATGGATATGTGAACAAGCAAAATTACCGTATTTGTTGTGAAGAGCAGCCAGAAGCATTGCAAGAACTGCCAATGCATCCCGAAAAATGCACTGTTTGGTGTGGATTATGGGCGGGTGGCATCATGAGACCATACACTGGCAGGAACGTTACTGTGAATGGCGAACGCTACCGTGCGATGATTTTTTTTTGCCCAAAATGTAAGAGCTGGACTTGGGTGACATGTGGTTTCAACAAGACGTTGCCACATGCCATACAGCACGCGAAACAATGGCCCAATTTAGAGGCGAGTTCGGTGAACAGTTTATTTCACGTTTGGGTCCTGTCAATTGGCCGCCTAGATCGTGCGATTTAACGTCTTTAGACTATTTTTTGAGGCGCTATGTTAAGGTTCATGTATATAAGGACAAGCCCGCAACGGTTGACGCACTAGAAGCCAATATTGAAGAGTTTATTCGTAAGATACCTGCCGATATGTTGGAGAGAGTATGTTGAAATCGGACCCAGCGAATGAACCATTTGAGGCGTAGCCGCGGTCAACATTTACATGAAATCATCTTTAAACATTGAATTATATAGATCGTTCTCTCGACGCAAATAAAGATTTCATACATTTCTCTAAATTTTATTGTTTTTTTTAAATCAAATCCGGAAGCTCTTAAAAAACCACCCTTTATATACCCATTTTTCGGATATAATTATACTATATATAATTATATCTGATTATATCAGATTTTATAGAACTATCCACCAATTTTCGTATATAATTATATATAATATGATATGGCTTATATAATTTTTTGCAATTTGGAAGTGAAAACATTAGCCATATATGGATCAAGTTACACAAAACAATAAGTTTTAATAAGTTTAAATTTTTTTTATACAATTAAAGGCTTTATATTCTCTTCTTGTGGTCAGAATTTAAATTAAGTTTCATGGGCCTTTTTTTGTCCCCCGGCCAAAAGGTTAAATATATTTTGAATAAAAGTAAGATAATAATAATAGTCTAATAAAATATAAGTGAATATTTAACGAAAATTATGAAAGGTGTTATTCTGTAAATTTTCTAGTTGGTATTTTTTTTTGGCCAAATGTGTAAAAATTAACCCTATATGGATCAAGTTACATAAAATACTAGTAATTATTTTTATTTTTATACAGTCGCAAAAAATACTCTTTTGCCGATATCTCGAGAATTTGAAGGTATATTGAAACTTCTCAAACCGGTTTTGTAATACACACAGCTAGACTTACAACTAGTGTTGCCAGACGAGCTAAAATAAAATTTGCCTAGCTAAATAGAAATTTTCAAAAAAAAAAATCAAACTAAATCTTTTTATGTTATAAATATTTATATGAATGAATGAATAATGATTTATTATAAAAATATGTAATTACAATTCATATAAATATCACAAAGAAGTAGCTATGATTAAATCATTTGAAGACATAACATTTAATGTTGTGTAAATATTTATATTAGTACATTTAACATTTCACAGATTTGGGAGACTGAATTGAAAACTTTTAATCTTTATTTAATTTTTTAGTGCATTATTTTAAATTTCACATATTTCAAAGACTGAATTGAAAAATTTTGAGATTTGTTGTATGTTAATACTTTATGTTCCTAACAACGGGCTTAACTATTTTTTAAATAAAAATTCTTGATACAAAACAAAACTTGACAACGTTTTATTTCGTTAAAACATGTTTTGAAAACTTTTTTTTTTTTTTTTTTTTAAAAACTTTTTTGTTGTTGCAAAATTTAGCTTTTTTAATACGAATATCCAACTTTTTGCGAATCTGGATTTGGCAACCCTACTTACAACCTACTCTAGGTCACTTGAAAAGTGATTGCAATTTTTTGTAGCACCGTGTTATTAGTACAATTATCACCTATTTAAAAAAAATTATATATAATATGTCCCAATTTGTTCCTTTTTACTATTTTGTTACATTTCTGTAACGAATCGGAAATAATATTTTACGAATTTTAAAATGAATGTACATATATATTTTTAAAATTAAGAATACATTCTGAACTTTATGATTATTCAGTTTTTATACACGTTTATTACTTTTAACAACACAAAAAAAAAACTTAACTTTTCGAGTTTACGGTCGAATGAAAAACTGCAATTTTTCCTATAAAAAATCATTTATTTCTAAATAATTAAGAAAAAAAAATTAGAATTATATTCATATAAAAGTTTCGGCATAGGTTAAAATTATTCGTTATATACATATATGTAACGCCATGCAGTTAAGGGTCATTGGGTTTTGGGTCATTTTGAATTCCAGGCTAAAGCGGATTAATGATATCCGATGAAGTCAGAATTGCATATCAGAATAATTTTGAGTATACTAAATGAATAAATGAAAAAAAAAAATTTTTCGAAACTCCGAATTTGGGAATTTTTAATAATACATAATACTAAAAATTTTTTTTTTTTCAAAATGGCCGTCTTGTTAACGTTTTCCAACAAAAAAAAACTCGTTTGCTTCCATTTGGAAGCATTTGTAATAAAACTGTGGGGGGGGGGGGGATGTGAAATGTAACGTTGATAACATTAACTTGTATAGCCTTATCGTCTTTAAAATTTTATCAAAACTATTTATAGTGGTTTAAAGCCATAATACCATAATACCATTAACGATTATACAGCATACTTTTAAAAATTGTATAATTTCAACGCTATTGTTATTATTTAAATTTGTATTTGTTTTGTTTTTTTATTTAGAAAAAAACTTACTGATATTTAAAGAACTATTTTCTCTTATACCCAGTTTTTCGATTCGTATTTAAATGCCATTTGGACTTTAAGTTCTATTTAAATACAAACGTCAGTTTTTAACTTCAAATTTAAATCACATTTAAGTGACCAATCTAGGGCATTTAAAGTCTATTTAAATTGTAGAAATATAACATATGATTTGAAAGTTTGTTTTTTTCCCCGTGGTAAAACAAACAATAAAAAATAAATTAAATTACAGCAGCCAATAAAAATTCAACTTCGGTTGCACTGAAATTTAAACTTCTCTTCATTTTTATTTTATTAATTTAATTATAATTTAATTATATATATTTTATTTCTATATTTTATATTTTCTGTTTTTTTTTTCTATTCTTTAAACAGCTGTTTTATGATTAATGATCATTAATTTTTTGACATTTCATGATGCTATCATACTTTTGTCGCAAATTAATAACAATTATCATTTAAGACTGAAAAAACTAAAACTGTATTTAAATACAGCTTAAATTTAAATGGCAATTAACTAACTGGGCATTAGAGTATAAAATACCCAAGCCTACACCATAATCTTTTTACACCTAGATCAGAGTTTCAGTTTTTTTATTTGACCTTGATTTGTAGATTTAAAAGTAGACATTTAGGCCTAGTTTTGAGGATGTAGATTAAATGTTTGTTAGTTAAGTTTTAGTTAAACCTAGAATTTTGTTTTTCATATGTGGTTTATATTTATTAATTTTAATTTAGGTTTAACCCAGCCTGGTTGGCCAGTTAAACTAAAGTATAAATTTGTCAACAAACAACAGCTGTTAGATACTAATATGTTTAGGTAATGCCACATTGTTACGCGTTTACATAGAAAATATAAAACGATATCACCTTTTTAGGGCAATTCAACCGGAAATTAAAATTTTTGTCAAAATCAATGTGGCATCATCTCGTAATTTGACATTTCTTAAACTATAACTGAAAAACAGTAGGCCCAGTTAAATTAATTTTAACTTTGTTTTGAGATTAATTTAACTGACCAATAAGTTTAAATGACATCCCAGAAACTAGGCCTTATTCGGCTTTATATTCCGAACTGGAAAGTTTACATATATTTGTTTTTTTTTTTGTGAATTACAATTCACACTTTTATTTTCAAGTTTATGTTAAGAAGATAAAGTCGTCAATTGATATAAATAAAACATGAACAGCGGGTGACTTAATTGAATAAATTTTGTAGTTTTGTTTTTATCAATGTGTTTACTATGTTTTTTTAATATATTTTATTTATTTTTTTATTTTAGCATCCCGGTGGTGAAGAAGTATTGATTGAACAAGCCGGCAAAGATGCTACAGAAAATTTCGAAGATGTAGGCCACAGTTCGGATGCCCGTGAAATGATGAAACAATACAAAATTGGTGAATTGTTAGCTGACGAACGTACAAATATCCCTGAAAAGTCTGAACCCACATGGAGTAGTGAGCAAAAAACTGAAGAAACCTCCATGAAATCATGGTTGATGCCCTTCGTTTTGGGTTTAATTGCAACTTTGGCCTATAAATATTTCTTTGCCAGCAAATCCCAATAATTTTAGATCCCCCTCCCCCCCAAAAAGAAAGTGCAGCACACATTTAATGTAACATACAAAGCCTTCTTTTTTTCTATTAGCTACAAATTCATTCCTTGTTTTAAATTCTTTCAATTGATTTTCCTTATTAATTTGTTTAATTTCTTTTTTTCCAAGTGTTAAATTGCATTTAAGATTTTATAACTTTTATTTGAAATTGTTTAACCAAAAGAGTGCTCTTTACAAAGTGTCTAATTAAAATTTTACAGCTTGTTGGTAAAATTTAGTGACTGTTTTGAAAAATTTTAAATACTGTAATTTGATTAAAAAAATTATGTAAAGTTTTTCTTATGGTTTTTAAATCCATACATTTAAATAAGTTTAAAGTAACACACAAACTTAAAAATAAAACATTTCGTTATAAGGCAGTGGGATAGTTTTTTTTTTTATATTAAATCTTTATTCATCCTTTTGTATAATGCTAATTAAAAAGCCAGAATAAGTAAAATAAATATAGTTAAATAAATTATAAAAAATACATTGACTTTTTAATTCTGGTGGTAAGCCGGGTAAAAGCAGTTATATCTAGTCATATATAATATGATTGTGTCATATCTAACTTTGAATGAAGTCACATCACGGCTAATATCATTATATACAAATACATTTGATAATTTTTATTGAAAGATTTTTCTATATGGTACTTGATATTATTATAAAGGGTCCGCCAAATAACTTTTTTTTTTTTTTGAAAATGCTATAAAAAAAACTACTGAATATTTTCTCAAATTTCTGTTTTTATTTGAAAGTACAATCCTTCCGGTTAATAATGGAAAATAATATCATTCAAATGGCTGCCTCTGCTGGCCATGCAGTAGCCTACACGATCGGTCCAATTTTTAAGCACATTATCGATTGTGTGCAGCTGTATTTCACCAATGGCTTCCTGTTCCGTTCTGTTGAAACCAAATGTTGCCAATATCCTCCTCTTCAATTTTTGTGAACAAAAATTCGTTCAACATGGCCCGATAACGATCGCCATTGACTGTAACAGCCATGGCGATGAGATATCATTTTATTAGACTCCATATTAAAAATTTTACCCGGGAAACTAATATCATCCAACATACATACTAATACCGTACACGGATGCAAATTAGGATTTTTTTAATTTAATTTCCGGATTTAAAGAATAAAAAGATTTGCAAGGTATTATTTTGGGGTAGATCCAAAAACGTTGCCTTTTTTTTCTTAAAGTAGTATTTTGGAAAAAAAATGTATTTAATTTTCTAATATAGATATTGATATAGTGTAAAAGCAACTTTTTATATACTCGTAAATGACAATTCTTTCAACAAAAAATGATGTTAATAACAACGATATACTAAATATTTTTTGTAATGTGTCAAAATGTGGGTATTTGCATAGGTATTATTTCGTGAATTATGTCATTATATCGGTAGCTCAAATACAAAATGTCGACTTTTGCATTCATTTCGGCTACCTTAATCAAAATAACCCAACAAAACGTTCCGTTTTAGTGCGCGACTCCGTATACGTACCATTTTCTGGATCAGTATACGGACCAAAAAACGGATTATAAGGAACATCGAAACTGATTCAAATCCGTTAAAAGTCCGTCAATGACAATAATATATTCAAATTATAAATTAAAATTTAATCATACACATATAACCCAAAATCTTCCACAACCCTTCATAAATACACTAAAAATCAAAAAATAAATCGTATTAGCTACACAAATCATCACCAAAATCATACCATAAAATCAACAACCAAAAACCATCTCCCCTTCGAACAAAAACACAGCCATATAGGCCCTTGGGCAATTCCTCAAGCTCTTTCATCCCCTTCCAAATGCACTCATCAGCAGGATTTACCTAACGCTTAAAAATTGTGCAAATTTATTTTGAAAATCATGGTTCTGTTCGAAATACGTATCGCGCACTACGTCCATTTTACGGTCAACATAATCGTCCATCAATCTTGATCTTGTAAATCAGGTATACTATTTTTGAGCAAATTTTTTTGCTAAAATTATGTTTTAAACTAAAATTTTAGTTATACATAGTCAGCACTTAACTGTTTTGAACTAATGTTTTACTAATTTATTTTGCTAAAAAAATTGTGCTGATTAGCACATCAATAGTGTGAACGACAACCAGATTAAAAGTTATACGCAGAATGAATTAGATGTCAAAATGTAGTAGTGACGAGGAAAATTATACTAAAAAGTAAAACTCTAGTAAGACACATAAAAATAAATCAACCATGGAAGATTTTTGTATCTGTTTTTCATACATAAAACAATATTGTGGATTGGAACAACTTAAATTTTGCGTTTTCACCGGCTTGTGAAAGTAATTGTCTATTAATTAAATAAAAGACAAAATATAATATTTAAATTTAAAAAAGATTAAATGTGTATTTGTAGTCAAATTGTGGGCGTTGTGGTGTAATGGTTAGCGCGTTGGACTGTTACACAGATGGTCCCGGTGACGACAACATCAATTTAGAAAAATAATATGTGTGATTTTTCTATCACTTATATGTATCGCTGCGCCCACCTTCGGTGTTCCCATAGCACTTAACCCCACCGGAATAAAATAATGAATCAGGGCTATGAAACAAAAAGCTTCAATAAATTCGCCAACTCTACATCAGGTGGCGAGCAACAACTTTTCTAAGACATCTACTCGCGCAATTACAGTGTTGCCATGTTTGAAGCCCTTCATCTATCATCACCTTTCATCTCTCCACTATCCCCTTTCCAAAGAAAGCAACACATTAATTAATAGAAAGAATTTCCTGACAGTTGCTTCTCTTTATTAAAAAAAAGAAATAAAAATTGAGTGGGCAAGTTGATAACAAGCAGTGATGCAAAATGTGGCACAATAGTGCCATTTGTGGCACTTTGAATTCTTAATGGCCCTGTGGTACTTTCTTATCTACTTTGGCCCTTCCAGTTCAAAATTCAACTAACTACGTTAAACCGTTCAGTTTAGCTTCTCAGTTCGAGATAATAATATTTTTATGGAATGTTGTGAATGACTTTTATGCGATTTTTATAAAAAATTAAACGTTTTTCATTTTATTACATCTTTGAAATAGTTCAGGAAATATTCAACGGTTTTGCAATTTTTAAACAAGGTATTATTCGTCAAAGTGTCTAGTTTACTCGTTACGGTAAAAATTCTAGACACGAGAATTTTCGAGTTCTTTGGAGAATCTAGAAAACATTATTATTGAATCAAAATACATATCAAAACCTTTCCAAAGATGTATTCAAAATGAGAACGGGGATTTTTTTATAAAAATCGTATTAAAAATAGCATACATATATTTTTATCTCGAACCGATAAACCGGGTTTAAAATATTTTTAATGCAGAGCAATAGAATTTTTTAATATTTTTTTATATATGAACAAATTTTTCACAAGAAGTGTCGTAATTAATTTTTAATTCACAAACAATTGTGTTTTTGGAGAATTTTAAAAAATATATCACATGATGTTATCGTAGCAGCGGAAATCATTGCGGAGTTTGCATAAAACATTTTGCTCTTTATTTTCAGAGGGGTTTATCTTGCATTTTTTATATGGCCTTCAGATGATCCACTCTAAAGTACTATATTAATAATATTTTTATTAAAATAAAAAGACAATGACAATGTATTCCAAATTTTTTTTTTTTTTGGCCTGTCAAGGATAGTTTGGCCCTTTTAAATTGTCAATTTGGCCCTAAACAAAAAAACGAAAAATGCATCACTGATAACAACTATTCAGCAGGTAGACAGACTAAGCCAAAGACAAATACTTAGGTAAATTTTTATGTTTCCTTTTTCTTATTGCAAAAAAACGGGTTGTATACATATGTTACATTTTGTTATTTTTTCGTTTCGTTTCTATAATTCTCTGCGGCATTGCGTTCCTTTAAAAGAGAGCATCATTGAGACAACCATTGATGTAAGTAGTTGAAAGATAATTTTGTTTATGTTATATATAATTATTTCTATTGTTTTTACATATTACATTAATTCATGTCGTCAATGTGGGAGTATGAAAATTTTTATATTTTGTAACGTATTGTAAATTATTTTAAAAAGAATCACAAAAATATGTTTTATGATTTTCAGCAAAATATATTAACTAAAGTAAAAATTTTCTACAAATTTTTTGAGTTTTTTTCAGTCTACTAATATTCATCCACTAAGTTTTAGCAAAACTTTTGCTGAATCTACTAATTTTGTTGCTAAAAATCAGCTCGCTGATTTTCAGCAAAAGATTTTGCTGACATTAGCAATTTTTTTTGCAAGCACCCTCCTGACTAAAATTTTGCTGACTCAGCAAAATTTTTTGCTGACTTTACTAACTTTTTTATTTGAGTGTATGGAACGTAACTTAAGCTCTTTCTTAAACGTTGAAAAAACTACAATATTTTTTAAAAAAAATGGGCAAATCATTAAATTCATAAGAACCAGCAAAACGGATACATTGTTTTGTCAGTTCAAGACGACATCTTGTTACAGACAAATTTTGACCCTGTCTTGTACTTCGATTTGTGACTTGCGCATTTTGAAAAAACTGAATTGAAGAATTTCCCAGACCTTTTACGGATTTAAATATGAATTTTAATAACTGCATTTTATACAAGCCATTTATGGGTAGAATATTGTTCGCATAACGTCTAAACAGATCAAGTGTATGAAATCTTATGGGTAGGTTAAAAACAAGAACTTTTCCTACTTCCATATATTATTGGAAGGTAAGACAAATGACTGTGAATCAAACTTTCATAAAGTTTTATAAATACAATAAAAAAAAATTCAGTAACGTCAGCTGATATTAGCAATTTCTCTGCTATGATCCTCCCAGCAAAAATGATGCTGCCTATACAAACTTTTTTTTAGTGTACGACAAAAGTTTTATAAAAATTGAAGGCAACAATTTTATAGATTTTTGTCTATATAAATAAAGTATTTGTGTGAGTGACTGACTGACTGACTCAACATCGCCTAGCCTAGACCACTGGACCTAGGAACTTGAAATTTGGTATATAGTAGTGCTGGTAAAAAAATGAGTAGTGGGTATAGAGTATTTGTATTTTTTTTTAGGTACTCGAAAGTAACTACTCAATAATTACTGAGTTGTATTTTAGACCGAAAAACAATACAAAGATGAGCCTCCGCTAAAATAATTAGCATTAACTCTGCTAGAAGATGAAATGGAAGGTGAAAATGCTAAAGAAAGATTTTGAAAAACTATAGAAAAAATTAAGTAGTTTGTAAAAAAGTTAAAAAATATATTTTTAAAATTTGAATTTTCAATAAAAGTTAAAATTTTTGTAAAAGATTAATGTAAATTTAAAATGAAAAAAACCGTTAAAAGTATCGAGTACCAAAATTAAAAATATCGAGTAGTATCGAGTATTGAAAAGTAACCGAATTTACCAGCACTAATATATAGGTTCCACCTGGGAATGAGACCTCCACTAAGACTGGATTTTCCGATATTCCACCGAAGAGGGCCAAAAAGTTGAAAATGTCTACCGTTTTTACAAAAAAGTAACAGTATTTTTTAAAAAAGTAACCGTTACTTTAAAAAAAAGTAACGGTTTTTTAAAAAAAAGTAAGTAAAAAAAGTAACGGTTTTAAAAAAAAGTTTTTTCCAAAAAAGGAACCCTTTTTCTAAAAAAAGAACTTTTTCCAAAAAAATGTGCTTTTCCCAAAAAGTAAATTTTTCCAAAGAAATGCACATTTTTTCAAGAAAATAAAAATGCTTTTTGCTAAAAAAAACTACATACTATTCTAAAAAGTACATTTTCAGAAGGTTCCAGATCAAAGTACTTTTTCCAAAAAATACTTTTCCCAAAGTAAATAAATACCTTGCATTTATCAAAAAAAGTACACATATTAAATATCCGCTATCTTAAATTTTCACGAAATGTGTTTTTAACATTTTATTAAATTCAACTAACATTTGTTTTTACTGTTCAAAAAATTACTAACAATTGTAGTAAAAATTAACCACATATGTTAGTACAAAATAAACAAACATTTATTTTTTTAAATAACAAAAACCGAATGTAAAAAATTAATGTAAAATCATAAAACAGTCATTTGATGTGGTTTGTTTTTTTTTTAATTATCAACAAGGTTAGAAAAAATTTCATTTTTTCTACAAATGGCTGACATTTACATTTAAAATAAAGAAAATGTATTACAATCGAAATAACTACATATTTTTTAAAGCATAAGTTCCCTGAGATTACCTTTGATTTGAGTATTGTATCTTCAAGGAAATTTGAAGGTTAATCTTGGAAAATCAGAAATTAACCCATTTTAGTTTTGCTTTTACAACTTTAATATTTTCTTACGTACGTTGTGGTTAACAAAATCGCAACCATTACTTATCTAATGCTCTACACAGAATAAATTATGGGCCAAAAATATCTTATTAATCGATTGTTTGAATATCAATGGCAATTTAAACAATTTTTTTAATTGATTCAATTAAAAAATTTATTGAATTTTCTAATATATCCATACAGTGTTGACAACATGTAAACAAAATTTTTAAAAATTTAACAAACTATTTTTTTTTATTTTATTTAGATTAAATAATCAAACAAAGGTTTAATTATATCAATATATTATTTAATTTGTAAATTAAAAGAAAAAAAATCGCAAATGATTAACTTTTAAGAAGTTGAATAGTTTACCGATTACAAATACACGCAAAATCGTAGTTATTTCACTAGAGTTCGCAACACTCTTTTTGTTGAGATATTCGTGTACGCACGACAACTTAATTTAGTTTCGTGTTTTATCTGTGGTAATAAAAGTGCACATGTGGATTTACATAAACGAAAAAGGACAATTAAACTATTATTTTTGTAAATAATCAAATTTTCAATAAGTATAAGAGTCATTAAACTATTATTTTAAAGTTGTGTGTGATTTTTTTAAGAAAGCAATTCAACTACAAGAAAAAGTTCAAGACAAGACAAGCAAAACAAAAATATTGTCTTTACTTTTATTTGTTTTCTTATAATCAATCCATTTTTATATTAAAAAGCTTTAATTTTATTATAAATAAAATGTCAATTTAATTTATTTTTTTATTTAATGGGGGGCATATAACAAAAATAAAAAATACGAGTTTTCAATTAAAACTGCCATTGTTTTCTTCTTAAGTTTCAATTAAAGTTTGAATCAATTTTACTATAGTTTTTAATTGAGGTTGTAAAGAAAAACAATAACTCTTTTAATTGATATTATTATTATTATTTTAATTGAAAGAGTTTTAATAAACTGTATGCAATTTTTTTAGTTAATACTATCATTTCAGTGGTAGGTGCAAAATCTATTAAAATATTAATTGATACAATAAAATTTTTAATTGAAACCCGTTTTTAGTTTTATTGGATATATTCAATTTCGCTGCAGAAAATAGTAACTTAACGAACATAAGTTCTCAGAAAAAGGCCATACACAAATGGCCTTTTGTCATCATAATTACAATGATGACAAACTTATACGTTTTCATCCATTAGACCAGATCGTGTAAAGAACGATCCTGCGGTATCTCATTTAAGATCTTTTTTATATCTTCAAGATGGCAGCGTATAAAGTAAATTTTGATATGGAACACATAGATCTACCTCTAGCAATACAATTCATATGAAGTTATATGCACGTCGTTAACCCATGTTTACCACAGGGCAAAAAAATGGTATTTTTAAAATCAATGCCCCATATAAACTGAAAAATATATTTTTTTGGTACCGGAATAACAAGGGTTAACGATATCCCAAAAACTTATATTTTTTATCAGAGTATCTCTGGGCAAATGTAAATCAAAAAGTATTTAGGTTTTGATATATTCATTAAATTTTAATTTATAAATTTTTTTTCCAATTTTAGCCATTTTGGCCCAGGAGCCCAAACTTTGACCAATTTGAGCAGCATGGTAGGGTTAATCGATTTTGCTCAAATTTTCAGAATTTACTTTTTAGACATCGTTTCACGTTTTTAGGGGTTGGGAGCAGCATAAATCGACAAAGTACAGTATAAGGACCACCCTAATGAACACTTTATACGAGAATGTTTAGAAAGAAAATATCTATATGGAGGTAAAAGACTGTTGGTGCTTTTTGGGGAAAAAATCGCTAAATTTTATTTTTTTCTAATTTATACTTTTAACGAATGTAGTTTTTGAGTGGAACAAGATATTGCATTCATTTTGTTTTATTTACCCAGGTGAAAAAGTTCATATATTGTCATATATGGCCACATATATGAGTTCATATATGAATCCATATATGTTCGGATCCGAAATTTGAGGGTATATGGACATATATGCTCATATATGGACATATATGAATGTTCATATATGGTCATATATGAATGTTCATATATTGTCATATATTATTACTTTTCCTATATTCTCGTATATAACAAAGCTTTTTTTAGTTTTTTTTTTTTCCAAATTTTTTCAAATTTAAAGTTTTGTTTAACGATTTTATACAAAAGTTGTGAATGGATCTGAATCATTTAGGCATCATCGGAAAGGTGTTTTAAATATCTTTCCAAAGAGTAATATGTTCCCATTCATTAACCCATTACGAGTCAGTTTAACATTTGGTATTTTTTTAAATTTTCCTGTCTTTTTTATTTATTTTAAAAATTATCTGTATTATAGGTATGTTTTGAGGCCAGTAATTTATAAACAAGATATTGAGCTTTCATTTAATTAGTTTTTTAATTGCGAATTTTTAATAAAAAAATGAAAAAATACAAAATTTTAAGATAGCTTGTAATGTGTTAATGAATGAGGACATATTATACCTTTCCGATGGTACATAAAGCGTTCCGACCCATTCACAACTTTTGGATAAAATTGCAAAACAAAATTCCAACTTTGAACCCCTCCCCCGGAAAAGGGGTGCGTTCGCCAACAAATTTTACCAATGGTATATTTAGCGTGATAATATCAGTTGATGGACCAATTTTCATCAATTTCCAATCAAATTTGAATTCAGAACTCATTCTCTGCAATCGTCTTTATAAATCAATAAAGCATTAATTTATATATTTTTGTCAAGAATTCGTAGACCGGCAGAATAAGGGTTAAAAATAAAAAAAAATAATCCTCATATATGGTCATATCTGATCAAAAATTAAAACATATTAACCATATATGGAATAATATATGAATTCATATATGTAGATATATGGCCAATGAACCAATATATGAACCAATATATGCAATATATTATCATATATTATCATATATGGTGTAATTCATATCCATATATGAAATGTATTTACCTATATATGCTCCCATACATTACATATATGTTCATATATGCCCATATATGGAATCATATATGCTAATATATGAAACCATATATGGCAATATATGATCATATATGAACATTTTCACCTGGGTAATCAATAATTTATTTAATTTTTTGAAAATCGGATTAGAAACAAAAATGGCGAGCACTTAAAATTTTATATGCAATCAGTTCCCTACATTGGGTGGCTATATTGCCGCCCCAATGGTTCTGGATGGTTTAAAACTAAACTTAAGTTCGATATTACGCCAATTCCAAATTGCATTGCAATCGAACTACTTAGTAAAGAAATGGCCGAATTATTTCCAAAAATGTTGTGATATATTCCACTGTGCTGTGTGTCGTTTTTTTTTGTACTCATAATTTTAAAGTAACTCTGCGAATTTAGAGACTACAATTGAGGCAAAACTTGCAATCTTTGATTTAAAAGAATACTGATAAAATTTTGAGTTTGTTTTTATAATGTGCACTAAAAAAAAAAATAAATATGAAAATGAAAATTTATTCAAGTTCAAGGCCATACTCTATATTTCTTTATTAGGATATTGTCCTAACAAATAATCTATAGAGTTTTTTGTTTTTGATGATAGGTCCCCATCATCAGAACAAGTTTTGATGGGGACCTAGAAATTCCCCGAAATGGAACCATCAACAAATTCTTGAAAGTGGTCAATTAATAAATTGAAATCAAAAAAAACTCTATAGATTATTTGTTAGGACAATATCCTAATAAAGAAATATAGAGTATGGCCTTGAACTTGAATAAATTTTCATTTTCATAACAGAATTATAGGTCGAAAAAACATAATTTTTATTTTTTAAAAAATAATTATAACAAACTTTTAAAAAACAAATATTTTTATTTTAAATTAGCTCAAACTGTACGATTTTCAATAAAGATTAGATATAGAGTAAGTCAAAGATCTTATCGCATGTTTTTAATAGTATGGTATAAAAAAAATGTTCTTGAGTGAGAGTGCGTGAGTCAAAATTTTTGCCTAAGTGAGTGTGCGTGAGTAGAATTTTAACAAAATTTTTTTTTTTGCTTTCCCACGTGAAAAAGTTCATATATGACCCATATATATACATATATGGAGTTCCATATATGGTTTGGATCCGAAAATTGAGGATATATGGACATATATGGATATATATGTCCATATATGTCCATACATTTGTCCATATATATCCTACCCATATATGTTCATATATTTTTCTCCTTACGTATATTTTCATAAAATAAAAACAATTGTTAATTTGAAAATTCAATTTTTATTAACAAAATTATTGCTTACATATATATTATTATATATACATAAAAAATGTATATTTTATATACATTGAAAATGAAAATTATTCAAGTTCGAGGCCATACTCTATATTTCTTTATTAGGATATTGTCCTAACAAAAAATCGATAAAGTGTTTTTGTTTTCAAATTTATTATTTGACCCTTTCAGGAATGTGATAGATGATAGATCTATCAACACATTCCTGAAAGGGTCAAATAATAAATTTGAAAACAAAAAAACTTTATAGATTATTTGTTAGGACAATATCCTAATAAAGAAATATAGAGTATGGCCTCGAACTTGAATAATTTTCATTTTCATTGCACAGTTAAAGGTCGAAAAAAAATTTAATTTTTATTTTTAGTAAAAATTATTTCAAACACTTTTATATAAATTTATTTATAAATTAAACCACACATATGGGAAAATGATGCATATATGCTTCCATATATGGTAGTATATATGAATAATACATTCATATATGTTTTCATATATGTAACCATATATGGAAAACACTTTCATATATGGCTCCATATATAATAAACATTTACATATATGGTTCCATATATGAAAACATATATGCAACAATTGTTCATATATGGTTCAATATATGCTTCCATATATAACAAACATTTCCATATATGCTTCCATGCATTTCCATGTATGGATCCATATATATTCATATATATTCATACATGGGCCATATATAATAATATATGATCTTTTTCAGCTGGGTTAGTAAATTTTTTCTTAGGTGTTTTGCCGATTAAATATTTCAGTGGTTTTAAACACTAAAAAAAATGGTAAAACAACATATTCAGAGTAAATTTGAGTCAAACATTCACAATTTAACTTAATTTTTACATTTTTTTTTCCGGTCAGGTTATATTTCCCGAATTTGCGTGATTCGCGTGAAAATTTGAGAAAATCAAGTGTTTATCAGAATATTTTCTTTGAAAACATCAAGGATCAATATTGGTTTGAGATGATTTTTCAACATAAAAAAGTTTTATTATTTTATTTAATTTTGTCTATATCCAGAAAAATCAGCCTCAAGGGTTCCCTTAGAAAATTTAAGAATTTATGTTTTATGGCCTCTTGAAGTTGGGATATTTATTTTTTATGGCCTCTTGAAGTTGGGACAGTTTTCCACTATAAGCGAAAATCAAAATAAAATATAACGGTCATTTCACGCAAAATCGGCCAAATCTGACCTTGGGTTTTCCGATTTTAATAAAATTTTGCATTCCGAAAATGGACACACTTAAAGATTGGCGTTTTTAGTTTTTTAAATTTCGAAAAATCCATGGTTTTATGTGCGATTTAGTTTTTTTTTTTTTGAAAAATGAAAAATATGCCATAAATGTAAGTCTGTGTATTCGTATTTTCTTTAATATCGATCGGATCATCACCATTTCAATTGAATTGAAATTGTACGGTACTCTACTTTTCCAGCGTCAAAAAGAATTGCATTTTTTATGCAATTTATTCTTAAAATGCATATTTTTAACGTTTGGCCACTCTTGATTTAAAAAAAGACTGCATATTTGCAAGATATGGAATTTTCCCCAAATAGTTGCACATTCACTTTTTTGGGTCCTGGGGCTTAACTATTTTAATGATTTTTTGAAAAAAAGCTTATAGAGCAATTCCATATGAAAGCGATCACCTTTTGGACGACCCTCTCCGATTTTAAAATAAATAGTCTCAATCGATTGCCCAGCAAAAAATAATGTACCTACATATTTTTTTTTTTATAGTGACTGGTTTAGTGGTGGTGTGCACCACTGTCATGTGACAAAATTGAAGAATTCTTCATAAGGGACCTCATTGAAAGTTGTTTTTAAAAAAACTACTAAAGCGATCGCAACGAGTGATAGCTCGTTGGAAAGGTATTGAATCAGGCTTTAATTGAAAAATAAAATTTTCCTAATTTTTCTTGTTAAATAATTAAAATAATTCAATTATAAAAAATATAAAAACAATGAGAACAAGGTGGTCTCTTAAATGCTCTTCTCCTGTCCAAACAAGGAGTCGGAGCCCATTTTTTTATTGCTGATTCTTAAAGCAAAAATTATGAGGAATCCAAAAAAAATAAAATTAGCCGGAAAATTTAGGAGCTTCTGTGGAAAATCGGAAAATTTAATTTTCATGGGAAAATTTAATTTTCATGGGAAAAAAGGTAAATTTCTGAGAAAAATTAGGAACATTTTATTTTTCAATTAAAGCCTGATTCAATACCTTTCCAACGAGCTATCACTGGTTGCGATCGCTTTAGTAGTTTTTTTTTAAAACAACTTTCAATGAGGTCCCTTATGAAGAATTCTTCAATTTTGTCACATGACAGTGGTGCACACCACCACTAAACCAGTCACTATAAAAAAAAATATGTAGGTACATTATATTTTGCTGGGCAATCGATTGAGACTACTTATTTTAAAATCGGAGAGGGGTCGTCCAAAAAATTGCCAATTTGATCGTTTTCATATGGAATTGCTCTATAGCTCTTTTACATAGAGAAAACACCAATTTGTTATTTTATTTTATTTCTCAGATTTATTAAGATTAAATTTAAAATTGTTAATTTAGGGAGCCCTGTAAACGTCTCTGTTTTAAAAACTATACATTTAATTCTGTAGGTGAAAAAGAAAATAATCTACTGAAATATTCTGTTTTAAAAATTTTAATTTTTAACCCTTTACAGCACACGTTTGCCGTCGAATATCAGATTTTTATAGAAAGAAACGTGATGTTTAAATTGTTAAAAATTTAAATTTAAAAACTTACCCCCGTATTCATAAAATATTAAACAGCATTTCAAATACATTTTAATTAAAACACAAGTTTTAGCTCTAAAACTGTATTCATAAACGAATATTAACTTTTACATAAACTTTTGATTTTGATTTTGATTGTGAATGTTTGACTCAAATTTACTCTGAATATGTTGTTTTACCATTTTTTTAGTGTTTAAAACCACTGAAATATTTAATCGGCAAAACAACTAAAGAAAAAATTTACTAAAGCAAAAAAAAAAACTTTTGTTAAAATTCTACTCACGCACACTCACTTAGGCAAAAATTTTGACTCACGCACACTCACTCAAGAACATTTTTTTTTCTACTCACATGAACGTGGCTCAGTGAATTCATACAAAATTCTGCTCACGTGCACATCTCTAGTAGAAACCTTTTTTGTTTCGTCATCCATACTATTAAAAACATGCGATAAGATCTTTGACTTACTCTATATATAATCTTTATTGAAAATCGTACAGTTTGAGCTAATTTAAAATAAAAATATTTATTTTTTAAAAGTTTGTTATTTATTTAAAAAATAAAAATTATGTTTTTTCGACCTATAATTCTGTTATGAAAATGAAAATTTATTCAAGTTCAAGGCCATACTCTATATTTCTTTATTAGGATATTGTCCTAACAAATAATCTATAGAGTTTTTTTTGTTTTCAATTTATTAATTGACCACTTTCAAGAATTTGTTGATGGTTCCATTTCGGGGAATTTCTAGGTCCCCATCAAAACTTGTTCTGATGATGGGGACCTATCATCAAAAACAAAAAAACTCTATAGATTATTTGTTAGGACAATATCCTAATAAAGAAATATAGAGTATGGCCTTGAACTTGAATAAATTTTCATTTTCATATTTATTTTTTATTTAGTGCACATTATAAAAACAAACTCAAAATTTTATCAGTATTCTTTTAAATCAAATTTTCATTCAAAATATATATTAAAATTATATATATTAAAAACATCACAATTTAATATATCAAACTCCAAAAACTTTAGTTCGACGTATAAATTTTTGATTGTTTTGCATATAAAATAAAAATTTAACTGTCCGTTAAATTTAGATTGGGCTCTTAATAATGTATTTAATTTAACAAACTTATTTTCACTGGATTAAATTGTATCAAATTGTATCAAACTCAATGCAATATAATCCATTTATTTACAATACGATTCTCAATTTTTCGGATTAAGTTGTATTCCAATTAGATATAAGGCTATATCAAATTTGATACATTTCTTTGTTGCATTATTTTAATTTTTTAGTTGGGGTGGGAGAACTATCTTCATGATATCAATGATATCTTGTATTAGATCTATCAAGTGTCACTGTATATGAAGTTTTCATTAAAACTATTTGTTAAATTAAAGCAGATTTTCATAAAATTTAATGAAAAATTTCATTTTATTTATTAAATACTTCATACGACTAATGCATAACTTTCGTTAAAAGTATAGAGGTTACAGCCGCTTTTTTAGTTGGAAATATTGGTGATCCTAATATCTAATTACTTTATTGGTGATCCTAATATCTAATTACGGAAAAAAGTGGTGATCAAGAAATTTTAGTGTTTCTTTGAAAACATTTGAGAGGACTTATTCTAGAAAAATGCAATTAATATGCCATACTTCAAAACTTTTATTGCAATATTACAGCTGTCAAAAAAAGAGTTTCCAATATGGAATATTATATTTTTGGAAGAAATAAAGTTAACCAAAATACTCCAACATTTAGGTCTTTTAAAATTTCAAAAGTTCGCGGATTTGTTTCAAGTTTTCACGATTAATAGAACTTTTAATGCTGAGCTCTAAAATACCTTTTTTGTCGGTTATAGACTTCCAAAGTTTGGATTTTAAATTTTTTGTATCAGCTTCATTTATAATCGGATCAAAACAAAATACATACCGTTTGGAAGCTAATTCAATCACCTTTTAGTTGAGATATAATAAAGGGTCCGCCATGTAAAATTTTTTTTCCGATGCCGATTTTGCCAAAAAAATCATCTTTTCAGATGAAGCTCATACTGCATGGCCAGCCGAGGCAGCCATTTGAATGAAATTATTTTCCATTATTAACCGGAAGGATTGTACTTTCAAATAAAAAAGAAATTTGAGAAAATATTCAGTAGTTTTTTTTTTAGCATTTTCAAAAAAAAAAAAGTTATTTGGCGGACCCTATACTTTTTTCAACGAAATTTTTAGAAAACACTCGCATCTGAGTAAAAAAGTTTATATAAAATTATATATGATGACACATATAACAGGATATAATTTGATCCGAAAAATGGTTCCATTAATTTAATTTAGATTCAATTAGATACAATTTAATAAAAATGTATCCAATTATATCCGAGTTTTGTCCTGCCCTGATTAGTTTATAACTATATTTTTTAGATCCAAAAAGATAAGTTATTTTTGGTGGATAGAATGCGATATTTTGACATTAAATGGGAAATAATATATGTCATGGGATAAGAGTTCCATGGCAAATAATAATAATTTTATAAAAATATAAAAAAATTTAATAAATATATATATAATTATGTATATCTTAAACTAAATTGTTAATCTTAATGTCATATATATATACATATATCTTGAATTGCATTATTCATATGGCACCATATACAAGGTGGCGCAAAAGTAATCCTCCTATCAGAAAATGCTATAAATTTTGCGATTGGCCCATAATGTCAGTTCTGTTTTGACATTTGTGTAGTAAACACATGCGAAATACACGTTAATAAACAATGTTACGCTACACTGCTCCAGAACGCGGAATATTGGTGACTATTTATTTGACTATTATTTTTCATCAAAAATAATCATGAGTGATGAGGCCCATTTCCATCTTAGCGGGTACGTAAATAAGCAAAATTTACGCTTCTGGGGCACTGAAAATCCGCGTGTAATCCAAGAAGAGCCATTACACCCGCTCAAAGGGACTGTATGGTGTGCTGTTTTCGCTGGAGGAGTCATCGGACCTTTTTTCTTCAAAGACGTCGCGGGCCAAACGGTTACTGTGAATGGTGAGCGCTACAGAGCAATGATCAACGAGTTCTTTTTGCCGCAACTTGATGAATTGGGATTGGAAAACATGTGGTTCCAACAGGACAGTGCAACGGCACACACTGCACGTACCACAACCGATATGCTGAAGGATGCATTTCCCAGGCGCCTAATCTCCCGTTTTGGCGATTTGCAAGATCGCCTGATTTGACCGCTCCGGACTTCTTTTTGGGGGGCTTTTTGAAGTCGCGGGTTTATGTCAACAAGCCTCAGACTCTTGCAGCTCTTAAAGACAATATCCGTCAAGAATGTAAGGACCTAACGCCGGAAGTTTTGGCCAAAGTGATGGAAAATGCCATAAAAAGGGCTCAAATGACAATCAACTGTGGCGGCGGCCATTTGCATGACATCATATTCTCGACTTGATGTAAAAAAAATTAAAATACCAAATAAAAATAATCCACAAGAAGAATCAAAGTTTTTCATTTTTTTTTTAAATTACAGCCAAAAAACATCGGAAGGTTATTTTTGCGCCACCTTGTATAAGCATATCTTATATAATACACAAAAATAATTTTTCTAGGACAGTATATATTATTATATCTTAAATCTCTAATTTTATAAAGGTCGATATACAATAATATATCGGTATATATGCTACCACATAAAAAACATATTATAGTATATGGTCATGCATGACACCATATATAATCACATATTTAAGATAATAAAACATAACACCGAATATAATTTTTTTATTGGATTTTTTTTTGAGTCATTTTATAGTCTACAAAATTAATCTAAACATCCCTCGTATATTGAAGTCACTTTTGAGTAATTTCTGAGTCCGATAAAAAATCATATTTGGGTCTTGTTTGAGGGCTATTGAATTCAAAATGATGTATTTTTATGTCTTTTAAATGTATTTCAAAAACAAAAAAAACACGATCTAAGGGTTTTAGTTACAACTACAAAGGATTCACAAAATATGTAAAAAAAAAAAAGTTAAAACAATCACAACACTTCCTTCTTTCGATTTATATTGTGGGTCCAATTCTTGTAACACCCACTCACTAACCGTTAATACTTTTTGTCTAGTTCATTCGATTTTAAAGCGATATTATGGCAAAACCACGCGAAAACAAATTTTACATTTTTTTTGGTATTATTTACAAGAAAATTGTCAAATAAAAAAAAAATTTTAAACATTTTCTTTATTCCAAAAAGAATCATTTTTGAGCAGTTTTGGATGGCCCAAAAATATTTCCCTGCTTTTCTGACTCATATTTGATTAATTTTCTCATAACTTTATATATCCATATATCCCATATTTTTGAGTAATTTTTGATTATTTCAAGATGGCTCTTATTTTCGTCTGCAAAAAGAGTGTTTTTTGACAAAAAATTTTGAAAACTTAGAAAAAAAGATTAATGTTGGATTCATTTTGGATTCAAAAATAAGAGGGTTCCAAAATTCTTCAGTTTTTTGAGTAATTTTAGTGTCATTTATTTTGAGGGCTCCAAAATTTGATGGCTGGGTTCGAACCATAGTTAATAAATTATTTATTTGATTTAGAATCTTTATTTGAAAAAAAATAAAGAATAATCAATATTTTCATACAAAGCAATATCAAACAGTATTAAAAACATGCTGCAAAAAAACATTTAAAAAACATGTTTTTGAAGACAACAGCGTAGTCGCAATGACATGCTAAGACAATAGGTCTGTCTGGGTACTTTTCCAGTAGCAAATACTCAGTAAATTTTTTTGGGAGAGTAAGACCAATTTTACTCTGTCGGCTGAAAATATCTTAAAAAGTACGCAGACAGTATCCAGTGAAATCTTGCTAGAAAACAGCTGATCAGTGTGTAAACAATTGAAATAACAAAGCAAAAGAATTTTAGCATATGTGGTATTAATCTGGTAGAGAATCTTCCAAAGAAGAGATTGATACCAAAATCTTGGATAAGCTCCTCCTACTTCCTTAGATATGTCCATCCCACACATTGTTACTTTCGCAAAATAGGCCTATTTTGAAATTAAAAATTAACCCCTTAAATCCCACCCACAATTATGATTGATGCATTAATCTGCTAGAGAATCTTCCAAAGAAGAGATTGATACCATAATCGTGGATAAGCTCCTCCTACTTCCTTAGATATGTCCATCCCACACATAGTTACTTTCGCAAAATACGGCAAAAAAAGGCCTATTTTGATATTAAAAATTAACCCTTTAAACCCCACCCACAAATATGATTGTGGTATTAATCTAGTAGAGAATCTTCCAAAGAAGAGATTGCTACCAAAATCTTGGATAAGCTCCTTCTACTTCCTTAGATATGTCCATCCCACACATTGTTACTTTCGCAAAATAGGCCTATTTTGAAATTAAAAATTAACCCCTTAAATCCCACCCACAATTATGATTGATGCATTAATCTGCTAGAGAATCTTCCAAAGAAGAGATTGATACCATAATCGTGGATAAGCTCCTCCTACTTCCTTAGATATATCCATCCCACACATAGTTACTTTCACAAAATACGGCAAAAAAGGCCTATTTTGATATTAAAAATTAACCCCTTAAACCCCACCACAAATATAATTGTGGTATTAATCTGGTAGAGAATCTTCCAAAGAAGAGATTGATACCAAAATCTTGGATAAGCTCCTACTACTTCCTTAGATATGTCCATCCCACACATTGTTACTTTCGCAAAATAGGCTTATTTTGAAATTAAAAATTAACCCCTTAAATCCCACCCACAATTATGATTGATGCATTAATCTGCTAGAGAATCTTCCAAAGAAGAGATTGATACCATATTTTCATTTTCATTTCACAAAAATTATTTCATTCAAACAGTAAATAAAAACAGCTGTTCAAACTAGTTGCAAAATCTTTCAAGAAGAAATTTCTCCAGCAACATTTTGCAAGTTCTCTAACTTCCAACTGTCAAAAAAATCTCTTTTTCGCTCTCTCGCTGCAAGAGATTTGGAGTACGCAGACAACATTTTGCAAGATTTTGCAACATTTTGCACAAAATGATGCAAAATATGTGTACGCAGACAGACCTAATATGTTTTAGTTGGCATAGCATGGCATAACACCTTCGAGTTGACATGACATAGCAAAGCATACAATTTTGGAGAATGACATTTTTATGAATTGTGTATGTTAGCCTAACATACACACAAAATGATATTCATGTCATACAAACAATTTTTTTGAAAATATTTTACCTCAAAGTGTCGAATATTTTTTAAAATATAAAAAAATAATAAAAAATGTCAAAAATTAAGTTTTCATAATGATCGCTAAAGTGGACGTTTAATAAATTTTCTTATTTTTTTGATTTTTTTCCAAGTCTAAATGAGGATTCGATTGAAAATGGCCGAAATGATTTTTCATTATTTTTTGGTTTTAATTATTTTATTAATCTAATAAACGCTTCTAAATAATTTAAATACTTTTATTGGTTTTAAATTTTAATAACTATTTTATACAAAAAATCTACATAACTTTACACAAAAAAATGTTTGCCAAGAGATTTTTGAAAAGGGTTCTGACAACAGTTTTGTATAATTTTGTAAAAACCTGGAAAATTTACCAAGTTTTGAATTTTTTTAGCATAAGGGGCAATTCACAAACTATCGACCCCTGTCCATCCATATCTACTCGTTCTCGGTATTTGGTGATACAAATAGTCAAATTATGCTTGATTCACACGCTATCCACCCCTATCCACTATTTCCCAGTATTAATGATACACTCAGGGAACTTCTGCTTTAAAAATATGTAGTTGTTTGGGTTGTAATACAGTTTCATTATTTTTAATGTAAATGTAAGTCATTTGTAGAACAAATAAAATTTTTAACTAACCTTGTAGTTCATTTAAAAAAACAACTAACATCAAATGACTGTTTTATGATTTTACATTCATTTTTTACAGTTGTTTTTTGTTATTTAAAAAAATAAAAATAAATAAATGTTTGTTTATTTTTTACTACCATGTGGTTCATTTTTACTACAATTGTTAGTCATTTTTTTAACATTAAAAAACAAATGACAATGTTATTTATTTATTTATTTATTTACTTGTTTATTTCCTATACAACAAGATTTAATCTTATATTTATAGTATAGGAATGCAAAATGTTAAATATTAAAGTTTGGCAAAACAAAATATTAAATTATTAAATCAAACATTGTTAGTTGAATTTAATGAAATGTGAGTCGTCCTTTTTAAAATGAAATTTCATTTGTTTTTGACTACAATTGCTTTCGTCTTTACCAACATAATTTCCTAAGTGTACGTAATGTAATTTTCAAAAGAGAATTTGCATTCATTTGGCAATTCGTATCTCCAATAGGTGGGAAAGAGTAGATATCGATGGACAGTAGAGCTGCATATTTTTTTTTTTAACTTTCGATTTTTATCAATTATTGTTAGTGCGAATTTGTGAAAAATCGGATAGCATTAACACGTAGCGCCCCGCGAACAAAGTTTTCGATTTTAAAACATTTTAATAAAAATATGTCTTGCGACACATAATTCTTAATTAATTTTGGCTGTTTTCGACTGTTTTCGAGATATCGCGACTTGATTTTTTTTACTAAAAATTGAGTTTTTTTCCTCCATTCTACAAATTTTTAAAAATAATCATAAATTTTTTTATTTTTGCACCAGCAAAGTACATAAAACCACTTTTCCATTGAGCATAATTATGCCAATATTGGTTGAAGGAAAACTTGTAAATTTATCTACAAATATCTCCGAAAAACAGAAAATTGACATAGTAAAATTGTTATGCTTTTAAATTTTATACACATGATTATTGAAGAAATATTTACTTTAATTTTTATTGATTAATGTTTTGATTCTTGTAGCACTAGGTCCAATAGTTTTGTGGTACCAAATTTAAGAAAAATCGGCTTACTTAACCCTTTGCGACCTGCGCACAAAGCCTCTGATAATTTAATTTTAAAAAACATTTTTTGTGATACTTAATCTTTAATTTCAAACATACTTGTGATGAAACGAAAGCATGTTTTGTGTAATATTTAAGTGAAAAAACAAAAAATTTTAAGTAAATTTTTAAAAAATTTCTAGAATAGAGGAAAAAGACGCCATTGTTAGTAAAAATTAAATCGCAATATCTCGAAAACCGTTAGTCCGATTACAATAATTTCAAAATATTCGTGTTCAACATGCCAAAGTTAAAAAAAGTGATGTGTCGCAAGGCATATTTTTATTAAAACAATTTAAGAAAGATTTACAAAAATCGAAAACTTTGGTGGCGGAACGCCACGGCTTAAAGCTATCCAATTTTTTTCAAATTTGCCCCAAATAACTTTTAGACTATATACTACAATAACCTGAGCAAAAAAATTACGTTATATCAAAAAAAAAAAAATTTCATACAAAAAATGCCGGTCTATTGGTCAGAGGATAGCGTGTGAATTGCCCCTAAATCTTAAAAATTTTGTTTTTGCATAATTGTTAGAAAGAGCCTATTTCACTAATATTTTGACAAACATTTTATAGCGTATACCTAAACTTAACGTATTGAAGTAGATTGAAAATTCGACTCATTTACAAAATTATGTTGTAAATGTTGAGGTTGTTGGTGTTGCTGGTGGTGTTGATGTTGATGATGATTTTGAAAATTATGTTGTAGATGAAATGTTGAGGAATGTGTTGTCGCAGGTTGCAAATGAGACAAATGATGTTGTTGTTGTGATTGCTGCTGATGATTTAAATGAAGAGAATTTTCCAAACATAAACAATTTGAAGTAGACGAAGTATCTAATTCTGGTGATGGTGTATCTGAATACCAGTGATTTTCATGAGTATTGTGGATAATTTGTTGTGATGTTGTTGTATGATGCTGCTGGTTATATGAGGGATTTTGTTGTTGTTGTTGCTGCTGCTGCTGTTGTTCAGCTTCATGATGATGATGATAATTTTCATTTTCATAGCGAATTTGTTTTAATTCGGCAATATCATTTTGACACCAATTTGAAGAATTTAGCAAAGACGAAGAAGATGTAGAACGTCCAGAGGCAGAGTTTGTTAGATGATGATGAAAACCAAATGGCCAATTCTGTAGGTATAAGGGAAATTGAAAACTTTAATCATATTTGTAATAAAAATAGATCTAAAACTTTAAATTTGTTTATACTGCTTATATTTCTAAATGACGAAGCCACTTAATTGTTAATAACTCTATATTAGGGTGACCCTTTTAAATAGATTACATTATATCCACCAGTTTTACTGCAAATGGTTCCAAATGGATGAAATCGTTTTTTTTTTTTTTTTGGAAACGTTAACCAGTGCCGAATTTCGGCGAAAATGGCACATTTTTGAAAAATATTTATTATTATTAAAAAATAGCAAAATTCTAAATTTTGAAAAATAAAATTTTTTCATTCATTTTTTCATACAATATACTCAAAATTATTCAGATATGGAATTCTGAATCAAATATGATCTACAAATTTGATAAATATGCAGAAAATGTAAATGTAAAATATAATGTAAGTATTAAGTTTATTATAAAATTGTTATATCATAGTCTGTAAGGATTTATGTATCCATAGACTGAATAAAAAAAAAATTGAAAAGGTTTTTTAAAATTAATTATAATGATTGCTTAAAATGCCTAATTTGAAGATATCGATTGTTATTTTTATAATATAATAGACTCCATATAAAACCATTAAAAATATGCAATTTTCGACCTCTACCCCTTTGAATTTTAACTAACTTAGTATGGAAGGTTAGGGTCATATAAATATGTCATCGTACAAGTTTCTGGGTTGTTAGGTTGTATTTTTACAACGAGTTAACGGCTTTTTAGTTAAATTGTTATTCATGACTCAGCATACCGAAGAGTTCCACATAGGGATTTGGACACTGCATAGGGAAGTAATTTTAATTAACATATGAATGGCTTATTGTAAAAACTTGATAAGCCACATTTTATTTTTAGTTTGTTTTCGCCTTTTAAAGGTTAAAAAATGCAACCATTATGACTTTTGCATGACGTTTATACTCTAGGTACTTGCAATAAGAGTTTAAGCAAGACATCTATCAAATATTAATCAATGAATGCCTAGAAAACAGCAAAAGTCCTTAAAACAGTAAATGTGGATTATCAAGTTTTTACAATAAGCCCTTCATAAATTTTTTAAACCAGTTTTTTGAAATACAGCTTTTTGAACCGCGATGTTAAAAACAATGCATTTTGAAGAGGAGAATTGAATAATTTGTGTGCACTAGTAAAACCACAATTTAAGTATCTTTAAATTGAGGTATCAATGACTCTCTTAGCTTAAGTCGTTAAAAAGATGTGGAATATTATGTACGACTGCTTTTTTTAAATTTTCGAATATTTTTCATATTTTGAAACTCGATATTTCAAGATGCGCTGATATTAGCTGTCCTACGTTAAAGTTATATGATGTACATCATCTATACCAAGTTTGGTTCAAATCAGTAGGAGCAAAGGAAATCGAGTGGTTGATTTTATATGTTTTCAGTCAATAGTTGAAATTAAAGAAGAAAAAAAAAAATAAATTAAAAAAATATTAATTTCCTTTAAAGGAAATTTTATAAAAATCGATTATTTTTGCCAAAAATTTGAACAAAATTTTAATGTTTTTGTACAATTTTTCAAATTTTTTTTGGAAAAATATTACTTTAATTTGATAAGACTATAATTATTTTTACTTTTGTTTAAAAAATATTTAAACCTTAGTGGAGTGCGGACATAAAAGACCCAAAAAACGTAAGTTATGTTTTGACTAGGTACAAGATTGTAAAAAAAAATTATTATTTTATGTATTTGGATTCTTATAGGGTTAATGTTTCCACTTTTGACTTTAAATACCCATTAGAAAATTTACAAAATAACTTGTTTCAGATTTGTATTTAAATGTGATAAAAGGTACTAAATTAACGAACAAGCGCTAATATTTATCGTACCAATCTTAATTTTGAGGGTTAAAAAGGTGTATTCAAAAGATAAGGATGTGATATTGTTCGTTATTTTAGTAAACTTTGCCATATATCCAAATTTAATCAAAATTTGAAAGAAGTCATTCTGTAAATTTCATAGTGGGTCTTCTTTGGTCAAAAGTGAAAACATTAATCCTATTTGGATCAAATTGCATAATTTTTTTTATCAATTTAAAAGCTTTACACTCTTGAAATCATAATAAAAATTACGTTTTAATGGGCATTTTTTATTTCCACACCCAGAGAAAAACAGAAATAAGTTTCATTAATTTTCGTCCAAGGTAACAATTTTTTCAATATTTATGAAACATTTCATAAACAACATGAATTATATTGACGATATCATGGTATCTATGCATTTTTTCTACACAAAAATAATAAAATCTTTACTAATACAAAATGTCCTTCAAATATATTCTAAAACATTTCATAAATATGATGAAATGGATTTTGCTTTTAATGAAATGTTTCATAAACACTATGAAACGTTACATTGGACGAAAATTTATGAAACATTTCATAGATATGATAAAGCTTTTAATTTGAGTGCAGGCCACTAACGGGTTAACAATTTTTAAATAAAAGAAAGGAAACTATAGTATAATCAAATTTAAATGATATTTTTCCAAAAATTATGCAAACTTTGATGAAAACATTCAAATTTTGCTAAATTTTTGACAAAATAATCAATTTTCAGAAAATGTCCTGGAAATTAGTCGCTCCACACACAAAAACGTATTACCATTTTTAAAATTTATTTTGTTTTTTAATTATAACTATATTATATTATAAAAATACACACCCGTCGACATCTCAAATTAGGCATTCTAAAAAATCTTTGAAATTATTTTAAAAAAAACACGCTTTCGCATTTTTGTCAAATCTGTGGGCCATTTTTGATTGAGGGCTAACGTGGGTTAATGATATCCGATGAGGTCAGAACTCCATATATAAATTATTTAAAATATATTAAATGAATAAATGAAATAAAAAATAAAACTTTTTTAAATTTAGAAATTTTAACAAAAATAAACTTTCTTTCACAAATGTGTAATTTTCAGCCTTGGTTAACGTTTTCCAAAAAAATTGATTTCTTCCATTTGCAACAAAACTGGTGGGTGTAATGACAAATATATTTTGGAAACACCCTAATGCCTATCTATCTGTCCGTCCGTCTCTTGTTATTATTTTGTTATTCCATAATTATAACATCCATATAAACGCACATAAATTTTTTAAATGATGCATGTAATAAAGTTTTTTGTAACCAATTTGTTGTGGAAACCATAAGAACCCGATGAAAAAAGTTCCGATGTAGGTATATATAATCATATATATAGTTCATTATCACCCCAAGTAAAAAAATAATGTGGGCCTTCGTCAAATGGTATTAAATTTTATAAAAATTAGATTGCATATCTAATTTGATCCGAAAAATGAGAACATATAATTGTATATAAAATACACCAAATTGTATCGTATTCGATACAATTGTATATAATTGGGTCTAATTCTATACAATTTAATACAATTTTGTACAATTTCATGCAAATTTTGTCCCCATACAAATTTTTATATATTATATATAATTGTATCGAATTAAATGTGATTCGATATTATTAGATAAAAGTTGATACAAACAGGTCGTAGTTTATCTCAATAATTATATCAAATTATATCTAATTTCATAAACTAATATATATATGACTATTATTATAAAGTTATACCTATATAAGGCAACTATATCTGACCCAACTATAATCATATTTGAATTTAATTAAAAAACATTCAAAGCATTGGACCTCATATATTTATATATATGGAACAAGATATGCTTTTTTACAATATTATAAAATAAATATGTTTAATGTTGGCTCACTTAAAGTTTTATATACTTATATGTACATTATATTAATTTATATACGAACGCATGTATAGCTCTACATTGTATATATAGTAACATATAATTAGTTATATTAAGTATAATTGTATATAAGACAACATAAAATATATATTGCTATATATACCCTCATATAAATAATTTTGAAATAACGCAAAGCTATATAATATTTGATACAAATATATCGTGCATTGAAATATTTCAATGCATATTTGTACATGCTCATAAGCATGTTCCTACATGAATATATATCTCTATACATATGCATTAGCTTGTCCCGTTAAACAGCGTTTTTGCGATTTCGTTGTAGTAACAGCACTCGAACGACGCTTATTAAAGCCCTTAACAATAATAGTTCAGCATAAAAATTTTTGAAGTTGATCTTCAGTTCCCTACCAGCGATTTAAATTTGCGGTTCTAGTACATTTTGCCTAAAAAAAAGTTTCGACGATTTTTTTCAAATGTGTCTCAAAAGTTTCGTATTTTAGCCCTTTTTAAGAAAAAAATAATTTAAAATTTTTGGTAGAGTAATTTTGGACCACTGGAAGATGTTTTAGTTTTCATCAAGCTAATTTTCTTACAATATTTTCTTTAAATTTTTGCATTAAAACACTCAAAATCTTTTCATATATGACCTGTATTTCAAAAACATGTATTGTAAGATTAAAAATGTAATATCTTGAAAAAAAAAGGTAATATCTTGAATTTTACAGATTTTTCTCGCGTTTAGCGAAAAAAAAAAAACATTTTTAATCTTACAATAAACGTTTTGGAAATACAGGTCATATATGAAAAGATTTTTAGTGTTTTAATGCAAAAAGTTAAAGAAAATATTGTAAGGAAATTTACTTGATAAAAATTAAAACATCTTCCAGTGGACCAAAATTACTCTATCAAAAACTTTAAATTATTTTTTTCTTAAAAAGGACTAAAATACGAAACGTTTGAGCCACATTTGAAACAAATCGTCGAAACTTTTTTTTTGTCAAAATGTACTAGAATCGCTAATTTTAATCGCTGGTAGGGAACTGAAGATCAACTTAAAAAGTTTTGATGCTGAACTTTTATTGTTCAGGGCGTTAATACGCATCGTTTGAGTGCTATTACCGAAAAATTTTTTCTATCGGGACACGCTAATATGCATTAACAAAATTTGAGGTAATTTCGGCATGTATGTGTATGTTTGATCACACATGAACATGCATGAACACGTATGATCATGTATGTAGATATTACAATCAAATTTCGTTATTGCATAGTATGGAGATATATGGTAGCATGTATGGAGATTTATGTATCCATGTAGGAATATGCATGTTTATGAGCATTTACAAACATGCATTAAACCTTTATGGATCCATATATGATAATTTTTACCTGAGAAATTAGCTTTTTTACTTTTTGTTTTTTTTTTTTTTTCTTTGGAGTTTTCGAGCATTAAAATAGCTTTTTCTTAAGATTTTTGGTCTTTTCATTGTTTTTATAAGATTTTTTGACTTAACCCTCCAACTGGCAAACTATGTTTTGCAACGAAATTCATAGTATGTGCTCCACTCGAAAAACAAATAATAAGTTCTTCAACAAAATTGTTTATCGTTGCCTAATTTAGGCGATATGAGCCAAAATATTTTAGGGTGCATTTGGAAAACTAAAGCATATAAAAGAAAAGTTTTGAACAAAAATTATTTCTCTTACCAAGATATAACCACACTCCAAAAACAATTTTTTTTCTGCTCCTATTTAAGAAGATATCACGATTTTCGCTTGTTGGAAAAAGCGAAATTAGGCGAAAAAGTATCGAAACTTCAATTTATATTGTTCAAACTTCAACGCTTTGCTATTAATACTGAATGTCTTCCTTCTGCCAAATTTCATAAAAATTCGTCTATTAGTTTATAAGTTAAGATGATGTCCTTTAGAGGAACCCTGATAAAATCCTGTGAGTCCTTGGACCAAAGTTAGGACTTATTATTAAAGATACAGCTTCAATCTTACTTATATTTTATTATAAAGAGTTTTTAGTAAACTTAAATCGGTTTTTTCTTTTTATACTCATGAAATATTATTTTTTCCATTGACTTTGAACTTTTGCTTTTAAGTGCTTTTAAGTCTAGCTTTTCTTGTAAGTTTTTTTACTTTTACAATATTTGCGTTAAAATGGCATCGACTTGTTAGTGAATATTTTTGCATATTTAGCTATAAATGCATATTTTTGCATATTTCACTTAAATGTTTTAATTGCATATTTTTACTTATTTTTTTGAAATGCACATTTTTACTTATTTTGCATAGTTTTATTGCATTTTTCTTAGTCTTACGTAAAAAATCACTTTTAATATTATTTTATATTTGACCAACGAGCTTAAGGACTAAAGAGGATCACAGCTTGGATCTAGCCCTGTTAAGCGTTCTCTTAAATTGTATATACAAGCAGGGTTTAGAACTTGTCAACTGCGTATATTTTAATATAAATAATTAAAATTTTCGGTTAACTGTGCTTAATGTATGCAGAGATTTTATAATAATTAATAATTAATTAATTATATTAAGACAGATATGGCTCTCTATAAACTTTTTTCGTCGGGCAACAAAAGGAATTCATCACCATCATCACACCATTTAGCATGAAAACACCAAAACGTTTTTGTTTTTTTTTTGTGAGACTTGCCACATGGTAATTATATTCTATCATCATCATTATCATCACTTCTAGTCGTATTTTGTGGGTAATGATGTGTGGTGTGGTATTTTTACAGCCTAAACAAATTCTGCTAAATAGTCTTATAACAAGTCCATATGGTCTTTAATGATTTTGATGGCGTGTACAATTTTTTATTTTTTATTTTTGTTTATATTTACACAAAAAGGGGTTTTCCTATTTAAGTAGCAAATTATAAACAAAAGCATTTCGATTATTTTACAGATTTTTTACTTTAATATAATTTTTCTAATTGTGAATCAGAGAATCCTGAATTACAAATGTGTGGACTATTGAAATCAGCATTTACGTTGACTTCAGAAAAATTTGCCATATTTTTGTAGTAAATAGAATTTTAAATTTACTATCTAACTATTTTTTTCTGGTTCTCACATTTATTAATTTTCAAATATATTTAGTTTTCGCCTTCAAGTTTAACGCAAAATTTTAAATCGAAAACTTAAAACAACTAACACTCGTATTTTGGTATTCAGAATGAATTAATTATAATGATTTTCCATTAAGACCACCTCAAAACAATTATTTTCAAATTTTTTTAATTTTGTTTGACAAAGGAACTTATTTCATTTGCAACATCCCAGGTGAAAATGTTCATATATTGTCATATATGGCCACTAGGGTGGTTAATTTTTCAACTTGCGATTTTTGGGGCTGCCCCCCTCTTAAAATATTTGTTTGGGTACAAAAATTCACCATGCAAAAAAATAGAGTTCTAGCATACCTCAAAGTGACTTTTTTGCATTTTTGAAAATTTTATTCAACAAAAATCAAAAATCTAGTGTTTGCTGTCAAGTATTTTATTAAACACATCTCAAGTATTAAATAAGCCAAGTATTACGGATATCCATTGGCAAAAATTTTTGTTAGAGCATTTTGATTCTAGCGGATTTCAACGTTTTTTTAAATTTGTATAGACTTTTTTTTTTTAACAAGATTTTTGTAATATTTCATCAATGTTATTGTGTATGCTATTTTATATAATTGTAATAACTTTATTATAAAGTATAATTTTTCGTGTTCATAGTAAACCTGTGTTTTCATGGGGTCGCAATTGACCCTCGTATTTTAAAGAGTCAAAAATCACAAAGATGACAAAATAAATTTTTGTTTATGTTTCTAATTGTAATTTATTTACATTTTAAAATTTAATTAAAATTAATTATTTAGTATAAATTCAGATATTTGTATTCATATTTAAATTGATTTTTTTGTACATATTCAGGAGTATTTTTGAAAAACGTATTTTTAATTTAATAGTGTAAATTATTTTGCATCCGGGTAGTGCTTCCGATAATCGGCTACAATTTGCATTATTACTTGTTTTTCCTCCTCGTTTCGTGACAATACTTTATTGTAGTCCTCCATGAGCTTCACTGCCCGTTCTGCAGTGTCATTAACAACCTTTAATTTGTTAACGTGGGTCATATTTGACCCCATGTTAACATGGGTTAACTATCAACAGAAAAAATAGTATTTTATAATAAAGTTATTACAATCATATAAAAGAGCATATACAATAATATTGATGAAATATTATTAAAACCTTGTTTTAAAGTAAAAATGTATAAAAATAAAAAAAAAACATTGAAATCCCCGAGAATCAAATCGCTCTAAAAAAAAAATTTGCCCACGGATATCCACAGTACTTGGCTTATTTAATACTTGAGATGTGTTTAATAAAATACTTGACAGCAAACACTAGGATTTTGATTTTTGTTGAATAAAATTTTCAAAAATGCAAAAAAGTCACTTTGAGGTACACCCAAAATATTTATTAATTTTTTTGAAACAAAGTTAGGGTAAGTTAGCGATTTTCTGGGAAAGTAATATTTTTTATCTGAGTAGTTATGATTAAACACAACACAAAAATTATTTTATTTTTTTTTAATTTTGAAGAAAAAAAATTTGTAATTTTTTTTTTAAATTATGCCCATTTTTCCATTGCACAGGGGGGGGGGGGGGGGGGGGGGTACAGTCAAAATCTCATTTTTGTTTTTCGCCCAAACAACGAAAGACCACCCTAATGGCCACATATATGAAATTTGAGGGTATATGGACATATATGGTCATATATTATGCCATGTATGAATGTTATATATGGTCATATATTACTACTTTTCCTACATGCTCGTATAAAAAATGCAATTTTTTAAGTTTTTATCAAAAATATTGTCTTTTTATTAAAAGAAAAGGTTTCTAGTATATTTCTAAGTACATGTTACTGATAAATTCATACATTTCATATTCAAAAGGCATTAATAAATATAAATAGTTTAAAGTAAAATTTTTTATGAAAATACTATTTGGAAATTAATTTAATAAACATTAATAAGAGTATGGATAATGGAAAACCATCTTGTTCCACAAAAAAAATAAAATTCAATGATTTAGAAAATGAAAATGACGGCGATAACAATAGTAATCAAGCCAACCGACAAAAGAAGTCCTTTGGTACGAATACTTATGAGTTTTATAAAATAAAGTTTAACTAAAATGCTTGTTTGATACAGACTTGGGCGACGTCAATTACATTTCAAAATCGTTCACTTGTGAAATTTTTCTATATCATTAATAATTTCAGACCTACGCTCACACTTGTGGGCTTAAACGCTTCCTTGGGAAATTTTCAATTTTGTCAATACCAGACATGGGACATAATTGTAATATCTGTGTATTAAATTACAGGCCAATTACTTTTTTATGTTCAATTACATGTAATTGGGTGTAATTGAGTAATTGCCCTGTAATTAAATACCCAGATGTTGTTACTAATCCCCATGTTTGGTATTAAAGATTTTAAAAAAATTTCATAAGTTAACGATTTTGAAATGTAATTGACGTCGCCCAAGTCTGGTTTGATACACACAAAATATCGTTGCCAAGTAATTAGGAGCATTTCAACTAATAAAGTTTTTTCACAAAAGGGATTTTGGTGCAAAAAGCGGGATTTATTGACTTGAAATAAGGATTCTAAAAAAATTGTAATTTCTTAGTTTGAATCACTTCAAACATTGATAGTTTCTTTGAGTTATTAAAAAAAATCAGTTTTGGCACAACAAATTAATACATTTTAGACTTCGATTCTAATTATAAATACTATCACTGGCGCTGCAACTTTATTGCTATCAAAAAGCTTCAGAATTTATAATATGTTGAACGATTTTAAATCATTTTATTTTTTATAAAAATAAAAAAAAAATATATTGAAAAGCTGGAAAAGCTGGTCAGGTTAGGTACTACCGATTTAGAATTATGCACATAAAATGTGACTGATATTCTTTAGATTAAGCTGAGATATCTCATAACTCATTCTCTTCAATCGTCTTTATAATTTATACAAACTTTAAAATCTATTGTCTTTTATATATTATTGTCGGGAATTCGTACAGCAGAGAGAAGGGGTTAAAAATAAAAACAATTTCGTCCTCATATATGGTCATATCTGATAAAAAAATTAAAACATATTGCCCATATATGGAATAATATATGAATTCATATATGGAAATATATAGCATATATGAATCAATATATGCAATATATTATCATATATGGTGTCATACATATCCATATATGAACTCATCCCTTGAATGTATTTACCAATATATGCTTCCATACATTACATATATGTTCATATATGCCCATACATGAAACCATATATCCTCATACATGAAACCATATATGACAATATAGGATCATATATGAACTTTTTCACCTGGGATTACAAGTTTTTATATACTTCAGAAATTTTTGTACTGCTTAAAGGCTTAATTAGTTTCGAAGTAGAAGTAAAAAAATACGTAAACTTCACATTTACTAGGAGAATACACTGACAATATTTTTTCGTAAAGACTACTGAATATACACATTAAATTAACTGAAAATCAGTTAAAAAGGAACTACTTACTATTCGTTTAAAACAATTGTATTTTTAAGTTTATTTTCAACTGTTGAAAAATTAATTGACAAAATCGATAAAAACAATAGATTGTTTTCGTTTATATCAATACTCAATATAATATAACAACTTTTTGTTCTAAATAGAAAATTTTAACTGAATATTTTAACTATTACCGAAAGGCCGTTTTTTTGGTTATTTTGTTTATTGAATAATAGACAGAAAGTTAAAAAATACATTTCTTTGGTAATTTAATTCCACTGAAACAACTTAACCGATTACACTTTTAAATAACTGTTGAACTTTTATAGAAAAGTTCTTGTGAGTGTATAAATAACAAGTTTAATGAAATTATCGAAAGTTTTTAAAAGCTCCCAATAGTTGCCCATGGACACTAATTAATTACTTATAAAGCCGAGAATTTAAAGTTTCAGATTAGCTAATGGTGTGATTTACAAGATGTTCGCGGTGGTTCGAAAATATATTTTAAAAATTATTTTATTAAAACTAACAAATATTTTAACATTTATTTTAAAAACTAGAAAATTAACTGTGCAAAATTTGTGAACATGGAAAACATTTTGTATTTTGTTTTAGGTTTTTGAACGCAAAAAATACAAAATGTCATGCATAAGCAAAAAACCCAAAACCGATTTTAACCTAATTTTAACTTTTAAACTTTTTGCTGAACCGGTCTTTGAAATACATATTTTTTTTAATAGACTTAGGTTTGCTGAATCCAAATCTGTCATTTGCAGTTTTAAAAATATGGCGGTTTTTATATTTACACTATTCACCCCATTTTTCGTATATTTTGAAATTTAACCGTAAAATTGAATATTTTTTAAACATATAAATGTACACTTATTTATCTCATATTTGAGTAGAATCATGTCGGTTTTTGAATGGAATCATACCGATATTGCAAGGAAGTTGAAAATTTTGCATGTTTAGTTTTATCCCCATTAAAAAAATGTTGTGTTTTTAGAAGCAGGATAAAACAAATGCGCTGATATAGGTACTTACTAGTATACAGTGCTGCGAAAGAATTAATTCAATTTGAGCTTAATTCACAAAAAATTTAATTCAAAATTAAAAATTTATATATCATTCCGTTAATCATTTCCCAAGGAATTCATTAAATAGCCTCATTCAAAAGCTTTAATTGGTATTGAATGTATTCTTAACTTGAATGAATCAATTATATGTTCATACAACATTATACTAATTGAATGAAGAAATTTTAGAATCAATAAATTAATACAAAGAAGATTTACATAAACACGCAAATTCCGACATAATACAGAAGCATCATCAAACCATAAAATATATATATTTTTTTTTTGTTGTAGACAAATTTTCAGAAATTTTATTTTGTTTTACGTAAATACTTTAGAAAAATTATGAAAAATTTCTTTAATCACATTGCGCTACAAAATTGACCCCTAAAATCGAAAAAAGAGTACCATTGATTAAATACATTTCAGCCACGCTGATTTTAATGTCGTACCCAGTTTATTTACTTATGGGCCAGATTTTTCATAAATTTGCAGTAATTGTTTTGCATGTCTTAACGCAGTTTTTTCTCCCTTTTTTAAAAAAGATTTATTTTTTCTCAAAACCATTTCAAGAAGGTCATTATAATATATTTTTGCAAAACAATTGGATGAAGCGTTCAAGAGATATAATGTTTGAACACCATGCATTTTACTACATAGTCCCAAATTTAAGCGAACAACAACGAATTTAGGAAAAAAACTAGAATTTAAAATGTTAATAAGATCCAGGAGAATACTTGCTCAAAATTTTGTGTAAATTGTAATACATTAATCCGATTGGTGTGTCGATTTCCCGAAGAATGACCCGTGATTAATTTTAAAAACCGAAAAACTTCAGGTGTATTAGTCTATATTTTACTAAAAATTATTCTAATAGTCATTGTTATTAAAAGTTCGAGCAATTTAATATCATTTTGTTTTTGTCAAAATTCTCTGAACTACTTAATATTTATGATTATTTTGAATATCATATTTAATTATAAGATATTTCTCTTCAATTCTCATGGTTAACCCTCTAACAGACAAGCCCGCCTCCAGGCGGGATCTTTTAAAATAAGTGCGCCCGATGAGGTTTTTATAATAAAAATTTAAGCTATTTCGATAGAAAACTAAGTTTTCAAAATATTTTGTGAAGTACTTTTTTGTGAGCATGGCTCGATTTGGGAGCGAGAAAGGGTTAAAGTTAAAATTTCGTGAAATTTAAAAAAATAAATATGTTGAAATGAACACAATTTTCAAAAATCTTGAAAACATATTTATGTTGACTAGAAACCGTTGATACCAAACACAAAGTAGGATTGAAGCTTTAACTTTTCAAAAAGGCTCTAATTTTGATCCAAGGATATATAGCATTCCAAACGAATGCATGTAAAGGATATCGTCTTGAAAACGTATAGACGGATTTTTATGAAATTTGGCAAATTTTGTATTAAGTAGTATTAGCAAAGACGTTAAGTTTTCGCTTAATTTCGCGTTTTTCTAAACACGAAAATCGCCATATCTTCTTAAGTAAAAGCACAAAAAGTGTAATTTTGGAACTGTAATTATATATTGGCAAGAGAAGCAATTTATGCCTAAACTTATTAATTGTTATGGTTTAGTTGTAGAGATTCGCTTTAAACTTTTTTGGTTCATATCGCCCAAACGAAAAATATTTTGGTTATAGAACATATTGTTTATTTTTCGTGCCGAACAAGTGGTATATATTTCATAGCAAAAAAGCGTTGGCCAGTTTGAGGGTTAACAATTTTTGTTTATTTTATGATGGTAAACATAACATTTAAAATTCAAAGTGTCCCCAAAATAACATACAGAAAACGGCGACAAAATATTGCTAAAATGACAAGTTCTTCAACTAGTCAAGACTGTCAAAGTTTCATCTCAAAAACTAAACAGAAAATCTAGAAATAATATCTTTATTTAAAAATAACTAAAACACCTAAGAAAATTTATAAAAATATATTGTATGTATAGAACGTAAAGGAAAAATTATCATAAATATGTATATTTCAATACAAAATCCAAGTACTTTTTTTTATACGCGATGCAAAGTATTAACTGTCATAAATTTTGATAGATACTTTTGAGTAAACCGTAGGGTAGGCAAACGAACGAACGAACGAGCAACCAAAATTAAAAACACCAAAGTATCGCATTACAGGAAAATGTGTAGGGAATGGAAAAATTGTTTTTAAATTTGTTCCCCACATTTGGGGACCTATTTGTGGAAGTACTTAAGAAAAGGTAATATTTAGTTATCACATAAATTATTTTTATAAATCTCTTATAGATTAAGAAATCTCAAAAATACAAAGTCCTTCTAAAAATTATATCTCAATGTATTTGTGTGACGGTGTCATAGGATGGCATTTATTCGAGCAACTGTATATTGTAGAATTAGGCTTAAATCCGACTATAAATACTAATAATACTTGAGATCCCGAATAGGGCACTATGTATATAACTAATTACACTGTTTAACACTAAAAATGCATCGGTGATACGACTTATCAATTGTGATAGATTTTAAGACGTAGATCACGAATGTGTACATAAAATTTTAACATTAGCTCCACTTTTCGCAATATTCACATATTTAAATTTTACCGAAAATCTAGTTTTTCCTTTAAAATTTCTTATTAATTCATATACTTGCATACACTACGAATAACTTTTAATATGGTTTTAAATTATGGACTTTCAGCACTAAAAACCTTACACTCACCACATTTTTTCCGTAAACACTACTTAATATACACCTTAAATTAACTGAAAATCAGTTAAAAACAATACTACTTACTTTTCGTTTAAAACAATTATATTTTTTAGTTTATTTTCAACTGTTAAAAAATTAATTGACAAAATCCATAAAAAAAATAGATTGCTTTCGTTTATTTCAATACTCAATATAATATAACAACTTTTTGTTCGAAATAAAAAATTTTAACTGAATATTTTAACTACTACCGAAAATCCGTTTTTTTTTTTGTTTATTGTTGTTTCTTCGGTAATTTAACTGAATATTCCATTGAAACAACTTTGCCGATTAAACTTTGAAATAACTGTTGATTTTTTATGGAAAAGTTTTTGTTGGGCCATTTGACTTAAAAATAGTTAGTACACTCAAAAAATAAGTTAGTAGAAAAGTTAGTAAAACGTCTTGTAAATCAGGTATACTATTTTTCATCAAATTTTTTGCTAAAATTATGTTTTCAGCTAAAATTTTAGTTATACTTAGTCAGCACTTAACTGTTTTAAACTAATGTTTTACTAATATTTTACTAATGTTTTACTAATTTATTTTGCTAAAAAAAATTGATTGCCACATTAATAGTGTGGACGACAACCAGATTGAAATATATACGCAAAATGAATTAGATGTCGCTGCATGTCAACATGTACTAGTGAAGAGGAAAATTATACTAAAAAGTAGAACTCTCGTAAGACATAAATAAACATATCAACCATGGAAGGTTTTTGTATCTGTTTTTCATACATAAAACAAAATTGTGTTTTGAAACAACTTAAATTTTGCGTTTGTCACCGGCTTGTGAAAGAAATTGTCTATTAATTAAATAAAATACAAAATAAAATATTTAAATTTAATTTGTGTATTTGTAAACTAAATGTTTATAGAGATTAATAATCTAGTGTGGTCAAATTGTAAACAAATATACAGCAGGTCGACAGACTAAAGCGAAAGACAAAGACAAAAATCTTAGGTAGATTTTTATGTTTCCGTTTTCTTATTGCAAAAAAGGGTTGTATATGTTATATTTTGTTATTTTTTCGTTTCGTTTCTATAATTAGACAACCATTTATGTAAGTAGTTGAAAGATAATGTTGTTTATGTGATATACAATTATTTATATTTTTTTTACATATTACATTAATTCATGTTTTCAATGTGGGAGTATGAACATTTTTATATATTGTAAATTATTTTTAAAAGTTTAAGTTTTTTTCAGTCTACTAATATTTGCAAACATTTTATTAATTTTTAGCAATGGTTTTTAAATTTCTGATCCACTAAGTGTTAGCAAAACTTTTGCTGAATCTATTAATTTTGTTGCTAAAAATTTGCTCGCTAATTTTCAGCAAGAGATTTTGCTAACATTAGCAATTTTTTTGCAAGCACCCTCCTGACTAAAATGTTGCTGACTCAGCAAAGTTTTTTGCTGACTTTACTAACTTTTTTTTTTTTTGAGTGTAGTGCGCCCGCTTAAGTACGTTCCACGTTTAAATGCGCAAAGAGTGCTGGCAACAATATATTTCATTCAAAATGCTAGAAATAATTTCGTTTAAATGCGCCCCTTTAAATGAGTTATCCTTAGGCTGAGTTAAATTAGCAAAGTAAAAACAACATTGATCGCTTAAATGCGTTTTTGATACTATGAGCTTTTTGCCTAAAAAGAATCCATAAAATACATATACATATTAAATTATGTTAAAATCTTAACTCATTTTAGTTAAAACTCAAAAAATTAATCAAAAATTTCATTTAAACGAAACAAATAATTTGTTTAAAGCAAAAAGTGAAAATAAAACTTTTTCTTAAAAAAAAAAAAAAATTAATTAAATGCGTTGTTTAAGCATTTATGAGATATTTTCCTAAATACCCTACTGCGCATTTATCCTAGTTTTTGGATAAATTATTCCCTGCTTTAATGCGCAGAAAACACTTCATTTTTGATATTATTTTCGTTTATTTTAATACTCAATATAATATAAAAACTTTTTGTTTTAAATAGAAAATTTTAACTGAATATTTTTTTCAGTTTTTTTTTTTTATTTGTTTATTGAATAACGGACAGAAAGTTAAAAAATATTTTTTTGTGATAACTTAACAGTATATTCTATTGAAACAACTTTACCGATTAAATTTTTAAATAATTGTTGAACTTTTATGGAAAAGTTCTTGTGAGTGCATCAATTAATTTCGTTTGGGTAAAGGATGTAGGATACCCTTGCAGTCAAAGTGAAAACTTCACTTATTTTTCTTTTTTTGTGAATATCATAAAATCCCTTAATCGAATTTGCAAAATTTTAGCACATGATAGTAATTTATATTCCACTTAATTACTTAATTAATTTCAGCGAATGATCCATCTCTTTCAGATCAAAATTTTCAGAAAATTCAATCTGGAGCTCACAATTTTTGAAATTTTTTTAAAAATTAGCTTTATATGTATTTACTATGTGTATAATAAACAATTATATTTGTGAATATGTATCATTTAAAATCGTTCTTTTTCAAGAAAACACGCTTAAATTAACAGGAACTTGGTAAGTATTGATTAGAAAACATGTGTTAAATATATTTGAATGTTTTTATCTGAATTTTATTAATTAAGATTTGTCCCCTGACTCCATATTTTTAAGGCATACAAATACATAACATTTTTGCAGTTTTAGCAATAAAAGTAAAAGTGATTGAGTTTTTATTTCATAAATTAAGAAACTTGGAATGTTCACTAAAGGTACGTATTAAAGTCTGGGATTTTCTTTTCGTTTTAGATATTTTTTTAACGAAATCGTGAAAAATAAGAAATTTCAATTTTAAATAGAAGCATAGAGAATATTATCACAGCTTTCAAAGCATGTACTATATTAAATTAAAGAGTATAGTTGATACTATTTGAATATTGCAAAAAAAACTGCGTTATTAATTAAGATTTTGTATTATTTTATAAAAAGTTTATCAACAAATTTAAATTTCCTAAAAAATTGTTTTGCTATAGCTAGCTTCAAAAATCTAACGTTATATTCGCCATCTGCGTCCAAAAGACTTTTAGAAATGATAGCTCGCAAGCCCAATGCATCAATTTTTTCTTATTTTATTGAACTGCGTTATTATTGTTAACTAGTTTTTATTGTAGTTTAAGGATTGCAAATCATTTTGTGATAATAAACGTTAAAAAAAAATTAGGTTTAAATCGGAATCACAAATATTTTTTTGAGCTTAAAATATCACATTAAAAAATATCTTATCATTGCAACAATTTCAGTTAATAGCCGCATTTTTAAATGTTCCTATAATTTTCTTAGAATAAGGTCCATTTTTAATCAAAAATAGTAAAGTTGTTACACATAAAAAAAATAAAAAACCTTTTTTAAATTTAAACGTTATGCTCTGAAGACAATCTGATACACCCAGAATATTCTTACAGTAACTACATGTAGGTCATTCGGTTAGTAAACAGTAATATTTGTTTTAACTGCCATTGTAGTCAGTTTTCTATGAGAAAATGATAAACGACTAATTTAGACAGTCTTTACAAAAAATAACTAACCAAAAATATTTAATAAACAACTCCCAAAACAGTAATTTTGCAGTAAACAGTTAATTTTTGTTAGAAGATTATGTCGAGTGTTTAAAAATCCTCGTTTAGTTTATATTTGTTATTATATATTATAGTAAATTTCATTGTTTTACAATGCATTAAAACGTCATAACTGGAATACGGTTTGGAATTTTGACTTTGCATTTTTAAATATTAATACTGGTCTTGTCCTTAAATTGCAACAGAAAGAAATAAGATTTATTGCATTTACAAATGTATGTATATAAAAACCAGCACAAAGATTAGTCATACTTTAAAGACATTTTGCGGAAAAACTGTACCATTGGTTGGTTGGTTTAAGTGGCAGCTCACGCTACTCGTGAGCATCAAGTAGAGTCAAAAAGCGACTCCGTTTTGAAGAGACCACACTACCCGTAAGGAACTAGTATCCGGAGTACTAGACCCACCCCGTTCGGTTAAGATAACGTATGAGATCACCGAATCCCACACGTGATATTACCGAGAGGTCGTCCAGTATATGGTCACCCAAGATCCGGAGTCGAATATTCTGCAGCGCCGGACAATCGCAGAGAAGATGCTCCACAGTCTCCTCCTCGCCCGGTATGCCGCAGCTGCGACAATGCGAACCGCGTTCAATCCCAAGTCTAATGTCATGCCTACCAATCAGCCAGTGACCGCTCAGAACAGCCGTCCGCCTCGAGACATCCCTCCTGCTCCTGCTCAGGAGAGAGTTTGTACGCCCTAGGTCGTAGTTGGGCCACGTAAGTCTCGCGGTCCTACAGGTATCCAAATTATGCCACCTGTCCCCCGCCCTGCGACAAATAAAGTACGCCATCAACAAATAAAGTACGCCATTGAAATCAGCATGCCCGAAATATATAGAATTGATGACTAGAACCTTATTCATTTTTTTGATGTCATGCCGTGTTATTGATGAAAAAAACTCAGATTTTATTAAATTAAAAAATCCAAAACATCATGACAACACCAACTGCAAAATTGCGTTCTTGTTTTTGCTGAACTTTTTAATATTCAGTAATATTTACTCTAAAATATTCAATTCTTTAAGAGCGATGATGCAAGTATACTTATATCTCATTGACATTCCAATTTCACGTTCGTCACCTCAAAACAACATTTATTCTCATTACTTCTGCGTTGTTGGTAGCTCGTGCTTAATTTAAGCCCAAACAAGAGTACCGACCATTGATCCTAAATATTTCGACCACACTGATTTTAATGGCGTACCTACTTTTGTCACTTGTGGGCACAAATCTGTTCTGATACAGCGCACATCAAACCTTTTGAAAAGTATACTCTAGTATCAGGCTTTTAAAACTTGCGGTCCTGTGTAATTGAATTAATTTAATTTTCATGCTGTCCCATTTTATAAATAATAACATTTTATTTTTTTTTAATAATTGCTAAGATTTACCAAATAGAAAATATTTGTCACATCACGCTACGTAACGTCAGGTTTCGCAGTATGGAAAGTAATAGAAAATCAACTCAGCAAATTGTAATACAACCTTAAAATATTTCAAATCATATAAATAAAGTTTTATCAAAAAAGTTCGGCGTGATACGCTGAGTTTTGCGTTATTGTAAAAAACGAAAAAATTAATTTCTTTCTATTGTCCCATCATGTCACCATCCTTAATTGCTTATATTTTACAAACAATGTAGTTCGATTGTGTTCTTATTTTAACTAAATATAGAGCTTCTTACATTTTACACAAAAATTTTAAGAAAATTCGCGAAATTGAGAATTGACAAATTGTAAAAAAAATTGTTGGAATTTAAAAAAATTGCTAATATTAAAAAAAAAAAGATCTACAAAATTTAAAGTAAGTTCGAAATCAACCAAAAGTTTAATATTTTTTTCTGTGCAGCTCTTTTTTAAATTCAAAGACACTTTTTCAATAAAAAATCTTTAAATTTTGAGAAATTTATTTTATAAAAACTTGTTAAAAAATGCCACCCTATTAGATAATATGTATGTAACAAATTTAATGACACCATTTAAAAATTACTGTCAACCAAAAAATTGTTGACAAAATGCAGCTTGCAAGGTGGCTGTACTATTGTTTGGTTGGTTGGTTGGTTGGCTGACTGTGCTGCATAAAGTGGTGGCACTGACATCACTTAAGAACCATTACACCACATATTTATTTACACGTCCATAAAGTACATCATTTCAATTTCTTTAAAATTATGGTGATGAACTTTAAAATTAATTTGATTTATAATTACTTACCATACTTTGTGCCCCACTGTGTAAATTTATATAACAATTTGTTGGACTGCTATTCACTGATCCTTCTACTGGTTCGCCATTTGTTGATGTAGGTGATGCAGGACCGCCTTCTACCACAGTTTTTAATTGTTTTATATACATTGTGGCCAAGCGCAATGTATCCAATTTGGACAATTTCGTATCGGCTGGAATGTTTGGTAGTTTTGTTTTAAGACGTCCAAAAGCTGATGATAATACACGCATGCGTGCTCTTTCACGGGCATTGGCCGCATTTCGCTGGATGGGAGGGTTGCCATTACGAGAACCTATGAAAAGGCAGAAAACATAATATCATTGGCTTAGTGTGCAAACGTGACAAGTCCGCTTTTTATGAAAATTGAGATTTTAATGCAGTAAGATAACCCACCTCAAAGCACAAAAATTAACTGTTTATTTACAAAAAAAACTACTCTTATGAAGTTCTTACTTGTTTTTATGTAGTGGTTGGTATGCAAATGTGCTAAGTCCAAAACCCAACAAAAAAAAAAAAACAAAAAAATGCTAAGTCTAGTTAAAAACACATTGTTCGATTTAATGCAGTTTTTTTTATTTTTATTTTATTAATTAATAATCATATAATTACAAATTATATACTATTACCCTAACCGAGCACTAGCTACTATGGCCTTCGGCGCGTTGTAGCGAAAACAGACCAGTGCCTCTGGTGGGAATCGAACCCACGACCCCCGCACTGATAAGCCAGCACGCTAGCAACTAGCCTACCGGGGCGCACTAATGCAGTTTTAATTCCTTGTTAATTAGAAAAGTCTTTGCTAAAATTTTGCTAAATAAATGTTAACATAAATCATTTGTAATGAATTATTAATCCTATTTATGAAGTTTTCATAAATAGGACGAAGAGTTTTACAAAAATTGAAGACAAATGTTTTACAGATCTTCATCATTTCATAAGCGCTGCCAAATATTTACTTGTAAAAATTTATTCTGGTTTTTTACAGACTCTTTTTAAAATATTCAAAATATAAAAAAGACTACACTTCCATATATGTTTTCACTTAAAACATAATTGAGGCTTTTTGCCTCAATTTTCGAAAAAAATTTCAGTTTTGACTACATTTGTAGTTAATTTAAAAGAAACAAACCACATATAATAACTGTACTATAAATTTCCATTCATGAAAGTTAATCAATTTTTTACTACATTTTCATTTTATCAACAGTCAAAAACAAATAACAATGTTAGTTTAGTTTAATGAAATGTAAGTCGTCTTTTTGCAATTAAAATTTCATTTGTTTTTACCTACATTTGCAGCAGTCTTTACATACATAGTATTATGAATGTAGTCCTTTATATCTGCAAAATTTTGTTTAAAAATATGACGTTAGTCTCTTCAATATAAATTACATATGTTGTTCTTATCCAAAATATTTTCACATATGCAATTATAACGCTGGTCATCTTCATAGTCATTATTATATAATTTTTATATGGCAATCAGAGAAAATAACATTTCTATAACAAATGGTGGTTGGTTTTTGTTTGATTTTTTTTGGTATCTGTTTTCTACACAAAAACCACAACAACAAGCGATTGTTAAGTAAAAACATGTTTATTTATTTATTTTTTTCTAAATCTTATTAATATAATATGTAAAATAATTAGGTAAGTTTTATAATAAAAAGAATATATTTATTTATGTGAGTATTACTAAATATTTTGTTAAGTAGATTGTATTGTTTTTTTCAATTAACTAAATTACAACTAAAATTTAATTAAAATTTTGTACATTTCACAGCCCGGCGAAAAATGTTTATATATAGTCATATATAACTTGATATAATTATATATAATTACATATGTAGCCACATGTAACGATATATATTTACCTCTCATATTTATGTGTACGAACATTTTAATACAGCTCTATATACTATCATAAGGGCTGGGATGTTCATGCATTTATAATCGTGTTTTATATACATAAAATATGGATTAAAAATCGTGAAATACGCTCTTAAAATTTTAAAAATATACATTTATTATTGATTTTGTTCAACGTTTTATACATTTTTAATACAATTTTTGGATTTTTTGTTTTCGAAATTTGAAAATTATCATTTATCATCGACAGATAGTTAGTAATTGTATTTTTCTGTTATTTTTGTTTTCGCGATAAAAAATATTTATGAAAAAACATTTATCTTCTTGAAAAAAAAAAAAATTATTAAATATATAAATTTAGCAAAAACGCAGTTTTTAGTAAAATTTAAAAACATGCATTTTAATGTAAAATAGCATAAATATGCATTTATAGCAAAATATACATTTATCGCAAAATTTGTAAAAATATGTATTTCTACCAAAGAATGAAAAAAATATTCATTAACAAATCGATACCATTTTGTTGCAAATTTGTTGTTTCGCAAATATATTTGGTTAACCATGTTATCCAGTTTACGACAACAAACACGTATTTACATGAACTTCCGAGCCCTAATTATCATATATCGTTATAGCTCATGTTATATAGCAGTAGATTTTTTTTATCTTATCATATATACTAAATATAGCCAAATAAGAGATCATATATACGTCCATGTATAAATATATATAAGTATATATGATACAATAACACCAAACAAATTCTACCACTTTTTTATATAATTATATATAAACATATATAAAAAAAATTCACAAAAATCTATCACTTTTATTTATAATTATCAGAAAAGACAAAAAAAAAACTAAATTCAATGTATTGAAAGCAAAAACATAAAATATATTGAAAAAAAAGTAAGGCTACGTTTCCACTAAAAGTGTTTTGGACGTGTTTTGAAACAAAACATGTTTCGTACATGTTTTCCCATACAATTTTTTTCACAAAAACACATGTTTTGCTTAAAACACGTAAGTCGAAACATAGTATAACATTAAAAAAACTTAGAAAAGCTACACTTAAAAGCAAAAGTTCAAAGTTTATAAAATAAATAATATATTATGAGTATAAAAAGAACTTTTAGTCAGTTTTATATTTGCTTTTATTATCTATCTAATCCTTTTTTTTGCAACGTAATTTTTAACCAATTTTATTAGCCTTTTCTGGTATTTTTACAGGTACATATAAGCTACGAAGGCGGTCCCAAAATTAGCTAACCTAACAAAGAAAACAACAAATTTGGAAAAAAATTTCTTTATTACTCAACATAATCTCCTTTTAGCTCGATACACTTTTCACAGCTATATTCAATAGCTTCGATAAGAACTTTCTAGCTCCTTAAAATAGCCATCAACCGCAGACTCCACCTCTTCATTGTTGGAAAATCTTTTACCACCATGCCATTTTTTCAAGTTTGGAAATATAAAATAGTCCGAGTGATCTAAATTTTCGTGAAAATTTCACGTAAAAATTTCGTGGTTTGTTTTGATTTCACTTCCAAAGACATTAACTTGTAAGCAACTACTTAAACTAAAAAAAATATCAATCACAGCTTAAAAGGCAACAAAAGGGTATAATTCCGTCAGGCAATTTCGGGGTCGAAATGGTTAAAGATGTCACGAATATAGTATTCAGTACTTTAACAAATACCGAATATTTATCGAATACTTATTTTATGCATTTTATGTATACACGAAATTAAATTGGATTTTTTTTTATATTTAATAATCTTTATTTATTTAATAGAGTTCGAACTACAGATAAAAAATGCATTTAAAATGTCGAAACTACATTTCCATATATATCTGTTGGGCGGTAACTCCAGATTTCGTTGAAATTAGGATATAAGATAGAGGAGACGAAAGTAATAAAAATATGGCAAGAAACATGCCTGCCTAATAAAAGAAACTTTGAATGATTTGAAAAATATTCTCTTGAGTGCTGTGATGCCTGTTTGACGATTTTTATACTTAAACTATCAAAAATCAGACTAATTCACTTAAAAAAGTTTTAATCTTTTCCATGATATACTTTAATGTTGTCCATATTTTTATAATTTTCAAGACTTAATATTATTAGAGCAAAAAAAATTTGTTGCTGTATAAAAAAATGTCATGTGAATGTATTGAAAGGCATTCGTGCCACCCTTTACTGCTTTATCGCATAGTTAGGGGTAATAATGTTTTTAAAAGTAGTTTGAAACTTTTTAGTTTTAAAACTTTTTACAATTTTCTTACCCCAATGGAAAGGTCATCTAAATACCTTTCATTTGATACCAAATTTGTATATTGTTTCTTTGAAAGAAGCTGAAAAAAATGTGAAATTATGCAGCTAAATAGTTACTCTTTCTTATTTATCTTGTCCCCTCTATCTCATATCCAAGTTAGTTTTGCGGTAATCGGAGGGAATCCAAATCGAAGGGAATCCTTGTGAGTATAGTTTATTTTACTTCTTTGAGTATTTAAAACTTTGGATATTGAAACTTTAAAGTTCCTTTTAAAGACCTCTTTTTAACGTAAACAACAAGTAAATTTCTTCATCAGTTTCGTGGCATACTTTCATCATTTTAACCATTTATTCATAATTAATTTACTGCTGAAAATTTTTTTCAAGTAAAAGTTACACATAGAGAATTTTAGTGAACGAAAAATAATGTATCACTCAGAAAATTGAGAATGTAGAAAAGAGTAAAAATTACAGTTAAAATTACTACAAAAGTAGTCAAAAGGCGATAACTGTATTTCTCATAAAAATTACTGCCAATGTAGTCATTTTTAACTATTGATAAAACAACTACAATGGTAGTAAAAACGACTATCGAAGCGATCAAAAATAACTAACCTTAAATGAATGCATAAACCATAAAAACGAGCAACAAAATAATAACAACAATGAACATAAAACAACTACATAAGTTGTAAAAACTACTGTTTTTAACAGTAATTTTTTCCGTATTTTAAAAAAGTTTTCTTTTAATTACAATAAAAATTTGTAGTTAATACATCCTGTTTAAAATGCAAAGTCGAAATTCTAAACGGTATTCCAGTTATGAGGTTTTATACATTTTATAATTATTATTTGCAAACTATTTTTAAATAACTAACAAAAATTAACTGTTTACTGTAAAATTACTGTTTTGGTAGTTGTTTATTAAAATACAAAAAAAATACTACTTAAAACAACTGTTACTGAAGCACAGTATTTTTGGTTACTTATTTTTGAAATGACTGTCTAATTAAGTCGTTTTTCATTTTCTCAACTTTATCTACCGACTTGCGTGACCGAAAATCTCCAGAGGACCAATGTAGAACGGGTAGAAGATTTACACAATTTATAATTTTGGAAGGAAACCGATTAACGCTTTACCCGTATTGTTTAATTTACTTGATGAGAAGTAAAAAACAAAATTGAAAGAATTTAACTAATTCAAATCAAAAATAATACATTTTTAACTAATAAACATTGTTTGTGTACCAGCTAGAATCTCTAGTCATAATACAATGTGTTGTTAGTGTTTGTTGAATAAACAATAACACTGTCTGACTATATCATAAGGACCATAAGTCAGTTTTGCCGTAATCGGCAATTTTAAAATGTTTTACTTTTAAATTTAAAAAAATTAAAACAAAAAGTTTATTTTTCTATCTTTTATCATAAGTTGTGATGTGAACTAGATAATTCAAGTTGAAGATCATTTGTTTATATTCATTTTATATAAAAAAATGATATTGAACTTGAGTTTTGAGTTTTTTATAAATTGAGTTTTTTATAAAATATTATGAAAACATTAATTTAAAGAAAAGATTTAATGGACGAGTTTCAGTGCAACTTCAGTGCAACTTCATTGATTCAATGCAAAAATTCATTAATATCATGCAGATAATTCTCTCAGTGTTGCGGGCTTGCAGGTTAGAGGGTAACAAATTAGATGCGCGTATCCAGGAAAAGGTTTTGAGAATTTGTATTAAGTTTTTTTGTTCACTTTCAAAGTTTTGTATCGACAAATTTTATTTTGGTTAGTAAATGTTCAAATTTCCCTCTGTGGAGCAAACCTGTTCACAGCTTTTAACGAATTTGAAGCGACTGCGGATTTGATAACGATTATATATAGAGCATAAAATTATCTAAAGTTTGTGATACATTTCGTTTCCCAGTGTAGAAACATTAATGACATGTCATTACTTTTCTCATTATCAGTACCTAAAGCATACTGTTTGCATTACTTTAACACAAATAATAAGGACTTACTATTAACTAGTTAATGTTCCCATTATTTAAATAGAAAAATAACGCGTTCCACCATAAGTACTTATTTTTATCAGTATTTTAAATACAAAGAAATGATCTAAATTTTGAAAATTTATTTTCAGACTCATTATTTTTCACTTCTGACAAGTACATATATAACTACTGATTTTTGATTTTTTGTATGTTGAAAAGTAATGACATTTTGTACAATCAAGTCATTTATGGTTTAACTATAAAGTATAACATGTCGAGAAAGCGCAGATGGTAGAGACCCGGGTTCGAACCCCTTGGAGAAGCGGGTTCGAACCCCGTGTTTGTACATTTTATTTAAATAAAAAAAATTTCAATAAAAAAAATATTTTTTTATTAAATTTGGTTTTTTTAAATTAAGTTTTAAAATGAAAATGAAAATTATTCAAGTTCGAGGCCATACTTTATATTTCTTTATTAGGATATTGTCATAACAAATAATCTATGGAGTTTTTGTTTTGAAATTTATTAATTGACCACTTTCGGGAGTTTTCTTGGTTTCCATCATCAGAACACGTTTAGAAAGAAGTGACAATCCCATGCAAAACAACAAGCATTCATATAAACTAGTTTTCTCACTAAATGAGAACTAATATATGAGCTCGAAGTTAAAGAATATCACCATTGATCAAAAAATAAATTGAAAACTTGTTTTTTGTGTGTAAGGTCTGTCTACCTTTGTTAGATATTCAATACACGTTTTTGTTTTTTCCCCTTTTTATTTGAACACTTGTCTTTGTACTTTGTCTTTTATACAAGTTTGATATAATTTTTTTTATTAAAAACTTAACTTGAATAATTTTCAAAGGTCGAAAAAAACATAATTTTTATTTTTAATTAAAATTATATCAAACTTTAGTTTTAGACTTAATATTTTTGCCCATACTGGTAAGCGTATATTGGTATTTAGTAATGCAGGCGTGGATCTAGGAAAAGGTTTTTGAGGAGGGAAATTAGAATATTTTTTATTAACATATATATAGTTAGAATATTGTTCTACCTCATGTCCAAAACTCTAATATGATATTGTCATATTGGATTATATTTGTTGCTTTTCAAAAAGTTTGATCATTTTCATGATAGACTATACAATTGTTTCATTGGCATCACACAAATCTTCAGTTGTCATCAATAGAAAGAGATAATTGGCTTAACTCAAACCGAGACATTATATACAACAGACAAAATAAACTCTATGAGAATCTTTTTGTCTGCATTAGTGTATAATCTGCCTGATCTGGTAACACTAATTATAAAATCAAACTATTTGAAAAACAATAATTTTATTAAATTTTTGGACTTGAGGTAGAACAATATTCTAACTAAATATATGAAAATATAGGAAGTCCAAAAAACCATTTTTGTATTTTTAATACAAAAATTAAAACATTTTTGAATCTTTCATTAACTTTTAAAATTTTTACATTTTTGTATTAAAAATTTCTATTTTGGATGAGGAAATGTCCCATTTTCCCTCCCCCTGGATCAGCGCCTGAGTAATGATATGCCATTATTTTACGCGACATCCCCATATAAGATATGTAATGACAATTGTAAGTATTTACTATATATGTACTTATATAACCACTTATATGGTACTAATGCTTTTCTACACTGTGTTATATCCCACAACTTTTAAATTCATAAAAAAAATTTAAATTTGAGAACATAAAATTTTAAAAAATGGTCATATGGAATCGATCTGGAATTTAGTCAGCTATTTTTAAAATTTTAGTTTTTTCAAATTTTTTCCACTGTGTCTGAATTCACGTCTGTTCCTAACGATTGCTTAGCAGATTTTTGATAGCTACCGGAGAAGTGAGTCATCATTTAAACATATAAGTAATAACTACTTACTTTGTGAACTAGTATCATCATAATCATCATCCATAAGTTCAAAAGGACTGGAGCAACGCTTCCTACGGGGCATTTTTTATATAAAACTTTTCAAAACAATTTTACCAATTTTTAAAATTTTTATTTTTATTTGTTTTAATCACAAATAAAGAAATGGATCTTTTTCGATAAACATCCGATCTTTTTTATAAATATTTTTTAATGATCGTTATGCACGCTATTATTTTTTTTTAATAAATATATTGATTAATTATTAATAATCACTTTTTAGCGCTTTCTTTTCACAAATCTCTACAACCTCTAGGGATAATGAATTGTACGGAACTGAAATAATCTCTTAAAGATCTTAAGCATTTAGACTCTTCTTTTTAGAAAAAATCACATAATATTACATATGCTTTGAAATTTATTTGAATGGGAAGAAGACTACTTTTATTTACTCTCTAGGACTATTTTTAGTCAAATGTGGGTGGAGACATTATGCTCTAGCTAAACTAGAGTAATACTCACATCAAATAAATATTTCAAAATGATTATTTTCTATTGGTACGGAAAATTAACAATGGCCGATAAGCAACAAAAAAAAAAAAGAAATCACAGGCCTTTTTTGAAAAAGAAGGCTCTTTCGCAAGTAAATGAGTGCGCGAGAGTTAAACTTAATGGGTAAATATTATCATTGTTTGTTGTATGTGAATGTAGATCATTTAAAATTTTGTTGCTATTCTTAAGGAAAATTATAATATCGGTCCATTTGGTGTTGGTGGTACTTTTGAAAATGATCATGCTTGTTTATTGAGAAAACAAATTGTTTGATTGTGAACATATTGTTTTGACATGCAATGTAAATATTTAGATGATTTATAGAAGAGGAAATGAAGTGGAAAATTGTTAAGGATCTATTAAAGAAATTTCAAATTATATGCATGAATTGAATAAATTTTAAAATGAGCTTTTTGGAAGGAAAAAGAAAATGTAATTTATTAAAAGCTATTGTGGTTTTCCATATCATGGAATTCACACTCTCCCAAATGATCTTTAGTAGAATTTTCATATAAATATTCCAAAACAAGGATGACATAGGTACCCAGTAAAACTTGTTCGTGTTTTTAGAAGCAGGATAAAACAAATGCGCTGTACTTATTACATGATATTAAGAAGCAGCAAAAGAAACGAATAATTTTCGTATAAAAATATGTTTGTTTATTTTTATACGAAAATTATTATTAAAATGTTGAGCTTACTGTTTTCCCTAATAAGAATGCAGGTTGTAAGCAGCTAACGCTAATCCCTTATAAGGATGCAGGTTGTAATGCAGGAAGTTTCATATCGTGTATTATAAACGATCTGTACCAATTTTCCCGATTGATTTCCGATTATGTTTGGTGTTTTCGAGTATGTAATAAAAAATAATTAATCATTTAACTGTTTCTGAAGAGCCGGCACATGGAGCGGTAAAAAAAAATAAAATGATTATAGTATATGTCAATAATTTTAACAACAAAAAATTAATATCTGTAAAATTTTATGTAAAATAAATTAAATTATCGTAATAATGTAGATATGAAATATGATTTTACTGCAAGCCATGAAATCACAGCTTTTTATAAGCGCTAAAATCCAAGCTTATTTTGCCCAAAAGTAATGCTTCCAAGTGGGAATTCGTCATATAAAAATCATGGCATATGTAAGCAGGTTTGTAAGGGATTCTTTTTGGATTACTCCCTTACAAACCAGCTTGCATGTAAGCAGCGTTTTTTATTGGGTAATTACTGGGGCAAAGAATTTCATGCAACTAAAAAAGGAAAATAGGGGCCTAAAATATGCTGTAAGAAATCCAAAATATGCTCTTCAAATCTGCATTTAAATCAAAATATGCACAAAAAACCAAATAATATGTAATAATAATAATACAAAAACATGCACTAAAAATAAAAAAAAAAGCACGTACAATTTTTGGATTTTTTTAATCGAATTATTACTCGAGCTTGCTAGTTTAAAAATGAAATCGAATAAGTAAGGAAAACTAGATGATATGTTCAAATATGCAACAAAAAATAGAAAAATATGACATAAACTATGCATTTATAGCAAAATATGCATTTGTAACAAAATATGCAAAAATATGTAATAACAAATCGATGCGATTTGGTTGCAAATTGTTTGATTCGGGACAGTAATTGGTCAAAATCGATTTTGGGCTACCGACTACAAACATGCATTTGCATAAAATTCATTGCCCTAGTAATTACCTTCAAAATAACTAAAAATTTAGTTATTTTTAACTGTTGAAAACCCAACTAACAAATGCAGTTAAAATAACTAAAAATGTAGTGAAAATAACTTACTATTTTTCACTGCAACAATTTTGAAACAATTGGAAAAATTGGTAAAAACTATGAGCTAAGTAAACACAAACAAACTCAAAAAAAAAGTCCGTAAAGTTAGCAAAAAATTTAGTTAAGTCATCAAAATTTTTGCTAGGAGGATTCTTGCAGAAAAATTGCTAATATCTGTAAAAGTGTTTTGCTCATAATAACACTGTGTGTAATTTTTTAAGTCATGGCAAAATAACCATATACGGACACCACTACGTGATAAGACTAAAAAAAAAAAGACCCGTGTCTCCCAAAAGTCATATCCTCTTTTGTATATGGGCCGCCAAAGATTTGGGGCCTCGGTATCATTTTCGCAAAAAAGTGATCATTTTCTCAGGCTCATATCTTGCAAACCGTTCAGAATTTCGATTTACTCTCTATAACAAAGTTGTAGCTCTTGTCAGGTCCATAGGTAGCAAACCGTTCAAAATTCAAGGAAACAATCAACTACAAAAATTTACCTAAGATCTCAATAAACAAATTTCTAGAACATATAAACTTCCTAGAGATGATTCTTAACACTGTTTAGGTAGCGCGCAAAAGTGAAAAATTTTTTAATTTCATTTTTTTTTCCTTTTTTCTCCTGTTCAGGTGCATAGGTAGCAATCTCAATTCCCAGGAAGTTTATATGTTCTAGAATTTTTTCTAAAGGTATAAGGTAGGCTAAATCCAAATCTCAGAATCGCACTCCGAGCTATGTTAACAGGGAAAGTATCGTGCTTGAAAAACAAATTCTAATGTCCGCAAAATCTTTTGCTGAAAGTCAGTGGCAGATTTTTATTGGTGAAATATGATTGATACAATAATAATTTAATTGAAACAAACATTTATGGCTGTATGAAACATAGTTTTGTGACCGCAATCATATTGCAACCATATTTTTCTCTTCGTATGGAATTTATATTATATATTATATTTGAAATTCTCTAGCGCATTGCGTGAACTGAGTTTCTTAAAATTTGTAAACGAAAAAATTTTATGAACTTTTTAAAAATTTTGCGAAATCTTATTTTCGCATTTTTTTATAAAAACGTGACTTGAGAACTACACTCAAAAAAAAGGTCATCAAAAAATTTTGCTGAAGGGTGCTTGCAAAAAAATTGCTAAAGTCAGCAAAAAATGTTTGCTGAAATCAGCGAGCTGATTTTTAGCAACAAAATTAGTAGATTCAGCTAAAGTTATGCTAACACTTTGTTGATTAAAAATTAAAAGTCCTTGCTAAAAGTTAACAAAATTTTTGCTGAATATTAGTAGACTAAAAAGAATTCAAAAAATTTGTAGGAAATATATAATTTAGTTAATTTGTTTGCTGAAATCCTAAACATATTTTTGTGATTCTTTTAAAAATAATTTACAATACGTATATATGAAAATGTTTTATATAAGAAAATGTTCATATTAGACGACATGAGTTAATGATATATATAAAAAAAGAAATAATAATTCTCATTTTTTAATAAATTTACCTTATACCTAGACTTGCCAGATGGCATTGATTTCCATTGATTTACAAGAATTTTTAATGCTTGTCAATAATTAAGAAAAAATATGTTTTGTCAAGATTTTTTAAATTCCAACCAAAAAACACCTTAACTTTTTTTTTTAATTTTTTAAATGAGCTGTTCATTGAAATAGTATTGTGAAGCTAATGATTTTAAAAAAGAACAACTACACAGAAAAAATTATCACCTTAAAATTTCTAATTAAAGATTTGATTTGAATTTAATTTGTTTCTAAACAAATATTTAATTGTATCAATAAATATTTTTATTATTTTTTCATACACTGTATGCATAAATAGAAAATTTTAAGTATAAAATACCAAATACATTTGAAGTTAACAAACAAAACAAGCACACACACAAACAGACTCAGCATTGCAAAAACACACATGCCAACGTATAGATCACACACTTTTTTTGTGAGTATCATATTTTTTTTTTTGTAGAAGTTATTTATAACTTTCTTTTCCTTCTTAATTTTAATAAAAGGTTTAGTTGATAGTATCATTGCCGTTATAGGTGCAAAATCAATTAAAATATTAATTGATTCAATAAATTTTTTAATTGAAACCCGTTTTTAGTTTTTTTCTGTGTATGTAATTATTTAGAATAAGTCTTTAAAAAAATTAATATACAATATATATAGTACATTAAAAAATCTCTTTTAACTTGCAATACGTCGTCAAAGCTTCCTAAAGTATTATGGGCAATTTAAATTTAAAAGACCCCGCCTGGAGGCGGGCTTGCGGTTAGAGGGTTAACCCTTTTTGTTCTATACTTTTTTGAGTTTTTTGAACGTCGTTATTTGCAAAATGTTAAATTTTTTTATTTGTCAAATGTTAAAAATTTATGTTTTATATTTTGCAGATTTTTTATTAAAAACTTTGATATTTGCTAAAATAACTGGTGATCCCAAAATTCTGAATCTTTTTGTTTTAATCAGTTTATTAATCGAGTTATACAGATTTAAATCTTATTTCTTCTTATTATTTAAATTCTCATAAGAATAGACAAGCCCTCTTATCATTTAAACAATAGCTTTTATTTTAAAATTTCATTAAATAACTACTTTTCTTTAAATAAAACCAAACTTTTACTCTATCAAAATCATACATGGGACTAATGAATTAAGTGGACCAATGAAATGATGATTTCTTTACCATTGCATTCATTTCGATGGTAATGAAATTATTTTCATTATCATTTTTTTAATTAATGATAACGATTTGATGATTTAATTTCATTGTTTAATGAAAATGGTCTTAAATTTAATTTCCATTAATAATGAATGAATTGATTAAACAAATAAGTACCAATGAAAAAAAGGCTTTTAAAATTGTGATAAAACGCTAAACCCAGGGATGGAAAGCCATGGCTCAGGCTCAGGCTCATGCTTATTTAAAATAATTAATGAGCCCGAAATTTCTGAAATTATATAGATAATTAATAACCAAGGTTATAACCAAGTAAAGTAGAAAGAAACGGAATGGAACGAAAGAAAATTAAACATTAAACACAAAACACAAAACACAAAACGGACAAAAGTTTTGCTCCTCAGGAGTATTCAGTAACGCTGATAATACAAATAGTAACCCTGATAATAGAAATATGGAGCATATTCCAGACCTTAACACATTTGTATTATCGAAAATACAAATTCAAACTCTCCGATAATAAATTGAAACATTTTTCTAAAATGGAACGATATGGAATATAACGGGGAAAGAGTGGAAATGGAACACTTAACATAATATTATTATTAGTGCAAGTTTTGCAAAATTTTCGTCCGTTTTAGATATCGCGCTTAGTTTTCGAGATACAAGCCATTTCATAAAATCGCGTTCTTTTAAATGCCGGTATCTAGGCTAGGTCCGGAAAACATCCCGAGGACTCCATTGTTTACAAAGCTGGGTGATTATATTTTCTTTTTCTTACTTTGAATATAAATTTTGATACTCCGATAAAACAAAGTTCGTTCCCAGTTCCATACAATTTCGTTACCTATAATTAATGTTCCAATTACACTCGTTCCCCATTCCATATCGTTCTTCATATTAAGTCTTTAAATTCCACTAATTATCAGTTACATTATATTTCATTCCCAATATTAAGCACTCAAAGTCCACTCATTGCTTGTGTTATTCCATGTCGCTCCGAATTCAAAACAAACTTCTTTCTTCTTCTTCTTTATTTGCCTATCCGTTATTCGGATGTTAGCGATCATACACGTACGATTTTATACAAATTTTAAATAACATTTAGTTCTCTATTTCTGGCAGCATTTAGGAGGTTTCGTTCATATTGATAGCCTGTCCACTCCTGGATATTTTTCAGCCAAGAAAGTTCTCTTCTGCCTCTTACTCGTCTTCCTTCAATTTTTCCTTGGAGGATTTTTTGAATAAATTTATATTTATTATTTCTCATTACGTGCCCCAAATACGCTATTTTTCTATTTTTGACAGTTCTTATCAGTTGTCGGCCAAGGTTCATTCTCCTTAAAACTTCCTCATTTGTAACGCGGTCAGTCCATGGTATCTTCAATATGCGACGATAGATCCACATTTCAAAAGCTTCTAATCGTTTCTCATCTGTCGATTGTCCATACTTCAGTCGCATATAATAAAACGGACCACACATAGCATTTGATGAATCTAGACTTTGTTGTGAGACTAATATTCTTTAAAAAAAATATATATATTTACTTTTCAGCACAGGATTTGCTCGTAAACAAATGTTGTAATTAGTTTTTTTATGCATTAGTGTGATTTCATTATAATTAATAATGGTTTTTCTAATGAAAAATATTTCATTAGACATCATTAAATGGTAATGAAATTTTTTCCTTTTCTTTAGTACCAACTAATGGTAATGAAATTTCAATGGTAATGAAAAGTTCCCATGTATGATAAAAATTATATTTAAAAAATTATAATCTCTTTCCAGTGACCCTTCAGGTTAATTTTCATATTTAAAAGCAAAGCTTTAATTCGGAAGTTAAAAATATCTTAACATCTCAGTTTTAAACGCGCTGTCTGTAAGAACACATCGGTTGGTCCGAAATAAAAATGTGGAGAATAAGTAAAAATATTGTGGTTCGTGTATCGTCGCAAAAGGATCATAGTGTGAAAACTGCACCTTTAATACAAAAATTACGTTCAAATTCTACCCAATCGGCGACAGATAATAAAGTGCCTCCACCACAAATTCCCTTATCAGCGGATGTTGTAATAATTGGTGGTGGCTCCGCTGGTTGTCATACATTGTATCATTTAGCTAAACGTGGCATTAAGGGTGTTTTGTTGGAGCGTGCCAAACTAACAGCTGGTACCACCTGGCATACGGCCGGTTTGGTATGGCGTCTACGACCCAATGATGTGGATATTCAACTCCTAGCGAATTCACGTAATATGTTGATGCAATTGGAAGAGGAAACTGGTTTAGATCCTGGCTGGATACAAAATGGTGGCATATTTATTGCTCATTCAGATGTAGGTCAAGATTGTTGTAAAATAAATCATATACAAAGAATGTACTTCATTAGACTTTATTTCGATTCAAGTGATACGAATGTGAAAAAAAACATATTCAAATTAAGCATGAAATTGATTAAGATTAGCTAAATTTAAAAATTGTTTCTTCACAACAGAGAAATAATATGCCAACCGAATGGAAAAGTATATTTTAATGGTAACAACGTATAACTTCAGTTTTGGTTTTGCAACTAAAATTCAGTTGAATTAGCCGTACTTTGTTGTGGAAACTGATGTTCAATTGTACCAACCGACTTGAATTCGTAATAACCGAATTTGAGTCGTAGTAACTGAACTTTAGTTGGTAAATAGCTAAAGTTTTCTATGTATGTTAGGCTTAACACTTTTTGACGAAACTTCGTGGAGACTTGGGCCGGAGAAATATAGTTCTAAAGTACTAAGAGTACTAAATCATTAATTTTCTGTAGCTCCTTAATGGGTTAAGATTTTGTCTAACATTAATCCAAAAATAATAACCATTTTTTATAAACTTAAAACTGAATTTTTAACATTATAAAAACAAAAAACAAAAACGTAAAAAAAAAACGAAAAAATAATTTTTTGACTTTTGGTTGACTCTGAGACAATTAGGCTATAATATATAGGTATCTCTAAAAAGCCACATCTGTATATTGTCGATCACAACAAGTTTTGTTAAAATCGTCCTGCAGGTTTTTTCTAAAATGACAAAAAGTAAAATGGGACATATATCAACCATTCGCCCTAAAAGGTTAAAAATCAATTATTTAAAGTTGTCGGGAATTTTATTAAAAATTTTTTCTAAAAATCTGTATCAAAAATGTCAACACATTTTAAGCGGAAACATTAAAAAAAAAAGTTGTTACATTTTTCTTCATGACTTTATCAAAAAATCGTCAATTTTACGATAATTTTTTAAAAAATCGTCAAATGAGTTTGAAAAAATCGTCATAAAAATCGGGAATTTAGTTTTACCAATTTTCGCTTATACGTTTCTGCGAATATTGAAAAATAAATATATTTTGAAAAAAATTTAAAAAAATTCGTATTAAAGTATTAAAAAAATTTTTAAATAAATAAATCAAATAAAAAACACTAATTATCTAGCAAAACCCGCAGTTTCGGAGTCATGATAAATACAACTTTAAATGACTCCAGAAAATGATTATTATTATTTTGAAAACTCAATTTGTTTAGTAAAAAATAAATAAATAAATGTTTTACATAACTTGTAGCTACTTCGGCTGTATGATTTAATTTGGAGAGTGGTTTGAAAACTAATTTTTTGTAAGGTCTTTTTTCTGGATAAAAGACAAAAAAAACTTTTAAAATTTTTGAAGACATTTTTGTTATAATAAGTTCTATTTTATTTTCTGAATATGTAGAGCAGCACAGAGCACTTTCATAGGAAAAACTGAAAGATGTTAATGTTTTCGGACCCTATTTATTATTAACAGCCGGTTAATGAATTTATTTAACGGTCTGAATGTTAACATTCTGAATTTACCGTTCTTAAAAATCGGATCACATTTATAACATTGGTTAGATTTAAAAGTTTTCTTATACACAAGGTGAGTCACTTTAGAACCCAATGACGCAGCTCCGAATGAGCCTGTGGGGCCCATCTCAAAAACTTAAGCTCCTCGTCACCTTGTTTATCACTATATCAAATTTTAGTGTAATTGCACTAGCCAGTCAGAAATGACAGAATTATTTCGAAATCTCATTTGCAGTTTTTGAAATATCACGGTTTTTATATTTACATAATCCCATTATTTCGTATAAAAACAATGAATTTTGCGTAAAGAAGTAATAATTTGTATAAACCAGTAAAACTACAATTTAAGTAGCTTTAAAATGAGATATAAATGACTCTCCTAGCTTAAGCCGTTAAAAAGTTTTGGATGACTATGTACGACAACTTTTTTTAAATTTTCGAATATTTTTGATATTTTGAAACTCGATATTACAAGGTCCGCTGGGAATAGCTGTCCTACACTTTTAAGAGGTTAATGTTATATGATGTACATATTTTATACCAAGTTTCGTTGAAAATAGAAAGTGTGAAGAATTAGAATCGAGTAGCTGATTTTACATGATTTCTGTCCAAAATAAAAAAAAAAAATGATATGTTCATATTATATTTCTTATTATATTAAGAATTTGCAACTTTTTGCAGATCCGGTCTTTATAATACATACTTACATATTTTCCAATAGATTTAGGTACGCTGAGTCTAAATTGAAAATAAATGATTTTGTTTTGACTTTTTAATTTTTTTCATTATTTCTCCAGAAGTGTCAGGAGCTAGATTGGTATTAATTAACGGTATTTGAAAGACCTTTCCAACAAAGTTTTTTCACTTCAATATGAGGCCTGAAGTTTGAATTTGGGAAATTTAAAATTTTTTACATTTGGGGTTATCAGAGTTACTCTTAAACTAATAATTTGAACCCCGAATAATTTTTTTAGTAAGCTTGAAATCTTGAGTAGTGATTTATATGGTTTTGTGAAAACGAAGCACAAGAGAAAAACATTTAAAAAAATTTGTTTCATTTATTTATTTATTTTTATTTATTATTTTAAGTCAATTTATTTAAATCCTTACTGACTATAATTAAATTACAATAGTATAATTAGATTATGAATTCAAAAACAAGATAATATTACGTTTAATGACAATAACACTCAAAGAAAAGTCTATAAAGTTATACATTTCATTAAAATCTTTGCATATTCTACGAAAAGGATCAGAATTAGCATAGTTTGTGTGAAAGACCTGAAGATATAATGGTGTAAAATTGCGAGTTGATCGTTGAGGAACGTTGAAATTAACATTACTAGGCAGGAATTCAGAACAAACTGTACCATTAAGCAAATTAACTAAAAAGTTACATTTAGCATTTTTCTTCTGCTTACTAGTGACGGCAATTTAACTCGTTCAAGTCAAACGGAATAGGATGGGAGAGCAACAGAAGGATTCCAAGTTGAGTTCCCTAAGCAGAACAGTAAAAATTGTTTTTGGACAGATTCTATTCGGTTTATGTGAACGTCGTAATCAGGATCCCAGATGACAGAACCATATTCGATGATTGGTCTTACCAAAGATGTGTATAACTGCTTTGTAATTTTAGGATCAGTGAACTCCTTAGCCCAACGTTTTATAAAAGCAAGTACACCACGAGCTTTATTTATCATTGACGTAACGTGTTTTATAAAATCTAACTTAGAATCAAGTAATACACCAAGATCCAAAATTTCTTTAACTAATTCAAGTCTGATAGTAAAGACGATACTTGATGTGAGATACAATCAGTTATGCATTTTTCAAATAGTTTAGGGATAGCACTTAATTTAGCGATACCTCTGTAATTTGCCACATTTGATTTGTTACCAGACTTAAAAGCGGAATAATATAAGATTCTTTCCAAAATTTAGGAAAGTAGCAATATCTAATTGATAAGTTAAATATTATTGATAAAGGTGTGGCAAAAGCATTAGCACAGTTAATTAAAACGAAATTTGGAACACCATCAGGTCCATAACCTCTTTTTTGCACATAATCCATTTCAACAACCCCGTACACACCTTCAAAAAATCTAAAAAAAATCTTAAAAATATTTTGTGCCATAAGCATTATTCCGCTCCAAGGGTTGCAAAAATCCAAAAATCCAAAAATTTGGAAATGCTGAAACGCCCAAAATAATAGATCAAATTAATTTGGCATTAAATTATATTATTAGTCATTTTTTTATTTTTGCTAATTTTAGCAAATCGGGGTCCAAAAGCTAATAAAATAAAATTAGTTATCAACCAAAAATTAGTAAAAAAATTCAGTAATTTGTAAAATAAGAATAGCAAAAAATTTTACTGAAGAAAACTTTATACTGAAAATTAGTATAATTATAGTAAAGTGAGATATAAAACTGTCGTACTAACTTTTATACTAACTTGTCGTGAAAACAACCTGACAATTTTTACTACAAAAATTTTGAAACAACTGTAAAAATTGGTAACAACTACTGTTTTCAACAGTTATTTTTTGGTATTTAAAAAAAATTTCAATAAAAATTTGTTATTCTTTCAATTACAAAAAAAAAATTAATTTTCTGCATCCTACTTAAAATGCAAAGTCAAAATTCCAAACGGTACTTCAATTATAACGTTTTTAACGCATTGAGATACAAGCAAATTTTCTAATCATTATTTCTATAAACGTTTCATTGTCGGAATGATACATTATTTTTATGAAGACTTTAATTAATTTTACAACTATTTCATAAACATTGACTTTAATGATATCTGTTTCATAGATTCTATTAAAAGTTTCAACGGACGAGTTTCAATGACAATTTTCATGAAGAAATTCATTACTGAAATGAAGATAATTTTCTCTGTGTAGCAACTGTGAAACTTTCTTAAGTGTATTCAACAAGATGTAGTTCAAAGCCAGATTTGTTTGGCCGTTTTGTAGTGTAATTTAACTCTATTAATTAAGAATTTAACATTTCAAAAACCCAGCCTTGATTCGGTCTTGGACCTTAGAGATTTAAGGAAACACTATCTAAATGCTTTAATAATTTTAATATTAATAAATGTTTCTTTCTTTTTATCTCTTATAGACCCGTTTAGATGAATATAAACGTTTGGCAACCGTAGGAAATGCTTTGGGCATTGAAAATTATGTTCTTACCCCCGAAGAAACCCAAAAAGTGTTTCCTCTTTTGGATCCGAAATCCTTTATTGGTGCTTTATATTCACCCGGTGATGGTGTAGTAGATCCGGCTATGTTATGTACTGCCTTGACTCGGGCTGCCTCCAAAAATGGTGGTAAGGTCATTGAAAATTGTCCAGTAGATGAGTTGGTGGTAGAGAATACTGGCAGAGGCAAAAAGGTAATTGGTGTATCTACCCCCTATGGTATTATTAAAACTGATAATGTAGTTAATGCTACCGGTGTTTGGGGTAGAGATTTAATAGAGAAACATGGGTCATTTTTGCCCTTGATACCTATGAAACATGCCTATATTCTATCGGAATCTATACCCGGCGTTAGAGGACTCCCTAATATACGTGATCATGATTATTCTATATATTTTAGAATACAAGGTGATGCCATACAAATGGGTGGCTATGAACCAAACCCTATATTATTGGATCCGGTTGAGAAAGATTTCCATTTTGGTTTATATGATTTAGATTGGTCAGTATTTGATGCTCATCTAAATGGTGCCGTTAAATTGTGTCCTTCGTATGCTAATTATGGTGTCAAGAGTACTGTATGTGGTCCAGAATCATTTACGCCCGATCATAAACCCTTAATGGGTCCTGATACTGTTATATCGGGTTTATATCATAATTGTGGTTTCAATTCCGCCGGTATGATGTTTGGTGGTGGTTGTGGTGAACAAACTGCTTTATGGGTTATGAATGGTAAACCGGATTTACCCATGTTTGGTTTTGATCTAAGACGTTTCACCGATAAACAGAGCCAAGCTGTCCGATGGATTAATGAAAAGTCCCATGAAAGTTATGCCAAGAACTATAGTATGGTTTTTAAATATGATCAACCATTGGCGGGTCGTGATTTCCAAAGAGATCCTTTGCATGATGATATGTTAAATTATAATGCCTTTATGGAAGAAAAACAAGGATGGGAACGTCCTGGCTTCTTTTTTAAAACACTCCGCTTCCGTTTTGCCCTATGATTGGTATGGTAGTTATGGTAATGAACGTCATAAGGATTGTGATTATGAACGCGTGCTAGAGGGTGATTTAAAATATGGTAGTTTTTCGGAACATCACAATTTGGTAAGAAAATTGTCTATGTTTTATCGTATATTTAGGCATAATTAAATATTTTTCTAATTTACGTATTTTTTTATGTTTATTTACTTTACTTTTCTTTTCAATTTCTCCTTCCTATGGGATGCGTGTCATGGATTTTTATATATTTCTCTTGTTATTCTTACGCAAAATTGTGTGATATTTGCTTAACCACGGATCGCGGATGTTTTTTCTTGAACATACCAAATGTTGATGCAACACAACTGTTCCTTCTTGCACCATACTTTCAATGCAATACACTCGAATTGTCTAATGTAACATGTCTTGTTACGCACATACAAAACATTTTAGATTGGTGAAGAGGCAATGGCCTGTCGTAATAATGCCGTAGTATTTAATATGAGCTATTTCTGTAAATTATTTTTGGAAGGTCCAGATGCCCAAAAAGCAGCCGATTGGATATTTACTGGAAATACAAATCGTGATATTAAAAAGTAAGTTTTCATTAAAATTTTAATTTGTGTTTTTGAGATTTTGAAAAATTTTGTGTAAGAGGGGTTTTTTTAAAAATGCATGGTCCGATCGCTTAGATTTTTGAAAATTATATACAATTATTATTTAAAAATTATACACAAGAGATGAACACATTTTTAGCAGAGAAATACATTTTCCTATTTTCCAGGGATGGCAGGCAATTCCGCTAAAAACCCGTTATAGATTTCAACTAACTATCGTTATCTCTAAAATCACCGTTACCGAAATAATTAAAACACCGTTATCCAAAATATAACTGAAATACCGATATCTTTAGAATACCGTTACCTGAAATAACTATAAAAGCGTTAACGCTAAAATAATATTTCCGAAATAATTTAAATAGCGTTACCCTTAAAATATCATACATTATATTTATTAATCTAAGTCGAGATCAGGAAAAAAAATCTCTATATATGATGGCCAAAATTGAGATTGACGTACAGAGCTGTATAATGGCTTAACATTTTGATGTATATCTCTAATTGCAAAAGTCAAGTTGCATAATATGGAAGTAATGATGGTTTAGCCAAAATGGAGGCTTGAGTTTAGATACTACCTTCAGAGACGTTTAAAAATATGTGAGGGAGTGACAGAATTGGCTTAAAATTTGGAATACGTGCGGTTTTGAGATCGCTGAACTTGAAGATGGCATCAGAATTTAAAAATTAAAAATGACAGATCCAATATGGCGGATGAATTTAAAACAGTTTCGAAATTTGATTCCAAATTGTCACTCAATAGTTTTTGGGATCGCTGATTACGAATCTGGCATTAGGTTTTCCAAATAAGGGATGGAATATGGCGTATGATTTTTTTAATATGTGATCGGTTTTGTTGTATATTGTTAAAAGTAAAGTTTTCGGGGTAGCTAAATTCAAATCTGAAATTGGATTTTTAAAATTTAAAACAAATTATATTTTTCGAAAATTTTAAGGGGCCGCTGATTGCGAATCTAAAATCAGATTTTATTTTTTTATTTATTATTTATTTATTTATTAGTTATCATAACTTATAAAAAGATTAGGATAACTTATTTATAGCAATGACTACTAAGGCCTTCAGCTAGATAGGTTACAGAATGTTAATGTATAATATTTAAACTAAATAATAGTTACAGAATTTATGTACTTAGGTTATATACAAAGTATACGAACAACTAAATGATAAACGATTTGAATTGTTTTCTTTTTTTTTTTTATATGCCTTAGTATATTTTGGTTGTTTTTAAAAATTTTAGGATAATATTGATGTTAGTTACAGAGGGGTTTGACAGGTATTGTATTGGATTTGATTGAAAGATTTGATATCTCGTAGCTGAGTAATTTTGTGCAATATGATAAAATATGTTTGATGGAGATCGTATTATTATTACAATACGGACATTGGTCTGACGAGTTAGTTTCCATTAGGTGTTTCTTTGTGATTAAAGTGTGACCTAATCTAAGTCTGAAGAATTTAGAATAACTTTGAGTATTAATAGATTTATTGATGTTAAAGTTTAGATAGTCTTTAATATTTATTTTCTTCTGATTAATTTCTCTATACCAATCTGATGTTTTTAACCATAGATTTGATTGTTGGATCAGTGATTTGCGTATATAGCTGAGTATGTCATTTGTGTTTATGTTATTAGTCAGGTAAAGGGGAGATTTGAGAGCTGTTTTTGCTGTAGAATCCGCGAACTCATTGCCCGGAATTAGGCAGTGTCCAGGAACCCATATTATTAAGATTTTGGGATAATTGTTTATTAAGAAGTTTCTTATATTTGTGGCATAGTAGTCATTGTTGTGGATGTTCTTTATCGCATGGATGGCTGAGAGAGAGTCCGTGCAGATAATATGGTTACTTGTTAAATTTTTTATAAGTTTGATTGCTTCAATATTGCTATTATTTCTGCAGAAAAGACTGTGGAATAAGAAGGTAGTATGGAAGCTTTTATAATGGTATTTTCAGTCGTAATGCTGTAGGAGAGGTTGTCATCATTTTTTGAACCATCTGTATATAACAACCGGTAGTTTTTAAGTCCATTAATAATTTCCTGAAATTCTTTTCTATAAATATTCGGCGGAGTACAGTTTTTAGGGTATTGGCTTAAAGAGGTGATAAAACCGTTAGAAGGCAGATGCCAAGGTGGTCGAGATGAATCAATAGTTTTGTTGTATGGTGTTATTGGGAGATTATTGTCTCTACCAAATTGACAAATGCGGCTTAAAGTGGATTGGATTTTGTTTGAGTTTGTTTTTTTTTTGAAAGTTGTTGTGATATTTTGTGAATAGGCTGAGTCTGAACTGTTGAGAACAGTACGTAAAAGTTTTAAAGTGTAAATATCTCTACTTGTTTCAAGTGGTATAAAACCCGCTTCGAAAAGCATATTGTGGATTGGTGTGGTTCGAAACGCTTTAAGGGATATTCTGAGGGCAGAATTAATAACAGTTTTGATCTTCTGAAAAGTTGATTTAGGTGCCCAACCGTACAGATAAATACCATAATGGATTTTTGATAATAGCAAGGCTTTAATTGCAGATATTACTGTAAGTGTGTTGCAGTTAAATTTTTTGTTAGAAAGGCATTTTATTATACCAAGTCTACGGGTTAAATCGTTTGTAATGGAAAGAACATGGTCATTCCAATTATATTTCGAATTTACTATTAGACCTAAGATTTTTAAAGAAGGAGTATTTTCTATTATAAATGTGCCGGAGGATACGTTCGGTTGACAGGATCTTTTCCTGCAAATGTGTAAGTGTTTACATTTCGATAAGGATAATTCTGCACCTGAGTAATTACACCAGTTTTTTATATGGTTTATCAAAGATTCAATGTTTATGGTTTGATTTTTTTTCCTTTGAAAGGTTTTTTATAATATAAAAATCATCAGCGTAAGCACAAAATTTGTATTCTTTAAGTGATAATAAATGTTTGCTTAGCTTGTTGTAGGAAATAAGGAATAAAATTACCGAGAGTGGCGACCCTTGTGGAATCCCATTGTGTAGTGGATATAATTTAGAATATTGATTGCCGAGCTTTATTCTGATTTGTCTATTTGATAAAAAGTTTTTGATATACCGAATAATATTGGGTCCTAATCGCCATTCGATTAATTGTTGGATTATAGTATGCCTACCTATCTTATCAAAAGCTTTTGAAAAGTCTAGTGATATAATTGAGGCATGGTTTTTGTGTGAAAGAGAATTAGTGATTATGTGATCAATGAATAGGTGGGCATCCGTTACGGATTTACCTTTCCTAAACCCTAGCTGGTGTGAGCAAAGAATATTGTTCGTAGTAACATACCACCAAAGGCGGTTTGCTATTATTTTGTCTAGTAGTTTCGAGGTACAAAGATTTAATGAGATGGGTCTGTAAGATTTTATTTAAGTCTTGTCTAAGTTCGGTTTAGGAATGGGAGCGATCGTACTAGTCTTATAAAAATGAGGAATGTAGCTTGATAGAATTAGATTGTAAAGATGAATAAGTCTGTGTTTGGTTTTATCGTTAAGATTTTTTATCATAGGGTATGAAATTCTATCAATACCAGGAGATTTACCTTTTAATTTGTCTAGCGCAAATTCAAGCTCTGTGAAGGTAATATTTTCCTCAATTACAATAGCTTTTTCGGTGAGATTATATACAGTAACATTATCAAATAAAGAATATTTATTTGATCTAAATTCATTTGAGAAATTACGGTCGTGTGATTCTGAGGACCAGTATTTTCCGAATTCTTCAGCTATAGATTGTTTGTCAGATAGGTATTGATTTGGGTTGGAAAGTGAGCGAACAGTTTGAATTGACTGTGGTAGACTGAGACCGCAGAAAGTTCTGGTATTTGACCATATTTTTTTGGTTGGGGTTTCTGGATTAATTTCTGCAGTAAAATTTGAAATTGACGTGGTTTTGGAAATTTTTAATTCTCTTTTAAATTTGGCTACTGCTCTTTTAAAGTTTACGATATTAACAGTGTTAATATTTCGTTTTAGTATGAGCCATAACCTATTTTTTTCTTTTTTTAGTTCATTAAGATGATTGTTCCACCATGGAACCGATTTTTTAATGGAAGGATTTATTTGTGGAATAGAGTAATTAGCGCTTTGAAGTATAATTTTTTGAATATTAGCAGCTTCTTGATTGATATTATTGCTAATGGGACGGTTTTCATCGAATTTCAATGAAAAGTCTCTGAACTCTTTCCAATCTGCTTTACTTGTGATAAATTTTGGTCTGGGTTTAGAAGGGCTAGTTTGAGGCGGAATAAAAAGTTTAATAATTATAGGGAAGTGATCACTTCCATGAAGGTCATCTTCTGTTTTCCAATTGGATTGAATTTTCAAATACGGAGAACCAAATGATAAATCTATTTGTGTGAGGGAGTGATGCGTACTATAATGTGTTGGTGAGCCGTCATTAAAAACTACCAAATTTGACTGGGTGATATAGTCAGTTAAGGTGTTACCCCTAGCGTTGTTTGAAGCAGACCCCCATAGGGAGTGCCAACTGTTAAAATCCCCTGTTATAAGGACATTGTTGTCGAATTGATCAAACATATTTTTTAAGGTTGTTAAATTGAAATTCTTTGAGGGAGGAATGTATGTATTGATGATTGTAAATTATTTTTGGCTTGAATAGTAGCACCGACAGCATCAATGTCATTTGGTAGATTAAGGGAGAAATATTGAAGATAGTTGTGTATTAAAAGGGCAACTCCTCCATAGGAATGGGTTGCAGAATTTTTGAAAAAGATTTTATAATTAAGCGGTACTGGTAAACATGACAGGGAGTGGAAGTGGGTCTCTTGGAGTGATATTACTTTTGGATTATATTTTTTTATAAGCAACTGAAGTTCATTATAGTTGTTCGTATATCCTTTGATGTTCCATTGAATTATGGGAATGCTCATGATGAAAAAAGAGAAAAGAATGTAAATAAAATGAATAGTAAGTGAAAAAAATATGTACAAGAAAAGAAAAGAGAAAAATATATTGATAAAAATGAAAAACAATGTCTGAATGAGAACTAACGAGAGAAATTGCTTGAAATGATCACATCCCCAGGCGCACCCCGAGACTAACACAGAACTAGTCCCATAGAGGTTGATAAAACCTCCATGGCAGTAGACCGCGACAATCCCGGGGCCGGCGGGGGCGGACCAAAACAAATCAATCACTCTCGCATCATGTTCTCATCATCACTGGTATCAATTTTATCATTATTTGAATTATTCTTAAGATTAAGTTTACTAGTGGCTTTTAGTTTTGATTTTAATTGTGCTTTTAGCCGATTGGATGTATTTCTAGAGCGCCCCCCGAAATGATTTGACAAATTTAAAAACTTAATACAATTCGTTAGAAAGTAACACTGTTATTGATAAATTTAATATGAAAATAATTATTTTTGACTTGGATCAAACTAGGAAATAGTTTTATATGATTCGAATCTTAAAATTTCGTTAGAAAACATCGCCTGCAAATGGGCGGCTATCATTGTTAGAGTTGATTTTCGACAAAAAGCAATAAATAAAATCTTTTCATAAGAGATTTCGAAGTCTTTGACTTAAAATATAATCAAAAAATTGTTTGAGACAATGCAAACTAAACAGAAAAAACTAAAATTGAGTTTTAATTAAAATATTTGTTGATTCAGCAAAAGTTTAACTAAATTCGGTCGTGTTGATGCAATTGTAGTAACAACTAAAATAATTTGTATCTATTTAATTAATATTATTTTCAATTACATATAGTTTTATTCACATCTATTAAAAATTTAATTGAATATTGTTTACTATTGGGAAAAATTAGACCATTTGAAAAATCGCAAAATTTGAAAAAAAAAATTGCCAAAACAATCCTCAAAATTGCAGAAATTTAAAAAACTACCAATATAAACGCCAAAATTCAAAAAAAAAATTTAAAAAAAAGGACCAAAATTAAAGAAACGCGAATTTTCAACTTTAAAAGATTTTTTTAATTTTGGCGACTTTTTAAAATTTTTGCATTTGTTTCAATGTTGTTCAACGTTATAAAAACTGAGAATTTTTTTTTATACCAAATTTATTTTCAATTAAACAGTTAATTGAAAGTAAGTTTGAAATCGAACAAAAGTTTAATTGAATTTTTTTTGACAATGATTTTTTCTGTGTATTTTGACATAATCTTTTAAAATGGAGCTACCACTAAGACTCAAAATTAAGTTTACTTGTGCCGTAAAAGTCGTTACTTTACTTACAGTGCAATCTTTTTATTTAAATTTGGGTTGCTACGCACTCAGCTGGTAACATAGTTTTCAGTATTTTTTTTACGATATATATTTCGATATCTCATATTTTTTTAATTTTTTGAAACAAATTTAAGCCTCAAACTTTGATCGATATGCATAACATGTTAACGTGGTCCAATGGGACTCAAATTTTCTCAATTTCTTTTTAGACTAAATGTAAACAAATTTCTATCGGCGCTCCTTGAAATGCGACATTTTAAAATCAAGCAGCTAAACCAGTAATAACGATGTAGTTTTTTTTTAGACATTTTAAAGGGTTTTTATTTAAAAAATTGATTAAAGACAATTTGAAAAGCGTTTAAAATTGTCCAAAATATAAATCAAAGTGAATTGGAAATACGAAATAAATAAGACCTAGGCGATGGAAATAAGACCTAGGCGATGTCAGGTATATTTTTAAATTTTCCAATTTTATATTTTTTCTTTATTATTTCTTTCAGACTACAATCACGCTTGCTTGTAAAATTTACGATTTTTTTAATACAATACATGAAGTCGGATATATGAAAAAGGGGGAAAAATAGTGAATAATTTGTTAAAATAATTCAAATAAGTGGCAGCCGGGGTCAACGACATAGTGTCAAAATGGTTTTAAAAATGTGTGTTTTCTCGAGGATTTGAACGCTGTTTTTAAATAAGTCTAAATTTCCTAAACTTTAAACATATTTTCATACAAAAATGTGTTAATTTTCACCACCAATTTTAAAAATAGATACGTTTTCCATATATTTTTGCTGCTTTATCTCCTATCCGGATTTCATTAATTTCAAAGGGAACGCATCGGAAAAGCTTCCTTCTAAGTGTCAGGCAAATTATATAGGATATTTGCTTTTAATTTGTTTTTTGCACGGTTATAAATCTTTAATTTCCCGAGTTAAAACTTTTGCATAAAATAATACATTATTTTATATACACTTATAAGGTGTTGTCTGCCAGTGCATTTAACCGGACATAATTATATAAATTCATATATAAAATTAATTTCGTAGAAAAAATTTAATATGATGTCATATATAGTTGCGTATAATTGTATATTGCATTTAGAATACGCTAAAACTAATCCAATTAATAATTACGTTATATTTATATACCTAGACATTGCAAAATAATATATATTTTGATATTATATCATATTTTAAAAAAACACAATTTTATTTTAGATAAAATTGTATATTACCCCATGCAGAGTCACACTAGAAAATTTGTCAATTATATTTTGGATGTAAATGTGTATTACATCAATACAATACAATTAATTGCATCAGTTTGTGTATAATTTTATATACAAAATTTACCTCAATTTTTGTCTTTTGAATTGATTTCTTTCTGGTTCTTAACCCTAAAAAAAGAATTTGTTTCATTTGTAACATTATGAGTTCTTAATTTAGTCTAAGATTTTTTTCAATCTAAAACTCTAAATTTAGTTTCAACGTTTTTTCCGTCTTTGTTATTCAATGGTGGAAGTTAATAAATACCACAAAATCTTCATTTATATTTTTTTATTTTTGAATATAAAAAAATTGCCAAATGCTATGGAATTTGTTACAAATTATAAAGTTGTAAACCTTTTGCAAGTGGCTAAAGTCTAAAAGGATTAATAGATATTTTGGATTTTCATGAAGTTTTAAAATCAAAAACCGGACACAACTATAGCTTATTTTGTATATTTCAGTATCAGTTCACTATAAATTTATACCGCTGTATAAAATCGTATTAAATTGTATCGCGTCATTATTCGGATGTTATTTAATCTGATATTATCAAATTAAAACTAAACTAATGCAAATATAATTATTATGCCCATTTCTCGGATAAAACTTTATTAAGACTCATATTAAATTTCGTATGATTATATAAAGCATCATATTAATTTTAATCGGGTTATTAGAAGTTGAAACTTTTTTACTTTTTTTTACATTTATCAAGTTTTAGCTACCCTAGACGTATATTAGCACATAAAAATATAAAGTAACGCAATTTTATTTTTCGTGGTTTTCAAAAAGTTTTCCGCATAATCCTTTTTTTATTTAATTAAACTAAAAATTAATATTTAGCTAAAAATTTAACGTAATTAGACAATAACGATGCATATCCAACTTAAAGTACAGAAACATTTTCAAATTTGTGATCAAACAGATTAAAGCGTTGTTTCGCAATATAGACATCAAAATTCGCAAAATAATGAACACAATAAGTAATAAATGAAAAAATGCATTTTAAGGAAATGCACTTTATGCGGGAGGTTTTTGTTTCAAAATGAAATCAGAAAGCTATTTCTATTATTAATACATGATTGCCCATTACGTGTAGGTAAAAATTTAGCAAACAAAAGAAAAAGCTGTTACTTTAGTGTGCAAAAAAAAATATATAATCAAAAAAAAAATCGAAAAGACCCCCCCCCCCCCCCCCGAAACAAATTCCTAGCTACGTGCCTGGCTCAGCGTTTCCAATGCTAGTTTTTTCAAGAACTCTGATAGCTTGAATTTCCTTATGTTTTAAAAAGATTGGGCAATTTTTATCCTTAGCAGTGTGTTTGTACTCTGTAAAGCTATTTTCCTTGCAATTAATGCAGCAAATTTCATTTTGACAAATTTCATCTGTTTCGGGGGTAATATGGCTTATGTTTCCACAGCAGTAGCATAATTTTTGATTTTGAGAAGTTTTTTGAACGTGCCCGTAATGAAGGCAGTTGTTACATCTAATTGGTGGTGGAATGTATGGACGGATATTAATTTTTTGATAACCTAAGTAGATGTATTCTGGTAGATCAATAGCTGAGAAAGTCAGTACTAAAAGACCAGTTTCTTTTAGGTTTTTGTTTTCCATTCTCAAAATTTTTTTAACCTCAGTCACTTTTTGGCTGGCTAGATTTGATTGGATTTCATCTTCTGGAATATCAAATAGATCAACTGAATAAATTACCCCTTTTGAATAGTTCAATACTTTGTGTTCAGTAACTTCAACCTTAATTTCAGAATTGAAAGCAGTCAGTTTAATAAGTTTATTGGCTTGAATAGTGTTTTTAGTTTTGATCAGCAAAGTGCCATTACGTAATTTTTTGCATTCGGATACTTCGCCGTAACAGACTGAATCGATCACTGATTTAATTAGGAATGGGGAGACATTTGAAAGGGTCTTATCACTTCCTACTCGATTAATCGAAAGGTAAGTAGGACCGTTTAAATTAGCTGGGATTCTTTTAGAAAAATCAAAATTTAAGCCGGGGCCCAATTGATTTTTTTTTTATTGTAACATCAGGTGGTTGGTTTATTCATGTTATTCTTTTTCGATATGCAATAAACATGTACAACAAAATGTTTTTTCTTTTATTGTTTTTCGGTTTTTTAAATTGATTCCGTTAGTTTTAACAAAAGAGAACACTTTGTTATTGTTTTTAGTTTAGAAAAAATACAATGCGATCACTATAGTATGATGTTGATAGTTCAAAGCAACAAGTGAAACTGATCGAAAATCAGATTTTAAAAATTCAAAATTGAGGAGCCAATATGGCGAAAATATTTTTTTTTGTGAAAATATATCATTTTTGTATCATATATTTTCTTGGAAAGCTTTGGGGGTCAAGTTGGAAATCAAGTTTGAAATATTTCAAATAGCGAACCCAATATATGGCTGATGATTTTTTTTTTGAAAATCCTTGAATTATATGAAATATTTCTTTCTAAATTTCTAAATGTTTTAGAGGTCGCTGAATACGTATGTGAAATCCGAGTTAAAAATTTAAAAATGGAGGATAATTTGATACGATACCGATCAATTTTCTGAAATATTATCCGCCATTTTTATTTCCGAATTTTTGAAACCTGATTTTAGATTCGTATTTAACGAGCTATAAAACCGATTTAATGCGGTTATCGGTATAAGTAACGCTATTTTCTTTTATTTCATTAACGGTATTTTAGCGGTAACGGTATTTAAGTTATTTCGGTAACGTTATTTTATTTAAAACGGTTTTCAGTTATTTCGGTAACGGTATTTTAAGGGTAATGTTATTTAAGTTATTCATGTAATGTGAATGCACATCGCTATTTTGAGGCCCATTATGCCCGAATTCCTACACTCAGAATATTCTTACAGTAACTACATGTATGCCATTCGGGCAGTAAACAGTAGTAGTTATTTTAACTGCTATTGTAGAAATGTTTTATGAGGAAATGAAAAACTACTACTTTAGACAGTCTTTTCAAAAAATAACTAACCAAAATACTATACTCATGTAACAGTTGTTTTGAGTTTTAGTTTTAGTATTTTAATAAACAACTACCAAAACCATAATTTTGCAGTAATTTTTGTTAGTTATTTAAAAATAGAAGATTATGTAGAATTTTTAAAAATTCTCGTTAAGTTTATATTTGTTATTATTGATTTGTTCATAGTTGGCAAATAATAATTAGAAAATTTCATTGTATATCTAATGCATAAAAATGCATGTAGAAAATACAAATTTTTATTGCAATTTAAAGAAAAAATTTTTTTTTTTTTTAAAATATTTTTTTGTTTGGTTACTCGTTTTTATGGTTTGTTCATTTATTTAAGGTTAGTTGTTTTTGACCGCTTCGATAGTCGTTTTTACTACCATTGTAGTTGTTTTATCAGTTACAAATGATTTCATTGGTTAGTAATTTTTATTACAAATAGAGTCATCGCCTTTTTGACTACATTCGTATTCATTTTAACTGTTTTTTCTGCTCTTGTCAGATTATTTCGGCAATGCTATTTTAAGGATAACTCTATCTCATTTATTTCGTTAACGATGCTTTAGTTAATTCGGTAACGGTATTTTAAAGATATTGTTATTTTAGTTAAATCGGTAACGGTATTTTAATGATAACGGTGTTTCTATTATATCGGTAACTGTATTTTAGGTATAACGATAGTCAGTTGACAGGGGTTTGAATCGAAACGGTATTTTACCGGTATTACCAGCCATCCCTGCAATAAGGCCTTTAAATCGAAACATTGTAAATTTAAAAACTCATATCAAAAATTGGTACCTTTTGAATTTCGTTAATTAAAACTCTTTTTAATTTTCAGAACTGTTTACACTTGTGCCCTTAACAATTCCGGTGGAGTAGAAGCCGATGTTACTATATCACGTTTAAATTCTGGTTCTGGTGCTGTACATGATCCCAAATTCGAAGGTCAAGGTTATTATATTGTAGCAGGTGGTGCTTCGGCCTATTACACTTATACCATGATGATGGATGAAATACGTAGACAAGGTTTTAATTGCAACGTTAGAGATGTTACAGCCGATATTGGTGTTATTTCCATACAAGGACCTAAGGCCAGAGATATATTACAAAAAATAGTTGAATGTGAGCTAACCGATGAAAATATACCACCAAATTCCACGTTATTAACTCAGTGCAATGGTTATGGAGTACGTTTACTGCGTGTTAGTTTTGTAGGAGAATTGGGCTATGAACTGCATGTCCCTAAAGAATATTGTTCCCAAGTTTATAAGGCTTTAATGGCAGCTGGAAAGCCACAACAATTGAGAAATGCTGGCTATCGGGCTCTGTATTCATTGAGTAGTGAAAAGGGTTACCATTTATGGAGTTTTGATTTAAGACCAGATGATACACCTTTAGAAGCTGGTCTTGGATTTACCTGCCGTAAAGTGGGTGTCTATAAGGGTAAAGATGCCATTGATAAACAACGTAAAGAAGGTGTACAAAAACGTTTAGTCTATTTGACATTAGATGATCAAGTTCCTGTTTGGGGTTTGGAGGGTGTTTATAGAAATGGTCAACCAGTTGGTTTCCTACGAAGAGCTGAATATGCCTATTATTTGGGTAAACCATTAGGGCAAACGTATATACAAAGAACAGATGGCCAAAATATTGATAACGAATATATTAAAACGGGTGAATATGAAATTGATATTCTTGGAAAACGTTATAAGGCTAAATGTCATTTGAGAAGTCCTTTTGATCCTGAGGGCAAACGTGTTTTGGGTAAATATTAAAAATGAGTGTCAACTGAAAGAAAATTAGAAATAAAGAAGTTTTGTTAAAATATATTGTGATTATTTATTTCATATTTTTATGACTTCCAAAACTCTTCATAACAATTGAGAATTATTAAGTGAAAATTCCAAGAACTTAAGCCTCAACTTAAGTACAGTGGAGATCGCTTATAACGAACACCGAACAGAGAAAGATTTCCAAAAATAATTTAAAATAATTTGGCCATTTCTTACTGGGTACACTCAGCAAATTATGTAGGTAGAATCAATGGAAAAGATGTAAACTACATTTGCATTTAAATCTACTGCAATGTGTATTTACTTTTAACTGTTAAAAAATTAGCTGTCGAATGTAGTAAAAACAACTACAAATGCAGTTAAAACAAATATTAATACAATAAAAAACTGTTTGTAAATATTCTTAATCTGATTTTATTATTTAATAAACACACTATTGCAAAACTATATTTACATAAAATATCACTTTAAATTACGGATGGTAACCGATTCGATGCGGTTATCGGAAAGGGTAAAGCTATTTTCTTTTATTTCGGTGACGGTATTTTAGTGTTAACGACAAAATATCAGGATCAGATGCAAAATTTATATGACAAACATTTTAATGACAATTTGAATTCTTATTTAACTTAATTTAAGATTTGCGTATTAATATTTGCTGGATTTAAATTGTAGATTTCTATTTTCTAAAGAAACAAATTTCCAATATTTAATAATGTTATTTTATTTTTTACGTATTTATTTAATACAAATTACATGTTTAAATAATAGCGTTTAATTAAAAAATTCAAGCTTTGTGTACGTTTTTTATATAAAATTTAGTTTAATTAAACTATTTGAGGTATATGCAATTTTGACCCGAATGGGAGAAAAAGGGTTAGTGATTTTTAAATTTTCACATCTCAGATTATTAAAAAAATTTGCAAAATATAAGGTTTTTACAATATTAAAAATTTAAAACTTTATGATCGACAATTTCTTAAAACAAATCTTGTTTAAAATACAGAATTTTCTGAAATCTGACCTTTGACCTCTTTGGGGCACGGGAAATAGATATTCGATCTTTTTCAAACTTTTATCTTTCGGAAAACACGCATTTTCTGCGTATTTAATGATATTTAGTTGGGTTTAGAGTTACTTATTTGCAGGATATCATATTAAATACTTTAAAATCCGCAAAATTAAAGATTGTATATAAGGATGATTTTTGAGGTTATGAAAATTTTGTTTGCTCCATAAAATTTAAAGTCATTAATAGTTTTTGATGCCTTTTCCATTTTAGTATTAAGCTCATTAAAATCTTTTATTTGATGTACTTTGTGGCGGAATTGATACAGTGCTTTACTTGTAACAAAGCGAAATATGTGTTGAAAAAACTGTCGCTGTACCCGCTATTAATGAAAAAAATTTAACTTTTTTGTGCTTTATCAATTCAGATTCACTCTAGATACTTATATGTGTTCCCAAGCAATATTTTTTATACAATAAAAAAAATTAATTTCAAAATAATTAAATTTGGCAAAATTTTTAAAAAGTTCATCAAATTTTTTGAGTACAAACTTTTTAGAATGCCTTTCTGACTCAGAGGTGCTTTTTACAAAGTAACTCAGTTCACGCAATACGCTAGCCAATTTCAAATATAATTGCAAAAAACATTCATTTTAAATAAATTTACGCCAATTCATTATATTTTTGTTATGTTCGTATCCCGGTGTTATTGCGCTGAAATCAGCTTGGCATACCTCATACTATACAAAATTACACCACTTTTCAAATACTCTCCTCAAAACTCAATTCCATTAAATGGGAAAAACAGTAAACGTTTATAAATCGGAAAATTTTGTTTTCACTTGTAAACCACCATACAACTTTTAACCAAGCAGCGATATGAAAATTCCTTGTTTAGTGAATGTATCTCTCAAGTTTAGTGACTCCATTTTGTATTGGTTTTGATGTTAAAGTTAGAAGCCATGAGCAAAAAAAAAATATAATATAAAAAACTTTTCTAAGTTTCAAGTAATTTTTTAATTTTTCGACATTTAAATGGTCATCAATTCTTTTGGTGAAAACGTTTCAACGTGAAACTTTGCATGTCATAACTTTTAAGTATAGCCCTCTCCTCAATTCACAAAACCTTGAGAAATAAAAGGCATCTAAAGCATCTATGTATGCTTTAGATGCCACTTATTTCTAATGAATTAAGTGGAGTAATGAAATGATGATTTCATTACCTTTACATTGATGTCAATGGTAATGAAATTATTTTCATTATCATTTTTTTTTTTCTAATTAATAATTTTTAATTAATATTGTTCAGTAATTAATGAAAATGGGTCAAAATTTCATTTCCATTAATAATGAATTAATTAAAAAAATAAGTATAATGAAAAATTGGCTTTTAAAATTGTGAAAAATCGCTCAAATCTGGGATGGAAAGCCATCGCTCAGACACATGCTTATTTTAAATAATTAATGAGCCGGAAATTTCTGAAATTATATAAACAATAATTTACAGTCTGGTAAATAAATAGAACTAAATTGAATGGAACGCGTGAAATGGGAACACTAAACACAGAAAACGAAATTGAATAAAACGGGGAACGGAATTTGAATTTGGAGTGAGCTTATTAGTATTATCACACATATTGGTAAAAAAAAATTAATAAGTCACACTGTGATAGTTTTCTAAAATTAAATCCTTCGGGAATTATCCCAAACCTACATCAGTTATTATCGGGGTGAGTTTTTGAGGAACTATAACTAAACGAGATAGGTCAAAACGAACAAAATGTTTGCTACACATTAGAATTAATGCACATAGGATAGGTTCGGGAAAGATCTGAACGGATTCATTCTTTTTTTAAACGACCTCAGGGTGTCTTAATTATTTGTTTATACTTACATCAAAATAAAAATTTAAACACTCCGATAATAAAATGGAATATTGGTCCAAAATGGAACAATATGGATTAGGACTGGGAACGAGTGACTTTGAACGCAAAACACATGTTTTGACAAAACTAGTGTAATGGAATAAAGAACTATTGGAATAGAATAAAACGCCTAAATGCGTGTATTGCTATCTATTGTGAATGTGGCTGAACACAATTTTGTTATCGGTACGTGGTACGTAGATCAAGATTTGCAAAAATTTTGTCCGTTTTACAATATCTCGCTTAGTTTTCGAGATACTAGTCATTTTATAAACTGGCGTTTTTTTTAAATGGCCGGTAACTCGGAAACTAAACGAGATAGGGCAAAACGGACTATAATAATTAAAAAAGCCTAGGTCCGAAAAAGATCCCGACGATTCCATTTTTTACAAAGCGGCCACAGGCGTATTTATGTTTTTTTTTTTTACTTTCAATATAAATCTCGTTACTTCGATAAAACAAAGTTCGTTTCCAGTTCCATACAATTTCATTACCTGTAACTAAAGTTCGTATTTCACATGTTCCCTATTCCATATCGATATTCATGTTTAGTCTTTAATTAATCTTATTATCCGTTGCATTAAATTTTGTACCCAATATTAAGCACTCCAATTCCACTCATTGCTCGTTTTATTCCATATCGATTCAAATTCAAAAACTACATCAAAATTTCCAACCAAGAACTTTTTTATAATTAGTTCAATTGTAATTAGTGTCGAAAATTTTTGAAGTAGGTCATACAATTTTTTTTTGGTCATGTAACGAACTAGTTTCTTAGACCCTATTACGCTTACAACAAAATTGTGATTTTAAAATAAAAAATCTGATGCCAGTCTTTAAAACTTAAGCTTTTTACTTCAAAATTTACAAAAAAGATTTAAATAAAGAATTAAATTGTATAAAATGTAAATTAGTGGCATAATTGATTTAATTTATTAATAATTTTTGGAAAATGTATATACAGTGGTGTTCAAAACATTTCCAACTGAAATCATGGTTTAGGTAATTATACATTTTTTTGATCAAAAAGATTTGTGGTATAAGTTTTTGTTTTTTTTTTTATTAAATTCAGTTATAGCATATTATTTTACAAATACAAAAAATTATTCATAACTTCTCAAAAATAAAAAAAGTAATTTTAACAAAATATGTCGTTAGTGCAGTGTTCAAAACATTTGCAACTCTTAAAGTAATTAACAGGAAATACAAACAATGGTTTTAACGCTCAGTATTTTGTAGCGTAGCCATTCATTTTTATAACTTCTGAACACCTCTTAGGCATTGAGGCAATGAGCTTTTTAATATAATCGTCAGAAATTGCATTCCACTGCTTCTCCAACTCGACGAAAAGTTCATCACCATTTCGGAATACTTTATTGTCGATATTCCGTTTTACATTCATCCACATGTTCTCAATCGGGTTGAGATCGGGAGATTGAGCCGGCCACGACATGATATTAATTTCATTTTCCTGCAGCCAAACTTTTACAACCCCCGCCGTATGTTTTGGGTTGTTGTCGTGCTAGAAGGTCCATGAGAGTGGCATTTCATATTCAGCATACGGAAGCATAACTGAACTAAAAATATCTCTATAGATTGTGGCCGTCATTGTGCTAGTAATGCGGTGAATTGGGCCAATCCCATTTCCTGAAAAACACCCTCACACCATAATGTCTCCACCTCCGCGATTCACTGTGACGGTTGTGTATCTGGGATTAAACTTTTCGCCTCGTGGTCTTCGAACATTGGCTCTTCCATCTGATCCCCGGAGGTTGAATTTACACTCATCTGACCACAATACATTTTTCCATTGCTGTTGAGTCCAGTTCAAATGGGTGAGTGCAAAGTCAAGCCCAGTTTTTCGGTTTTTTCCGCAACAAACGGTATTCTCGGGCTCTTCTTTTAATGGTGGGATGACTGGCATCTATTAAAAGTTCAGTTTTAGCTTCTCTGGGAACAGCTTTGGGATATTTCGTAAAAAAATTCTTGATTTTCCGATCTTCTCTTACAGTTGTAATACGGCGTCTTCCACCTTTATGAGTTGTGTGGATGTTACCACTATTAACAATGCGGCAAATCGTTGATTTTGGAACGGAGTACTTTATAGAAATTTCTTTTTGGGAAAGTCCATTTTGAAAATCATTTAAAACTTTTTGATTTAAAATCAGAATTGTATTTATTTCCTGCCATTTTTTACAAAAATTATTCTGACGATGTTTATGCTTCCAACATCTTATTACAACTATTAAAGAACAATAATTATAATAAATTTGTTTAAAAAATGTAACGGCCTGAATCTCATAATAAAAAGGAATGCTATTACCGTTATATCCTAGCATTTGTTAGTATAAATTGTTTCGTAAAGAGTAAGAATAATGAGAGTTGCAAATGTTTTGAACACCTGCATTTTGAATACATCTATTATTATTATTTTTTTTGTTGTTTTAATTTAACGGAATTAATTTTTTTATTTGTTTAACATAAAACAATGTATGAAGAATATGTAAAAAATAAATTTTAATAACTAAGTGTGATTTGAAGAAAATAAATCAATGAAAACAACAAATGCGATCTCAGTTCCAAATGTTTTGACCACTACTGTATATGTGGGCGTTGTGGTGTAATGGTTAGCGCGTTGGACTGTTACACAGATGGTCCCGGGTTCGATTCACGGTGACGACAACATCAATTTAGAAAAATAATATGTATGAGTTTTCTATCACTTATATGTATCGCTGCGCCCACCTTCGGTGTTCCCATAGCACTTAACCCCACCGAAGTAAAATAATGAATCAGGGCTATGAAAAAAAAGCTTCAATAAATTCGCCAACTCTACATCAAGTGGCTAGCAACAACTGTTCTAGACTTATCTACTCGCGCAATTACAGTGTTGCCATGATTGAAGCCCTTCGTCTTTCACCACCTTTCATCTCTCCACTATCCCCTTTCCAAAGAAAGCAACACATTAATTAATAGGAAGAATTTCCTGAGTGTTGCTTCTCTTTAAAAAAAAAAAAAAAAAAAATACTTATATTATAGCGAACTTCGCTTATAACAAACTGAATTGTCCGGTCCCTTCGAGTTCGCTATAACCGTACTCCAGTGTAGTTTGAAGTTTGTTTACTGAAGTCGACCCACAAACACAAAAAGAGGTAGACCAATGTGTTAAGTGTTTGACAATAAATAATTATTATCCTGCAGAGAGCAAGACGGCATAATCTTCTTACACACACTATGGCCTTCACTTAAAATTAAAATTTTGTGTATTCCTTTTCGTTTAAAACATTTTAAAGTACTTGAATATTTTAATTAATCACTTTATTTTCAATGGATCTATAGTTATGCGTATTAAAATGTTAAAAAAATGTTTTAATGAGACACTATGTCTGGTCTGCCATAATAAAAATTAATTACTCAATTTATAATAATGGAATTGTTGTGATCATACATAAGAATTTTTCTGAGAATTAGGGTTTCATATTGCATCACCAGACTGTAAGTCGCCTGAAATTTTAACAAGTGCTTGTGCAGACTTATACTAAAAGGCATACAATGCATCTTTAAATTGACTAAATATCTTAAGTTACGGAATACAGTGTAGTTTCAGATGCATTATTGGAATTCCTTCGTTGTTTATATTCTTCGATGACTTCTTCTAAAGATTTTTCAAACTTAAACATATCACGCATTTTTGTATTCAACCGACAAACCACACCAGCTGATGATATATTCCAATTCCAACATATTAAATCGCAATTAAGTATTTTCAAATCTTCGCGTAGCGACACAATATTCTAAAAAAATAAAGATAGAAAAAACGTATAAAATTAGAAAGAGATTAAATTTAGATTTCAAATGCTGTTTTTGATATCTCTAAAAATTCTTATAATTACACAGGCCAACAAATTTCTCCATACCATCAGGAGGCGGTATACTATGGCGTTCTAAGTTATGTTGACAAAATTTGTTGTCATATATTTCGGTATTCCTTCTTCTAAAAATCGGCCGTTAATCATTAAAAATTTAGATTTTTCGCTACGTTTAGAATCTTGAAGTGCTATTTTTTTTCTTCTCAAAACTGCTTTTTTAATTTTTTAGATATGAAGGGCTTATTGTAAAAACGTGATAAGCCACATTTACCGTTTAATGGCTTTTAGCTGTTTTCTAGACATCGATTGATTAATGTTTAATTGAAGTCTTACTTAAACAGTTATTGCAAGTACCTTGAATATAAACGTCCTGTAAAAATTATATTTTTTGCCTCTTTTCAACCTTTACAGGCAAAAACAAACTAAAAATAAAATGTGGCTTATCAAGATTTTGCAATAAGCCTTTCATATATTTTTTACATGGATGGTAAGCGATTCGATACGGGTACTGATAAACGATATTTTCTTTTATTTCGGTAACGGGTTTTTAGCGTTAACGGTATTTCACTTGTTTCGGTATCTGTATTTTAGCGGTAACGGTATTTTAGTTATTTCGGTGACGTTATTTTAGGGATAACGGTTTTTTAGTTATTTCGGTAACGGTATTTTAAGGGTAACGTTATTTAAGTTATGCATGTAATGTCAATGCACACCGATATTTTTAGCTCGAGTTTTAATGACTGGCTAGTTTATGATCAAACTTTAGGGAAATATATCTATTTACAGAGAGTTTTTTTCAGATCTTTTCAAATTATTTCGATAACGGTATTTTAAGGATAACGCTTTTTCAATTATATCGGTAACGGTATATTAAGGAAAATGATAGTCAGCTGAAAGGGATTTTGAATCGATAACGGTATTGCCTGCCATCCATGCTTTCTTATTATAATATGGTGTTAAGTTACGTGTCTCCAGTAGAGTCTTAAAGTCTTAATTTATTTTATTTAAATTGTGTTTTATCACTTTTTTATTTATAGCGCAAATACTACACTCAGAACATTCTTACAGTAACTATATGCAAGTATTTCGGGTAGTAGACAGCAGTAGTTGTTTTAAGTGCTATTGTAGTAATATTTCTATGAGAAAAGAAAAAAACGACTATTTTAGTCAGTCATTTCAAAAAATAACTAACCAAAAATACTGTACTTCAGTAACAGTTGTTTTGAGTAGTTATTTTATTATTTCTATAAACAACTACCACAACATTAATTTTGGCTTGGGTAATATGCTAAACTGCGTTTTTGTTAAATTTCACAAGTTGTTTTTTTGGTAATTTGTTCAAGTTTATGATATTTAAAATTTACATTGATGAGCCTTAGTACAAAACATGTTATGTAAAATTTACATTAATGAAATTTGGAAAATAAAATAAGCTACAAGTATATTTTTCTAATAAAAAATGATAAATTACAAAAAAACACTTAGAATTTAGTTTGACATACACAACTCAATGTGGCAATATTTGTTAGATATGGCAATATCGATAATAAAAGCATAATGGAGGTGGAGTTTCTTAAGCAAATTATTTCTGATGCAATTTAATTATATAAAAATAATGTAAAATTGGCTGTGTAAAAACGAAAAATTATAAAGAATGTAAATAAAATCTTATATATGTACCTATAAATATAATATACTAATTGTATTGTTTTTTTTTTCAGGAACAATGTGTTTGATTTATTACGACGCAGAATTTGGAAACTTCTCAAGACGTTGGACATCGTAAACACATCATGGTTAACTGCATATAGGTATTTATATTCGTTTTTAAGTATATTAATATTATTCGAAAATAATGGAGTATTTTTTATATAAATAAATAGATAATTTATTTAACCTGGAAACTTTGCTATGTTATATATTATACAAAAAACTTCGGCTTATTTACATATATATCAATTTGAACATTTGCCTAAGCGTTTAGACAAAATTGTTGTTAATTTTATGTATTTGTAAACTATTACTTTGTAAACCATTACTCTAATTTTTGTAAATGATACACCTTTTTTTCTGCGTGTAGTTTTTAAATAATAATTAGAATGTTTTATTGTATCTCCAATGCATAAAAACGTCATAACTGAAATACCGTTTAAAATTTTGACTTTGCATTTTAAATGGGATGTAGGAAATACAAATTTTTATTGTAATTAAGAAAAAAAAATTTTTTTTTTATAAAAATATTTTTAAAATACCGAAAAAACAACTATTCAAAACAGTAGTTTTTACACCATTATTTTACTTTCATTTTATGTTCATTGTTTTTATTGTGTTGTCGCTCGTTTTTATGGTTTATGCATTTATTTAAGGTTAGTTGTTTTTGACCGCTTCGATAGTTGCTTTTACTACCATTTTTTAACTGTCACTTTGAGTCATTTATAACTTCTTCATTTGCTGAGTATATATAATCGTATTTCAACGAACTACTTACTTTAAGAAGGAATACGATACATATTGGAATGGTCAAAACTGAATATTGAAGGCATCACTTAAGCTGAATTTACAATGTGTACTTTAGAGTGGAATTGTTTTGCATCTTTCGATTTTTATCAATTATTGTTGCTGATTATTGTAGTACACTGATAATAATCCATGCATAAAAATACGAAAAAATTTTAAAATAACAAAAACTTTCGTAAAATACACGAAAATTTGTTTATTTTGCAAAAGATTTCGTTGTTTTGCCATTTTTTTCGTATTTTTAGCATGAATTATTATATTTAAGTGTAGTGGAGTGATGCGACCAAAATATTCGATTTTTGAAATTTTGTCTTAAATTGCTTTAATACAAAAATATGACTTGCGACATGTAATTTTTTTTTTAATTATTTCGGCATACTGAACAATAAACACCCTGCAACAAATTTTAATTTTTATTTTCACACATGGTAAACTCTATATGTACGAGAAATATAGGCCACATATAGTTAAACTGCGTTTTCAGTTTTTCAAACTCAGTATTAAAATTCTTTTACTCCTTTTAGGATTCCAAATGAAAGGTTAGAATCTTAGCTATTTTTAAAAGTTTATAAGTTTTCGAGAATAAAAATTTCACAAACGTCCTTTTAAAAATTTAATCCTTCAATACACTTCGATGGTTCTAAATTCGGGCACTGAACACGCAAGCGGCGATGATCAGTTATTTATTTTATGGATTAACCTATTTTGGCCCTATATCGCCGAAAGTAGGCATCGAAAAAAAGTAGGCATCGAAAAATTGGTAGAAGAACATATTGTTTATAGTAAAATAATGACATGTAATTTTTAGAGCAAGGAATTTCATGCAAATGCATTTTTGTAGTCAGTAGCCCAAATACTTTTCGAATCAAAGAATTTGCAACGAAACTGGCATCGATTTATTGTTGCATATTTTGTTATAAATGCATATTTATATAGCATATTTTGCATTTTTTTGTTGCATATTTTCAACTTAATTGCATTATTTTGCATATTTTGTAAAAATAAAATTAAGTTTTTATTACAAATAAACAAAAGAAAACGTTTGTAACCCTGAACATAGTCATTTGTTAGACATTTTTATTAGATTTTTAAGCGCATATTTTGGATTTTTTCTGCATATTTAAAGCGCCTGTTTTACGTTTTTAGTTGCAAAAATCACAAAAATATGTGGTTACCTATATGCTTACTAGTATGGAAAAAAATGAGTCTAAAAAGAAACTAAATTTAATAAAAAAAATATTTTTTTTATTGAAATATTTATTTTTAATACTTGTTTGTTTTTTCTTAAGTCTGAGAACAGGGTAAACAAAATATCTTGCGTTAAAATGGCATCAATTTGTTAGTGCTATTTTGCATATTTTGTTATAAATGCATATTTTTGTGTATTTCGCTTTAAATGCATGATATAATTGCATAGTTTTACTTATTTTGCTTTAAATGCATATCTTGATTGCATATTTTTATTAAATTGTTAATAGTTTTTCTTAAAAAAAAACGTTTTTAATATTATTTTATGTTTAGCCAACGAGCATATATACTAAAGAGGACACAAGCTACTCAAGTCCTTTTATTTGCAAACTGAGATTAAGTGATACAGGTTTTAGTGGTTTTTGAATTCGTTTTTTTATAATTTTAATGAAACCATTTTTAATGAAACTTTTATATTAATCGTATGAAACTTTTAATAAATAAAATGAAAATTTTCCTGAAATGTTATGAAAAACTGCATTAGTTTAATGAATAGTTTCAATGGACGAGTTCTAGTGACATTCCATAGATCTAATGCAAAAATGCATTGATATCATGCAGATAATTCTCTTAGTGTACATATAATTAAATTTTGCGTAAACTAATGAAGTTTTCTTCACAAAGTGAATGAAAAATTTCTTAAAATTACTTTTTATTTCTTAAGAAAAAAAAAAATTTTTATTTTATTTTCCTTTTTTGTTTAAAGATAAAAAGACTAAAAAAAAAATTTAATTTTATTTTTTTTTTTCTTTTTGAAATAAAACTATTTTAAAAGCTATAGATAAAAAGAATAATAAAATAATAAAATAAAAAGAAAAATAAAATTACTTTTTTTTTAACAGAATATTTTTTTTTCTTGACAAAAATTTAAAAATTAAGTTTTTTGTTTGTTAATTCCGGTGTATGATTTTTTTCAAAAAAATGTTTGTAAATTTTTTATTTATTTAAATTTAATACTTACCATAGCAACTGTGTAATCAATACAATTAATTTCTTGGCCATTAATAACAACCAAACGTATGCCATCTTCTTGATTAAGGTTAACAAAATTTAATACTTTTTCTTTGAGATATTCAGCTGAAGCAAAGTCTAATTTCTGCTTAACATCAACAATGCCAAAATCACAGTCTGATATCTAGAAATATATAGAAAAGAATATAAATATTTAAACAATTATGAAACAAATGAACATTCTACAAACTTTTTCTGTGTATAATTTCATTTGAGGTTTAGCACTACTGTATAAAATATAAGAGAGATTCGCAGCAATCCCACATAATATACCATATTCCAAACTCCAAAAAATGCAGGTTAATAGAGTTACCACAAAGGGAAAGAGATCCTTTTCTAAAAGTTTAAAATAATTAAAAATTCGAATATTAGAAATATAAATTAGTTAAAATTAACACAGAGAAAACATATGCATTGTGACAACCGAATGATTTGGTTGCAGCAATCGAATTATTTGATTATCGCAATAATTGTAATTTTAGGTTAATTGTAATTTTAGGCTCTAGCCGAAATTTTGTTGTATTAACCGAATTTCTTTTGCCACAAGCAAAAATATCGATGGCTGCAACTGAACCATGTGGTAAGCAAAAAATTCGGTAGTCACAACGAATCTGTTTTCTGTGTGTATTAAAATTCATACTTTTGGATTTCCAAGTATCTTGTACTTTATCCAATTCCACCAAGGATATCATAGCAGCTATAATAATGGAAGCCAATGTAGCTTTTGGTATATAATAAAATGTTTGAGTCAGAAAGGCCAAAGCCATTAAAACTAAGGCACCCGTAACAGCGCCCCCTAAAGGAGTTCTAACACCACTGGCATTATTTACCGCAGTACGTGTAAATGATCCGGTAACTGGCATCGAAGAGGCAAAACTACCCATAATGTTACACATACCCAATGCAATCATTTCTTGTGAGGCATTCACCACTTTGCCTTTAGCTAAATATGAATACAAAATTAATAATTTGAATTAAAATTTTATTTGTAATTTTGGAATTTAAAAAACTTACAAAATGCTTTAGCTATGGCTACCACTTCCAATATAGCTACCATTGGTATTGAGGCTAAGGACGCTCCAATTGTACTCATCATTTCATTGAAGGGTACTTCGGTACCATTTACATTTGTGCTAAAGGGTGGCAGGCGAAATGGTGGCAGTCCCGATGTTATATTTCCTGTCACTCTGAATGGTTGTGTACCATCCCGACTGAGTATATAGGCCAAGAATGTGCCAATTATTACAGTCATTGCATTACGAGACAATGATATATATTTCCAAAATACACGATTTCCATATGGTATATCTTTAGCTTTCTAAAATTTGAAAAAATAAATAAAATAAATAAAATAACAAATTAAAATCGGTTTCTTCAGAATAATATGTGTGTATTTTATAAGGAATACTCCTAAATTTCGGCCTCAAATAAAATTTGTTGAAATTAATTAATTTTCCCAGTGTAGAAACGGTAGTGGCCAGGGACAGGAACTTCAGGCTCTAAAAAAGTGTGTTTAGTGCGCCTATAATATGCAGGAAAAATCTTAAAATATGCACTAAAAATAAAACGTACTTAAAAATTTTATTTTATTAAAACCAGAAATACAACAAAAACAAATTAAGTCTTATTTCAGTCTCATTGTTTTCTTAAAAAAAAAAGTATATAGAGATTAAATAAATTTTAATTTATTAAAATGCAAAACGTAAAATATTCGTTCTCAAAAAGTTTTTAAACATATAAAATTACCGTTCAACGTAGACGGTTATGATTGTTGCATGCTTAACGATGTTAATTCATTTGTGGTGTATTGATTACACATCTCAAAAAGCTTAATTGGTTTGAATGCCGATATCTGATTTATATACTCTTTGATGCCCTTATTCCGAATTATTTCATCACTTCACAATTCTGAGAAAACCGCAGTTAAAGTTGCCAAAATGTCTATTTTGGTTCTTTTTGAAGCATTTTATTATACGACTAATGTCTTCTAATGATTCAAAATAAAGATACATATTTAGAATACACTTTACTCTTGAAGATACCGCAATGAAACTTTCTAAAACTGATCGTTAAAATAGCGTAAAGATACATTTGTCGAATGCCTTCCAAAAAAAATATAAATACTTTTTGTATAAGTAATTGGAGAAAAATAATTATAATTTCTTCTTATTTTAAACGATCTTAAGATCATTTATTTATTAATTATAATTATTTATTTCCAATATTTCGTCTCCACATTGGGTGAGAAATATTAAAACAAGTTTTTCAATCAAATTCTAATAATTGTTCCCTGAAGAAGTCACCCAATGTGGAGACGAAATATTGGAAATAAATAATTATAATTAATAAATAAATGATCTTAAGATCGTTTAAAATAAGAAGAATTAAATAAAAGAAGATCAAAGAAAACTTAACATTTTTAATTATAACTTCGTTAATTTTAAAGATAGCTTATATTTAAAATGCAATTTAAACAAAGTTGATGTAATGATTTTAATAATAAAAATTAAGTTTTTATGTTTTTTTAATGGGAAATGACAAAATTATTCATAAAATGAACATACTTGTGCTATTTTAAAATATTTAAAATTTTTCGGGAATTTGAATTGTTTTAATTTCCCTCGTTTCCGGAAATTCTAAATTTTAAAATCTCTTTTTTTATTTTATCCTTTCCTTTTTTCTTTTGCTTTTCCTTCCTTTTTTCCTTTTATCTTATTCTTTTTTTCGCTTTTCTCCCTGGATCTGCAGCAGATTTAAAGGAACATATATTTAATATTTAAAATATTTAGCCAAAGGCGAATGGGCAGGGTGGAGCGAGACTTTTTCCCTCTTCGTCCCTCCCTATAGGAATTTTCAAAAATCCCACCTAAGTTGAAGTCTTAGCTGAATTGGAACTCCCATTTTTGCACCTCCCCTCACGCCTAAGCCGAGGATTAAATACCAAAACAAACCAAATTTCAAACTTTTAGACAGCATAACAAATTTTGCGAACGCGACTTTATGAGGTCCCGAATGTAGCAAAAACAAGATGGTTTTTAATTATATGTTAAGATATCTCGAAAACCTGATGTGCTAAAGAAATTCTTAAATCATTAATCGATCAAACGATGATGATTTTCATACATACCTTCATTACTAATAAAAATACCAACGAAAGTATTCCTAATGTTGCATCATGCCAACCAATTGAAGTTAAATGGGAAAAGAAATTTTTCCATGCTGGTATAAAACTATTTGAAGGGCTAGACAAACCAAAGAGATTATTTATTTGAGCACTTCCTATTGTAGTAGCAGCAGCTATTGTAAATCCTAGAAGGAAAGTTTAAAGTAAAAACTCGGACGTTATAAGACTTCAAACATGAAATACTAACTTACCGGTTATAACAGGTATTGATATAAAACGTACTAAAACACCCAGATTTAATAAACCTAATATAAGAATTATACAACCAGCTAAAAAACAAATTAAAACAGCATAATCTGGACTAATAATGGCATATTGGTGAACCATTAAAGCCATTATTGCAGTTGTGGCTGTAATGTATAAATGCATTCAAACGATATACATTAGTGTTTTCTTTTTGTTTTTCGATTTTCATGGGTGCTCACTAGGGTGGGGCGATTAGTATGGAAAGAAAAAAATCTTAATGGGCGCTTCGCGTTTCTGATTCTTGGGATTGTACTGAGCAAAAAAGTCCACTAGACCATACGTCTACGGTGAAAATCGAGCTTCCACATTTTGACTTTACGGCAAAAAAGCCCTATTTTGAAATTAAAAATTAACCCCTTAAGCCAAACCCACAAATATTATTGATGCATTAATCTGCTAGAGAATCTTCCAAAGAAGAGATTGATACCATAATCTTGGGTAAGCTCCTCCTACTTCCTGAGATATGTCCATCCCACACATTGTTACTTTCGCAAAATACGGCTAAAAAGTAAAAATGTGGAAATTGCTCAGTACAATCCCAAGAATCAGAAACGCGAAGCGCCTATTAAGATGTTCAAATCGCCCCACCCTAGTGCTCACTCTTAATTTAAATACTTAAAGTATTTTAGAGATTTTTTCAGATATTTAGGAAGAGGTTTAGAGGTCACGCAAAACGATTTTTTTTCAAAAATTGGAGTTTTTGGATGCTTTTTGAATTTTATTTGCAACTTGGTCAATAACCCAAATTTTCTTAGCTTCTAAGGCAATATTTTTGAAGATAAATATAAAAATTTTATTTTTATGTGTAGAAACTACAAGTTTTGGCTATTCTTTTGTACATTTGCTTACCATATATTTAATTTTTTCGTTATTTTTGAATAAATTTTGTAAATAACGCTTTATAACTTTTAAAATGTCTACTAAAATAAAAAAAAAACTAAGGACTCCGTTTAAAATAAAATTCTAAATTCTAAATAATTTTGTAAAAAATATTTTAATTTGCTCTCTCTGTTCCAGAGTTATGCCCATTAACAGCTTTGTACCCATTGTACAAAGCTAAGAATTTTATAAATTGTTTCACAGTTTTGCATCGGATTCGCTTTAAACTTTGAATTAGAAATGGGCACGTGAGCAGAATTTTGCTTGATTCACGTGAATCACGTGTGAGTGAGAGCATAAAAAATCTGAATTTACCCGCGTGAGTGAATGAGTGTGTGTAGAAAAAATTCTCGTGAGTGGTTGTGCGTGACTGGAGTTTTTCCCTCGTGAATGTGAGAGTAGAAATTTACTCACAAACACATTTCTACTTTGAGTTATAAGATTTTTCGAGTTGAGTACTTATTTTTTCGCCTAAGGTATCAAATATCAAAAATGGCAAGTCCGCGAAATGCAAAAAATCTCATAATTATGAGATTTTTCGCGTTTGGTTTTATTTTTTCACTCAAGATAACAAATATTAGAAATTATTTAAAACAAGTCCGATGGCAATGAGCTTATAATAAATATTATTACTAAGACAAAAAGGATTGGTTGGAATTCGGTCAAAACCATTCAAATTTATTTGATAGGACGTTCTTTTATTTGGAATTACCTATAAACAAAAATATTGCACTGGAAATTAAAAATAGGAAAAAGAAACTGAAAAACAGTCCTATTATCCTACACTTAAAATATTATGTAGGTAAAGACCACTGCAAATGTAGTTGAAAATAAATGAAATTTCACTTAAAGAAACGACGACTTACATTACAGTAAATTCAACTAAGATTGTCATTTGCTTTTTAATGTTCAAAAAATTACTAACAATTGTAGTAAAAATGAACCACATGGTAGTAAAAAATAAACAAACATTTATTTTTTATATTTTTTTAAATAACAAAAAACAACTGTAAAAAATGAGTGTAAAATCATAAAACAGTCATTTGAAGTGGGTTGTTTTTTTAAATGAACTACAAGGTTAGTAAAATATTTAATTTGATCTACAAATGACTGACATTTACAAAAAAAATAAAGAAACTGTATTACAACCCAAACAACTACATATTTTTAAAGCAGAAGTTCCCCGAGTGTACTATTGATATTTCTAATTAACGTTACAAATGAAATTCGGTTAGTAATTGTGTGCGGTAGAAGCAACCATTTATTTAGTGATAATACAAATTTTTTTAAAAATTATAGATAATAAAAAGTAGTAACTGCAAATACGGTTTTCCCAATCAAATATGCCACGAAACTAGAGTTTCAGTAGTACCAACCGAATTGCGGATTACATTTTTTATAGAAGGAACTAATGATTAGTATTGGTAAATGAATTTGAAACTATGTTTTCCTGCACTCATAGAAATAAACATGTAAAGATAGTAGAAAAAGCTACTAAAAATTAGTTGAAAATGATCTTGCAGAAAAAACTGCTAAATTTAGCAGATTTTTTTTGCTAAATAATAATTAAATAAGAACAGCAAAAATAAATCAGTTAAATTTACAAAATTGTATATTCGATCTGAATTTTAGTTTATTGAAAATAGCATTTAACACTGTAAAATTAGCAAAAACTTTTACCAAAATAGCTAAAAAAACTGTAATATTAACATAATTTTTAGAATGCAAATAACAGTTTTTTTTTTGCTAAAATCAACAGAACTTTTTGCTAAAACATTGTAGATTGCTGATTTCATAAGGGCAGACTTTTATTCTCATTTAAAAAAAAACTGTCTACTAATATTTAGTAAATATTTTTGTGGACTTTAGCAGATTATTTTGTTACTTTCAATTACCTAAAATAATAGTATAAAAATCTGCTAATTTTAGTAGTTTTTTCTGCAAGATAATTTTTAACTAATTTTTAGCATCTTTTTTTTTGCTAAATTCACAGGTTTATTTCTATGAGTGTAACAAAACATTTAAATTCAAATTTTACATTCAAAATTTATAAGTGTTTCTGGTGTAGTGGGTAGAGGTAGCCTTGTACTCCGAAATCTCAGAAAAGACAAACACAAAAGTTTTTATTAAAATGTTTAAATAACAAATAAGGCTAAGAAAATTAATAGTCACTTTAGCGCAATCAGTTGGACAGAGGACTACTAATTTCAATACCAAAAAAATAATTGCAATCAAATTTTGTGGAGCGTAATAATATTTATGTTTAATATAATATTGAATGAAGCAACTGAATATTAGTTCTCACGACTAGAAATACAATTTAATATGAAGATAGTTGTCGTAACCGCCGGAATTCGATTGGCAACAAATTCGGTTTCCCCAACTGAGACATTTTTCCGGGTGTAGTTTTATACAATGGGTACAAAGCTTTAAACAGTTATAATTCTGGAACAGTAAGGGCAAATTAAAATTTATTTTGACGAAATTGTTTATAATATATCAATATTTTAATCTTTTTTAGTCTTCGTAGACATTTTAAACGTTATAAAGCGTTATTTTCAAAATTTATGCAAAAATTACGAAAAAAGTAATAAAGGGTCCGCTAAATAACTTTTTTTTTTTTAAAAATGCTATAAAAAAAAAACTACTTTATATTTTCTCAAATTTCTTTTTTTATTTGAAAGTACAATCCTTCCGGTTAATAATGGAAAATAATTTCATTCAAATGGCTGCCTCGGCTGGCCATGCAGTAGCCTACACGATCGGTCCAATTTTTAAGCACATTATCGAATTATCGATTGTGTGCAGCTGTATTTCACCAATGGCTTCACGAATATTGTCCTTTAAAGCGTCAATTGTCTCTGGCTTGTTGGCGTAACACTTATCTATGACGGCACCCCACAAATAATAGTCCAACGGTGTCAAATCGCAGCTCCGAGGTGGCCAAACGACATCAGCTCTGCGGCTGATTTGAATTTTCGCACACATTCTGCAACATTACCATGATTTTCAAAGTAATGTCGCAATATTTCCCAGCGTTGTTCAAGCGTATACACAACCATATTCGTTCAGTGAAAGGATAAAACTAATTATCTGTCAAATCAGACATGAGCTAAGTGTTACCGTTCACGAAATAAGCACTAGTTGAAAAAAAAAACGGTAGATGGCGGATAAAAACGTTAGATGGCGGATGGTACATAAAAATACATAAAAATAAAAAAAAGCATTCGCGAAATTTATGGTTTATGAGCAAAAAAAAAGTTTTTACATTTTTCTTTAAAGTATTGTCTCAGAAGCTAAAATTTTGGTTATTGACCAAGTAATAACTATAACTCGGTTTGAGCGACCTCTAAACCTCTTCCAAAAAATTTGGAAAAAATACTTTACCCCGTAAGCATTCAAATTAAGCTTGAGCAACAAAATAAATATTTTTTGAGACACCCTAATATACTTATATTATATATTATAGTATATAATTTTAGCTTCACTTACCTATGGTCACATCTTTACATGATCCAAAAAATATGTATGTAAAACATCCCATAAATGCTGAATATAGACCATATTGTGGCTCCAATCCGGCAACCACTCCATATGCTATCGCTTGAGGTATTGTTGTTAGACCTACCGTAAAACCGGCTATAAAATCTTGCAATAAAAAGCGTTTTTCATATCTAGGTAGCCATGAGATAATAGGAAACTTTGTTGATAATTGACAACAGCCGCTAGCACCTACTTTTAATTTAGCACCAATATTAGGTAATTTTTCTTTGTATAAATTTTCTGCAAAAATATATTCAAACATAAATTACTGACACACAAATGTTTATTAGATATGCAAGATAAGCTATAATCATTATTTGATTTTATAGTGATATATATTTCGATTTACTGTTATCTTTACCATAGACTATATAGATTTGAAACTCTTCTTTCTTCTTTTTTTTTATCAGCAAACAACATTTTTCATACACATTCATATATTTTGTGTATAGGTATATCACGTATGTCCAACACATTTCTCAATAAATTTTGATATTAGTTAACTCTTTCACTACCCTTGTACACTATACAGTAGGCCGGGTCGATTTGTATGGAGGCAAAAAAATCGCGCAACGTTCAAGGAAAATCGTATTCTAGGGATCAAAATAAGAAACTTTGCCGAAGAAACCATACCTCTAAAACGACTTTTGACCCATAGGGTCAAATTTTGAAAAATTCCACTTTGACCCATTTAGAGTGCCCCAATCGAATTTAACCCAATCGAATATAAATTATACATTCATCTGCTAGAGCGTCTTCCGGAGAAGAAATAGACAGCCTAATCTTGGAAAGACTCCTCCTACTTTCTGAAATATCTCTATCCCAAGATTTGTACATTTTGCTATAAAACACGGCTAAAAAGGCCCTCTTTCAACTTAAATTTCAACCCCTTAACGGTCACCTAGAATGATGATTTATGCATTAATCTGCTAGCGCGTCTCCCGGAGAAGAAGTAACTCCAAAAATCTTGGAGAGATTCCTCCTACTTTCTGAAATATCAAAGTAGGCTTTTTCAAAATTTGACACTTTGGGTCAAAAGTCGGGACATCAGAATTCGTTTTAGAGGTATGGTTCCTTCGGCAAAGTTGCTTATTTTGATCCCTAGAATACGATTTTCCTTGAACGTTGAGCGATTTTTAAATCGACCCGCCCTACTATACAGTGTACACATAATTAAATAAATATAAAAATTTTGATAATGCTATAAGACTTTTTGTCATTGAAAACAAATTTGTCCTAGAAAACAAATCATTATAAGGATAAACTGTTCATTACAACAATATAGTCGTGATTTTTGTTAGAAAGTCAGATATTTTTAATGAAAATTTATCTCCGAAAAAACGGGGTGTTAGGTGTATCTTGTAAACAAAGAAAGCTAGAATACCGAAATCTAATGACTAGAACAAAATCAATAAAAGCATTTTTGGATATTCGAATGTTTTAGTGTTCAAAATAGACTGAGAAGTTTAAAAAATTTGATTTTCGGACCCATTTCTTTCTTTATAGTTCATTGACCCTTAACAAGAATCTGAAGTCCAAGTAGAAATATATCCACAAACAAAAAGTCGGTAGTGAAAGGGTTAAAGAACTTTACATTTAATGGCAAATAGAAACAGCCAGATACGAGGGTAGTCCCAAAAGTAGCCGACCTGACGTATAGATTGCAGCCATCAAAAATAAATGACCTCAGTGAATTTGTAAACATGGAAAAAATTGGTCACCATTATGTAATTCAATACTTTAATTTCAAAGGTCTCAGTCCAACCCATATCAAAGCCGAGCTAGAATATACTGTAGCAGAGTCTGCTTATTCGTTTACGACTATAAAATATTGGGTGGCGAGTTTAAACGTGGCCGTCCGAGCTGAAAACACGAGCACAGTAGTGGTCTACCAATTGTGGTGTACACGTTAAAAACGGTTAAGAAAATCCACTAAATGGTATTGGATAATAGGCGACTGAAGTTACATGAGCTGGCTGAAATGATAGGCATTGCTAAAAGTGATATACATCACAATAGAACCAAAACGGCATCGTGAATATGTTTCAATAGAGTGTTTGGCGATGGCCGTAATAAAGCCGAGATGTTGCGTCGATCCGTAATCATGGAGGGGACATGGGTCCACCACTTTACACCTGTGACAAAGGAACAGTCGAATCTTCTTTTAAAACAACAATATTCTGAAAGTAAAGGTTTTTCTGAGTAAATCGAGCCTTCACTTGTTAAAATTGGTTGAAAATTGACAAAGTTATTTAGTAATCAGAAGAATATTTACAAAAAAGTTTTTTTTTATTAATAGTTTTTTTAAATGCTGGTAATGTTGTTTTAACTGCATTTGTAGTTGTTTTTACTACATTCGACAGTTTATTTTAAACAGTTAAAAATAACTACACATTTCAAATACAAATGTAGTGTACACCTTTTCAACTGCAAATGTAGTTATTTTAACTGCCATTTGCAGTTAATTTTACCAACATAATTTTCTAAGTGCAACGATAAACTTAATATAGCTCTTATTTTATTGTTCCATACATTGAATTATATAAAATAGAATAACACGATAAGAATACATTAGTTATTGGCAAACTTTTCTGAGTGCTGTTTTTAAAAACACGGAATTTTTGCATGTTAACTTAAGTTAAGTTCAATGGAGAGTTAAAAAAGCTTTGAATATTTATGAATGGTTTTGCTATAAACTCCTTCACTGATATTATTTTAATTATCTTTAAAAACGTTCTGTTATTCAACAAACAAATGTTGTTTGGTTTTTCAGTTGTTAAATATCTTTTAGGCAAAAATATAGACTTTGGTTGACCACGTTCGTATATCAGACCTTGTAGTGGAGATTTAAGACTAACAGTAGCTTTTGAGGTAATCAGTACTAAGTAGTTTAAGTAACCAACCATAGTTTATGTAACCAACCATAGGCAACTCATTACATTATGTTTCGAAATAATACTAAAAGTAATGAGTATACATTAAAGTGTAATGCATTATGTAATCAACCATTGGTAACCCATTACGCTATGTGTCGAAGTAATGGAGAAGGTAATGAGTATTAATTACCAAGTAATGAATTATGTAACCCATTACCGGTAACTAATTACTTTATGTTGGAAAGTAATTATACAGGTAAGGAATACACATTACAAGGTAATGCATTACTTTATCTCACCCATTACCAAAGTTTTGCTGGGTTATTTAAACTACGCTTAAGAAGTGCGCGTAAAATATTTTTAAATCAAATGGGCAAATGTGTTATTTTCTTAATCAGTTCGATTAACATCCAGTTGTGACAGAGACATTAAATATTTACTCAACTAATAATTCAATAATTATGCTCAAGGCGCAATGAACTTTTCTTTAAATAAAATGTTTGAATGTACAAAAAATTTAATACTCGACCTTTTATTTATTATAAAAATTGTTCTATCACTTAAAAAAGTTTTAAAATTTTATATTAAACTATACAACAATGGATAATAGGACACTCAGAAAATTAAGATGGTAGAAATGTCTAAAAATTACAATTAAAATTACTACAAATGTAGTCAAAAAGTAAGACAACTACTTACGTTGTAGGAACTACTGTTTTTTACAGTTATTTTTTCGGTATTTTAAAAATATTTCTTAATAAAAAAAATATGTTTTTCTTTTAAATACAATAAAAACTTGTATTAAAATACTAAAATGTCAAAGGGAATGTATTATAATGTGGCCCTACATCGGCCATTTGGACAATATAAAAAAAATTAAGTGGATTTGGAACCAAATATATCAGCTTATAGGCCAACTACTTGGGTAATTTTCGTCCATAGATTATTTTCTTGTGGCAACTAATACAAAAAAGTTATATAACAATTTTCAAAACAACTCAAAAGGTCCACCTAAGGGAACATGTGCCCTAAAGTGAACCTATAACTAAACCTGCTTAAAAATGTATAAAATAGTTAGAAAATTATGTAAAAACGACTCAGAAGTTATGTTTAAATTAAATTTTTTTTGAAATATAGATAAAAAGAATATAAATTGACCATTTGACTACGGATCGTTGATATATGTCCCTTTTTTAGTTATTGTAGTATCAGCTACACTTTTCAACCGATTTTTCCGAGTGTGCTGTGTATTGACAAAGGATAAATGTAACTTTCATATTATACCAATCACTTGGATTAATATGGTCTCAGATCGGAAATTAAACTCGATGACAGTTGACCGTTTCGATATATTCATACAACAACATGAATATGCCACAATTAAGAACATTTCCTTACTCAAAACAACTATTACAGAAGTCTAGTATTTTTGGTTAGTTATTTTTTGAAATGATTGTCTAAAATAGTCTGACTCAAAAAAAGTCAGTAAAATCAGCAACATTTTGCTGGGAGGATATTTGCAAAAAAAACATATAAGTGTGGGTACTCAAATGAAAGAAAATCTCCTCACGGTTTCAAAAATGTATTTTTTCCAAGATCCGACAAACGTGGCAAAAACCAGAGCCATTTTAGTAAAATTTAGACCCTTTAGGCATGGCCCAAAAATAGTAAACATTTTCCGTATATAAAAACGGTGCTCAAATGAAGGAAAATGCCAAAAATACAGTAAAAAAATACAAAATTATGAGGCTTTTTTGGGGCCGGGGCCCCTGGGAACCGCTAGGAGCAAAAACCAGGGCATGTATTTTGAAGGTTCTTTTGTGTCGCACGCAGAAAAAACTTTATTTCGCGAAGCCACCTGCCGCGTTCTACGGAGGAAAAAAACCCCTAAGCCCGGCCGTAGGCCGGTCACGCAGAAAACTTTGCTCAGCAGAGCCACTACAAAAGGCCATTTTGGCCATTATATATTTTTTATTTTTTTTTCTGATTTAATTGCACTTTTTATTGTTTTTTTTTTGGGGGGGCCCAAAATTTCACTTTTTTACCCCCTGATATTATAAAAAAGTAGTCCTAGCGAAAATACTACTTGCGAGATCTTCATAAAAAGTGGATATTTGGAATCGTGAGAAATTTTCCTTTCATTTAAGTACCAATAATTGCAATTTTGGGCGTCTTTCGGTTTTTGGGCCCTAGCGCCCTAACGGGGCCCCGGCCCCAAAAACGCCTAATAATTTTTTATTTTTTTTTTTTTATTTCTGATTTAACGCTATTTTTTTTTTTTTTGAGCTCCGCCCGACAAAGTAAAATTTTGCCGAATATTCTGAGTGTGATTTGGAGTTGCATTTTTTAGTACTACTTGAAAATTTGTCAATGTTGGCAACGCTATAAAATATTACACAAAATATATGTTTGAGAGTAATTTTTATAATGACAATTTCGCAATCGCATTAACCCAAACAATTTTACAACATTTGTGATAATTTATCTTCTTTGTATTTGTTGTCGTGTTTATGAAAAATTTTACACTTTCGCATTTTTCCAAGACCGGAATTGCTGACATGAATACCCTTATTATCTTTGACATTTTTGGGTTAACTTTTGTTAGCTATTGGGTACGAAGCTCAGCATTAGTGCGTATGAGAAAGTTTTCCATAACTTTACTCTAATATTAGATTTCCTAATTTAGATCATTTTATAAAACGCAACGCCCTGCACTAACACGAAAACCGGTTTAAACTACTAGAATTTGATCATACGGCGCATATGATTCAAATACAGTTAAAACTGGATTTCATGACAAATGTAAATGCAACTCAACATATATCGACATATTTATATAAACTCGAATTTTAATTTCATTAAATTTCTTTTTTTATTTTTACTTAAAAATGTAAAACTTAATTTTTGTACTAAACATTCTTATTAAGAAAAAAATGCATAGTAAAGTTATGAAGAGTATTACGAGAATCGTCAATTAACTAGTGTCCGACCGAACAGTTCGGCCAAAAAATGCATTTGGTCTGTATTCGGTATTTTAAAGCATTATGGACAAGTTTGGCTGATGGAAAAATGTTTATTGGGCTGATTAGATGCTATTTTGAGTGTCAATTTTGTTAAGCAATGAATTCACTGTTCGGCCTCAGAAAGTTCGGCCAAATTGAAAATAGTTCGGCGGCCGAACATTTAACTTTATGGCTAAACTTCGGCTTTTCTCCTAAATTTTATACACAAAATCGAATTAAATCGGCTCAACAAACATGTTTCCAATACCAAAATTTGTCATCATTGCCTCTAGATATAAAAAAACCGACAAAATATAGTTTTTTGGCCGAACTGTTCGGTCGGACACTACAATTAACTATTTAAACTAGAGTTGTTATTTACTCAGGTTTTTATTTTGATCGAATAAACAATCAAACATTTTTTCATCGAACGATCAAGCGATTAATTTTTCAAAATTATTCGATTACGAATTAAAATAATTTTAAAAATACATAAATAATAAAAGTTTTATACACTATCAACATGAAATTTTTTGAATTTTAGCATCAATTTGAAAAATATTGATCTGTTTCAGCACAATAAATGACTTCTATCATTGATTTCTTAGACTATGTATTGTATATTTGCTCTTACCTACCATATTTCTTCATATTTTGATCTTAAGAGCAAATGTTAAAAGACAGAAACTTACTTTTGGGCATTTTTTTGTATTTTATAGATCAAAATAAAAATTTATGAGCATATTTTGCTGTTTTACTTTAAGTTTTTCTTATTTTAAAAAAATTTTGTATTACATTTTTTATATAGTTTCTTTAATAAAATTCGATCGATACTGAGTTAAAATTTTTTAGCACAAAATAGTAGAGAATTTTGTGACCGAAAATATAAAGAATCGCTGCTGCCAATTCTAAGCAACATATCATATTTTTATTTATTTATTTTATTTTTATTTTATTTTCTTCATTTTCAATGACCTAGCCTTTTGGCCATAATCGGTCATAAACTTCTACTCAAAAACAAGTTACAATATTTCTGTATTATTATAACAAGATAAATATTTAAAATTAATTAATAAAATAATTATAAAAAAAAAATATATAATAAAAAATATTAATTATAAAATAATTAAAAAATAAAAAAAAAACAAATCCCAAACAATCTTAAACAAAAAAATTTAATCTATATCAGCCATTAATTGCTGATAAAATAAAAAAAAATAAAATTAATTGCTGATAAGTTTTCTTTTGAATGTATTAACCGAATCACAGAAATCTCGCCTTAAAGTATTTGGCAAATGATTAAAGTCCGTGCTACTCTCACCTGGAACGATCTTTTCACAATTGGAGTTAATTTTGGAAACTTTATCTGCCTGTTCCTGACAGTTCTACAAAATTCAAACAATTCTACTATGAAAACAGGCGATTTAATTTTCAAAAACTTTATAAAAATGTAATAGGCATCTAATATTAACAAACTCAGAAAACGAACAACCTAAAAACTTTGAAACAAATGAGGAAATATGTTGGTGCAACCTTATAGAATATAAATACCTGATAATTCTATTAAAGGCCAATCTTACTTTCCTCATAATATAACCATATGTTCCAGAATAAACTTCTAGACAATATAAAAATAAAGGCATAAGCAGTGCATGAACTATTCTCTCCTTAATGTGTAAAGGAAGGAACAAGTTTAGGTTATATAATTTTCTCAAAGTAAAATTTATTTTAGAAACTACAGAGTTTATATGATGCTCAAAGGTCAATTTGCAGTCAAGAATCATACCAAGGCACTTAATTTTATCAACAAATTCTATTGTGTTCCCATGCAATAAAATGGACAAACAATTATCATAAACATTAGTGCCAAACAGCATGGCTTTCGTCTTAGAAGCATTTATGCACAGGTTATTAGAGGACATCCAACCACTCAATATACCCATGGTATAATCAATCATGTTCTTTAAAACATCTGGAAACTGAACACTACCTCTAAAAAGAAGCTGTACATCATCCGCGAAGGAAAATGGTATACAAATGTTATTCATTACACTACTAAACAAATCATTTATAAACATAATAAAGAGCAGTGGACCAAGTACGGATCCTTGGGGAACCCCACTATATACTGGTAGCATACCAGAAGAAGAACCATTGCTATAAACATATTGCCTTCTGCCAGAAAGATATGAAAAAATCAACTTGCAGGCAGTCCTAGAAAACCCAAAACATCTACTTAATTTTTCAACTAAGAGAGAATGATCTATTCTATCAAAAGCTTTAGCTAAATCTAAGGAAAGTAACACACAAGTACCACGATCAGATATCCTACTCCTAACACTGTCAGTTAGGCCTATTAACAACGAGGTTGTACTACGATTCCGCCTAAAGCCGTATTGAGCTTCGTGAAGCAACTTATTATTGTCTATATGCTCAAGCAACTGGGCCTTCATCAAATATTCAACCATTTTAGATAAAATGGGCAAAATTGATATCGGTCTGAAATTATCAGATGTATCTAAGTCATTATTTTTCCTAATCGGAATAATCTTTGCAACTTTCCATAATTTAGGAAAAACTGATGTAGTTAGTATAGAATTAACAATATAAAGCATATAATCTCCAATCATATGCATTATTATTTTCAAAAATTTCAATGTAAAGCCATCATATCCAAATGATCCAGATTTTATGGATTTAAAGGCTGTGATCATTTCATATAAATCAACATTTCGAAATGAAAAACCATCATCATTAGGAATATTGGTAGCACCAATATTGGTAGCACCAATATTGGTAGCACCAATATTGGTAGCACCGCTAACAGACTGATTAGAAGAAAAAATTGCAAAAAAATGCAAAACAAATTTGATGTTTTTCGGTTATTTTTAATGTTTAAAGTTTGAAAAAGTTTAAAATACAGTGCGTTTCATAGCTATAACGTCAATTTTGTCTAATTATTTCTTAAACTACTGAACCGATCGCTTAGATGTGTTCGGAAGATTTCTTATTTTTGATTAATGCAACATCAAAGTTGTAGTTAAGTGATGTATGTGAAATCTCGTGATGATAAAGAGATAATGCAATTATCTCGACGATTACTAAAACCTCGTTCATGTGAATTACTTAAACCTCGTTCAAATGAAATTAGTTAGTTTTCCAAAAGGTTTCAATTAAAAATGTATTTTTTTAAATTATTCTTTTATTTGATTAATAGTCAAAATTTATTTTTAAGTTATTCGTTGGTATTTTTGTGACAATTGAATTAATTACAATCCATTGTTTTTATTTAAAACGCATAAACTGTTAATAACCAACACTGATAGAATTTTAATTCATAGCATTAATGAAACGAGTTCAATAAAATCTATTCATTGGTTTAATGAAAAATATCATTAACTGAATGAAAATTCATTAATATTGGTATTTTTTTTTCATTAACATTTTTTATGATTTTTTCATAATTTCATAAAAAAAAAATTCATTAAATCAATGAAAAATTTTCAAATTTTTTTCAATAAAAATTTTGACTTGACGATGTTACACAAAAACGTTATGCTAAACGATAATAAATTTTTGTTTGTTAACAACATTGTTAACAATATTTAACATTTTTATCTAATATGTTCGTAATTTTCAATTTATAACGAGCTTTCAACCTCCGTATATTTACAAAAATAAAGCAAATCAAGCATATTAGCTAGGTTGATACTAGTATTTCGATCTGGCTAAAGATCTCATCAGAACCCGAAGTTTTAGAAAAGTTAGAGCCTCCATAATAGGCAGAACTTTAACAAAAAATCTATTAATAATCAATTTTGCTCTACTACAAAAACTGGACTATAATCGTCGATCGTTCTACAGAATTCCAAGCCAGATCGATAAAAAATTACATATTTTGTACCGACATATAAGAAAATATGTCTTCTTTTAATACAAATTATAAAAAATGTAAAGAAAGATTGAATGAAAGAAAAACAGAAATAAATTAAAATTATTTTTTTAGTTCAGCTTTTAATATTGTAATGCCTGTTAATTATATTTAAACGATTTTTTCAATAATTAAAGTTCTTAATATACATAATTTAAAAAAAGTACAAAAATTCAAATATTTCTTTTTTATGGAAAAAAAATTTTATTTTCCAAATTTGTAATTTTCGATCTGAAATCTAATCAGCTACTTTTAAAATTTTATCTTTTTCGAATTCGTCAAAAATTATGAGCTTTCGCAAATTTGTTGAGAAACAATAGAATTTTCCCCACTGTGCTACATTAGTGGGTGGCCCCGGAAAACCCTTTCTTGTTAGATTTCTTTCTTACATGTCATAATATTCCAAGTAACGAAAATTTGCTGAATCAGGCTGAGTTTAATAAAAAACTGCCATCGCTTTTGCAGAACAGCCTGTGATGTTTACTTTCGAACTTTTTTTTATAAAAATTTTTTATAGATCCTATAAAGACCAGACCTTATAAATAATATCAACGAATGATAATTTCTCAATAACCACCAAATTAAGGCTATGCTATAATAATAATAAAAAGTGCAAATTATTAAATATCAACGAAAATATTTCATACAAACTATGAATTTTATTCATTAAACACACGAAACTTTCATAACGATTAGGCTAGGATTAATGAAAAAAAATTCATATACTTTATGAAATTTTCATTGGGTCAATGAAAGCATTCATTAAAATTGATTTAAGGAAACACCTTTCATTGACTCAATGAAATGTTTCTTTGGGGACTTTTTATGAAAAAATTCATTGGATTAATGAAGGAATTTATTAATACTACGCACAAATTTCTATCAGTGTACACTCATAAAAAAAAAAAAAGTTACTTCAAAAGTCTGTTAAACGGGTTCCATTTCGGTTGAGCTAATTTTTTCTGTTGTTATCGTTTAAATCAATTATTTAACTAAAATGATTAGTTATCGCATTTTGCCTCCAGAACAAATTTCAAATGTATTTAAACTAATTTTTCTACCTAAAACTCAGTAATTTGTGATTCTCAAATTTAAAAATTTTACCGGTTAATTTAAACCACAATTGTTTTTAATCACTTGAAGATGGCGTTATTTTCTTATATTTTTTTTTATTTTAAAATCATAAAATAGGACATATCTCGGAAACTAAGCGAGGTAGAGCAAAAATCGTTACTCTGTACCTATTAAGTACTCTTTATTAAATATTTATATTACCGGTAACAAATATGAACCTGATTCTGGTCAGATCCGAAAAGTTCTTTTAAGTTAACTACAACTGTCAACTCAAATTTAGTTCTTCAAAAATTTAGGTCACATGAATTTATCAGACCTAAACTTTTCAACTTCATTGAAAATTCTGCTGTCAAAAATGCAGCTACTATTTTCTGTTGTCGTAGCTGACAACTATTTGTACGGGCTTTTTTTATTAGTGTAACACTAGGGTGGTCTTTCGTTGTATGGGCGAAAAATAAAAACGAGATTTTGACTGTACCCCCCCCCCCCCTTAAAATATTTGATAGGGTGTCAAAATACGCCACGCAAAAAATTAGAGTTCTAGCATAACGGGAAGATGTCCTGCATCGCCCTTGAAAATCGAGCCCCTTGGAAAAATAGGCATAATTTAAAAAAAAAAAATACAACATTTTTTTCTTCAAAATTAAAAAAAAATAAAATAATTTTTGTGTTGTGTTTAATCATAACTACTCAGATAAAAAATATTACTTTCCCAGAAAATCGATAACTTACCCTAACTTTGTTTCAAAAAAATTAATAAATATTTTGCGTGTACCTCAAAGTGACTTTTTTGCATTTTTGAAAATTTTATTCAACAAAAATCAAAAACCTAGTGTTTGCTGTCATGTATTTTATTAAACACATCTCAAGTATTAAATAAGCCAAGTACTGTGGATATCCGTGGGCAAATTTTTTTTTTAGAGCATTTTGATTCTCGGGGATTTCAATGTTTTTTTTTTTATTTTTATACATTTTTACTTTAAAACAAGGTTTTAAAAATATTTCATCAATATTATTGTATATGCTCTTTTATATGATTGTAATAACTTTATTATAAAATACTATTTTTTCTGTTGATAGTTAACCCATGTTAACATGGGGTCAAATATGACCCACGTAAGAAAAATGCAGTTTTTTGCCAAAATTTATAAATAAAATAAAAAAAGGAATAATTCAATTTATATTTATTCTAAAAAAATTTCGTTAACCGTTTCTAGTCTTCGAGTAGGTCAATTTAGTAAAAATTAGAACTTAAAACTTTTCCATAATTATAATTTTGAGGGGAAAAAAAAAATTACACTATTAAATTAAAAATACGTTTTTCAAAAATACTCCTGAAAATGTACAAAAAAATCAATTTAAATATGAATACAAATATCTGAATTTATACTAAATAATTAATTTTAATTAATTTTAAAATGTAAATAAATTACAATTAGAAACATAAACAAAAATTTATTTTGTCATCTTTGTGATTTTTGACTCTTTTAAAATACGAGGGTCAATTGTGACCCCGTGAAAACACAGGTTAACTATGAACACGAAAAATTATACTTTATAATAAAGTTATTACAATTATATAAAATAGCATACGCAATAACATTGATGAAATATTACAAAAATCTTGTTAAAAAAAAGTCTATACAAATTTAAAAAAAAACGTTGAAATCCGCTAGAATCAAAGTGCTCTAACAAAAATTTTTTCCAACGGATATCCGTAATACTTGGCTTATTTAATACTTGAGATGTGTTTAATAAAATACTTGACAGCAAACACCAGGTTTTTGATTTTTGTTGAATAAAATTTTCAAAAATGCAAAAAAGTCACTTTGAGGTACCCCCAAAATATTTATCAATTTTTTTGACACAAAGTTAGGTTAAGTTAGCGATTTTCTCGGAAAGTAATATTTTTTATCTGAGTAGATATGACTAAACCCAACACAAAAATTATTTTATATTTTTTTAATTTTGAAGAAAAAAAATTTGTAATTTTTTTTAAATTATGCCCATTTTTCCAAGGGCCCGCTTTTCAAGGGCGATGCGGGACATCTTCCCGTTATGCTAGAACTCTAATTTTTTGCGTTTTTTTTTTTTTTTTTTTAAATTATGTCCATTTTTCCAAGGGGCCCGATTTTCAAGGGCGATGCGGGACATCTTCCCGTTATGCTAGAACTCTAATTTTTTGCATGGTGAATTTTTGTACCCAAACAAATATTTTAAGAGGGGGGGGAGGGGCAGCCCCAAAAATGCAAGTTGAAAAATAAGGACCACCCTAGTGTAACACTATTTTATTGTTTGATTAGAAATTATTAAATAAAATCTATTAATAGAGCACAATAAAACACGAGTTCATAATTTTAAACTACCCTGTAAATTATACAAACCATCAAGTTCAGATGATATATTTTCTGTTGTTCTCAGCATTATCGGTACTTTACATTAATAACAAAAGTAAACAAATCCAATAATTTTGTTTTATATTTTTTTAGTATTGCTTTTTAAGTCACTTATCGAAACGTTTATAGTTCCCCGATCAACAATTTCTAAATATTAAACAATTGTTAAATATTAAACAAAATTCCATCCACAATGTTTGTGGTAGCACTTCAATTTTAGAACCAAATGATGTATGACCGACCCACCGACTAAAGTTGAATGCGGACACTAAGTTTTAGTAACATTAATTTTTAAGTTAAAAATTTGTCGTTAACAACAATCTCTTGTTAATACATTTGTTTCCTTATAATTTATTCGTTGATCTGGTCTACACGTTGGTGGAATGTTTACTAACATTTTATTTTCATTTGGTTTATTTTTCTTTATTTCTTTTTTATTGTTTAAAATTTCTTGTTTATAATATACGATATTTAGAATAAAGGGTACTCACAGTGTGTTAGAATTTCATAAGATTAGGAAGAGCACACAAAGCTTTACTCTAGAATCTACTGAAAATTACAGTTAAAACAACTGTAGTTTTAGTTATAAAGGCGACAATTTTAATTTCCATTGAAATAACTAAACATGTACTTTATTTTAACTGTTGAAAACAACTAAAAAAAGAAAGTATATATAATAACTGAAAGGTTTTTGCTAGAAAAATTTTAAAACAAATGAAAATTTATCAAAACTAGACTTAAAAAAGTTTAACAGTTGTAAAATCTACTTAAAATTACAATAAAAACAACTGTAAATTTAGTTAAAAAATACGACAAAGCTACATTCACATCATATTGATGAAATTGTTTCATTAATTGTTTGTCATCAATTATTTATCATATTTAAGAAGTTTTCACAAATATGATGAAGAGTTTCATAAAAATTTGTGACAAATGTTTCATAGACATTTATCATTTCATAGAAATGTTTCATAAACTTTGTAAAACTTCTTTTTTGAAGCAGATTCATCCTATTTATGAAATATTTTAAAATAATTATAAATATAATAAATATGATGACATTTGAATATAACTGCCAGTCAAATTTTCAACTTAATTAGTTAAACTGGCAACTGTGGTAATAATTAATTATTAATAATTAGAAAATATGTTCGCAGTAAATTTCGTCATACTCAACAAACTAAGTCACGTTATGTTTTTAACTTAACTAGTTGAGTTAAATAGATGATGTTTACAATTTAACACTTTAAGGCACGAAGAATGTTGATGAAGGCCGTTGCGGGCTAGAAAGTTAACTAAATTCATGCAGGTGTCAAATAACTTTTTTTCTAAGTGTTTTTTCTGTTAATTAAAGTAAATTATCACAAATAAAATTATAATTTTTCTGTTAATATGAAAAAAATATCCATGATCTTTAACCGAACTAACCAACATCTCACACACAATTTATAGATCAACAATAAAAATTCACTATTATTAAGCACTTCATAAAAAGTTACGAAACTTCATCATCATATTTATGAAACATTTCATAAATGTGAAGAAGTCTGCCATTAATTTTCTCCTTTATGATACAACTTCATCATTCTACAAAAATCAATAAAGTTTTTTTTTTTTAATATTTATGAAGTTTTTCATAAGTATTATAAGGCTTTTTCCCTGAGTGTAGATTTGCATTTAATTATTTTTTTCAGCTTTTTACGAAGTTGCCAAAATAACTTTAAAAAGAAACTGTTACTAAAATGCGGTATTTTTGTTAGTTAGGTTTTTTTAATGACTGTCAAAAATAATTATTTTACAAATCCCATAATAAAATAACTAGAATTACAGTTAAAATAGTGTGTTTATTAAATAATAAAATCATATTAAAGTTTTTTTTAATGCTGACATGTTGTTTTTACTGTATTTGTAGTTGTTTTTGCTATATTTGACAGTTAATTTTTAACAGTTAAAAATAACTACACATTTCAATTGCAAATGTAGTATACACCTCTGCAACTGTAAATGTAGTTATTTTAACTTCCATTTGCAGTTGATTCTAACTACATAATTTTCTCAGTGTAAGTAACTACATGTTGGTCATTCTGGTAGTACACAGTAGTATTTGTGTTAACTGCTATTGTAGTAATTGTTCTACTAGAAAATAAAAAACGACTAATTTAGACAGTGATTTCAAAAAATAAATGTTACACTAATAGTACAATTTTTTGCTAAAACTACTAAAAATTTGTAAAACTAACTTGAAACTTCTGTAGTTGTATAATTACTAAGCACTTCGATAATATTCCCCCCCCCCCCCCCCCCAGTTTTTTTTCTGCGTGTGCATTTGTATAAAATTCCTTGCCCTAATAATAACAAATGTAAACTAAAGGCAAGTATACAGCAATCATCAACCAATCTGAATATTTCATTTTTAAATACTTTGTTCTGATTGGTGGAATTTAAAAACAATTTACCAATAATATTAATAGTACGAACTTCAATTAACCCATTAACGCCCAAATGAAAACCACGAACAATTTTAATAATTCAATTTTTAATATCAGTATTAAAACAGTTTTCTTAAAATAATATAAAAGAAAAAAAAAAGAAAAAATATTCAAAGTTGTGTTTTTAGAGGTGTACTAAGTTTAGTACAATGGGCGCTTAATAGTGGTATATTGCAAAACATCCTCTTTCCAAACATAGCGTTTTCAGGAACTTATCACATGACGTTTTAACCCGATTTGAGCACATAACACATCTAAGTTGGTTTGGTATTTTTTGGGGGTTGTGACCATAATTTTTTCTGTCTTCTCCGTCAATTCCAGAGGACGTTTGACTAGCTTTATTGTCCTTCTTGTTGCTTAGATACGTGCGTGATATATGCCTGCGAAACCATAACTGATCAACACGGTCATCAGGGTTTGCAATGCAGTATAATCTCCATGCATTTGAAATAGTCATGTCCACTACGTAAGTAAACAATACCCACCACCACTTCTTTCCTTTCACCGCAATTCGGTACATACCTATAGTCTGGTCCATTTGATCTACCCCTCCCATGCCTTTATTATAACTTTGGAAAACGTGAGGTACGTCTACATCAACTTTTTGTTCCTTCATAGAACACCATCTTTTAACTTTCCCTATAGGCTCTAAAGTATCGAAATTTGTTCCAATCGTGCACACATTATTGTCTTTCCATCTAACCATAAGAATTTCGTTTATCTTATCAAATTTGTGGTCGGTGAAATCAATGGACACCGTTTAGTTCTATTTTCACGCAAGGTTCCAGTAGCTCTATATCCAAGGTTCTTCAGGTCTACAAGCAGGTCGTAATTCGTAAAAAATTATCAAAGTAAACTGCATGTTCCTCTGGTTTTGTTGGTGCTTTTGTTAACAAATTCTTCACAACGCGAGAGCCAAGAGGATCAGTGGTAGCCTCGGAAGTTTTTCCACAATATATGTATGTCAAATGTATAACAATAACCATCGAAGCTGGTCAACGCCCAATTACGATAGCCGTATTATCCGTATATACGAATTACAAAGTACTTAACCATTGATTCGTCTATCGATAAATTTTCATGTAACATTTCGAATTGACAAAATTTTCTTTGTAAAACATCACAAAGTGGGCGCATTTTAAACATCTTATCAGTAGATGTAATAGCGAAAGCATTATCTGCAAAATGTAGGTTTCTTTTAATTTCCAAGAATCTATTTCTTGACATGAACTCTGAAACTAATGGCACACCTAGGTCGTCATCTAAGCTCCAATATGATCTTTCACTAGGTAATTTGTGATATCCAGTAAGTATAAGTATTCCCAAGAATTTACGGAGTTCATCTTTGGTAAAAACGCTATCGTGCCTATTGTTTTGACCTGGATATATTGTACTTTGCGTTGCGATAAGCTCTAGCACTTCATCATCAAATAGATGCTCAAAGACTTTCACTGGGGTCATATCATGTAAGATTTCCGAAACATTAGCACGACGTTCTTCAATATATTTTTGATCTGGAGTATATGGCAAAACTGAATAAAACGGGGAACATTTTCTCCAAGTTGGTGACGCAGCACTACTTTCAATTCTTTTTCTCTTTGACACATTCCGTGAAGTAGATGACTCGAATGTTTTGAGGGGTTCGTCGTCATCGCTACTCCATTGATCCTCAAAGGTAGTGGTATGTCTGTACCGGGAACATCTCGACGTAATTTGTTTCCATACAGGTCGTCGTCTCCACCTTCCTCTTCATCGGTGATAACACCAGGATTGGGTGGCAGCATAAAAACATCGTAAGTAGCATCATCTTCACTATCTTGGCTAATAATGTCCTGTATAGCTTCTTCTAACCCAAAATTGTTTTTGTTGCGTGTAAAAGTATATCGGTTCGCCATTTTATACCTTCGCAGTTATGTTTTTAGTTAATAATATTTATAAAAGGTCACTATTTGAAAGAAAAATAAACAAAAAACAAGTAAAAACTTCAACTCGAAAGCACAGTACAAAAAAAAATGTCTTTACTTTGCTAATTTAATTTACCTCAAACTAAACTTAGTACAGCAGATTTTTATATATTGCAGCAGGAACAACTCTATACGAACTAAACTGTTTTATGTAGTTTTTATTAGAATGTGATATAATCGAGCAAATATAATGCTTGTTAACGCTTTTCAAAGTCAAATCATGTACAATAAACTAAATAAGCACTCACTTGCCAACATGAAATAAATCGCACGGGGATTACCCTCATTTTTAGTTTATAATTATGATTTATTATAGATACATGGTTATTGTATGTACTCTTATTGACACGTAAAAAGCGTTGCCAGAGTGAAAAACTGCATTAGATGATTTTTATTTCAAATTGAAGTAGTGTACTATTTATAGTACGGCGGGCGTTAATGGGTTAAAGGAGAATTTGTAAAAATTCGAAATAATCTTCGATTTTTAATAACTCACAAAAATTAACTGCTTACTGTAAAATTACTAGTTTGGTAGTTATTTACTAAAATAATTGCTTTAAACAACTTTTGCAAAAGTACACTTGATATTTTTAAAAACTGTTATAAACTTGTTTTTAATTAATTCATAGAAAAATAAATTTAATTGCAGTTAAAAACAACAACTTATTATTATTACACAAACGACTATATTACACAAACAACTATATGACAGTAACTTTCAAACTTTTTTGAGTGCATATTTAAAATGTTACTTTGATCATTTTTTCATAATGGAAATATTGGCGCAATATCTTCTGGGGGATATATCTTCCAAATGTTTGAAGAGCATATAACATAGTGTCCACATTAGATATTAACCTTAATATAATATGTGCGAGAACGCCACCAGAATAACGAATTAAATTATCTATGTTCATATTAATGTTTAGGGTGGAGAACATGCTTTCATATTTATATCATGTCTTCTCATAATTTTCTGTCTGCCGTTGAGTAAAGACGTCCGTTTATTCATTAAATTTTGCAACTATGCGATTAAAAAATAACTTTAAATTGATTTATAACAGTTAAACAATTTTTAATACACTTTTTCTTTTTGTATTTTTTTAGTTTTAGGCATTTAACTTTTATATATTCTTTTTTTTACAATCTTTTATGTATGTGTGTGTATTTTGACAGCTCATATCATAATATTGTTGTGTAGAGATTTATGATAACAACTCTATTTAGATATCAGATGTAATACTAACATTAACAGTAATGTGTGGTCCACACGTAATATAATTCTCTCTGCGATTGAATTTGAAGTTTGCTGACAGAAAAATATTAAAGTTAATATCTAGTGTGGACACTATGTAAAGCAAGTTCAAAGTTATATTAGTCATTTAAAATGCGTCTTTCTGTAAGTACCCTAAATACACTATACAAAAAAGCTTTAATAAATAAGTAATATAAAGAAATGCAATGAGAAAATTTGTTGTAATAAAGCTTTAAACTTGTTAATTATATTATAGTGTGGTAATGAAATTTAGAGAATCGTAAATAAATACACTCAAAAAAGTTTGACAGTAATCATAAGTTATTGTTTCTAGCTGCAATTACAGTTGTTTTGTATGGAAAAATACAAAACAACTAATACGAAGTTATTTAAAAGCAACTGCAATAAGGACAAAAAAATCAATACGACATCAAACAACTTTTTTACAAACAACTGTAAAAAGTTGTTTGATGTCGTATTGTTATTTTTCATCCTTATTCATCTCGCTCATATGAATGGCCTATAACAGGGGTGTCAAGACTTTTTTAAATGCGTGCCAGAAAAGAAATTTTTTTTTTGTAAAATTTTTTCGCCTTTTCCAAATATTGTATAATTTTGTAATTAAACAAACAGTTTATGCCAGTTTTGTAATAATTTTTTAAGGCGATTTACAATTATAATAGAAATAGTACCAATATCAGTTCAAAGCATACATTTTTGTAGGAAAAATATACAAAGGGTCCGCCATCTAACGTTTTTTTTTCAACTAGTGCTTATTTCGTGAATGGTAACACTTAGCTCATGTCTGATTTGACAGATAATTAGTTTTATCCTTCCGCTGAACGAATATGGTTGTGTATACGCTTGAACAACGCTGGGAAATATTGCGACTTTATTTTGAAATCATGGTAATGTTGCAGAATGTCAATGGTCAGTCAATGGCGATCGTTATCGGGCCATGTTGAACGAATTTTTGTTCACAAAAATTGAAGAGGAGGATATTGGCAACATTTGGTTTCAACAGGACGGCGCTAGGTGCCACTCAGCTGAAGCTACACTCGATGTTTTGCGCCCTGTTTTGAAGATCGCATTATCAGTCGCAGAGCTGATGTCGTTTGGCCACCTCGGAGCTGCGATTTGACACCGTTGGACTATTATTTGTTTGGTGCCGTCAAAGATAAGTGTTACGCCAACAAGCCAGAGACAATTGACGCTTTAAAGGACAATATTCGTGAAGCCATTGGTGAAATACAGCTGCACACAATCGATAATTCGATAATGTGCTTAAAAATTGGACCGATCGTGTAGGCTACTGCATGGCCTGCCGAGGCAGCCATTTGAATGAAATTATTTTCCATTATTAACCGGAAGGATTGTACTTTCAAATAAAAAAAGAAATTTGAGAAAATATTAAGTAGTTTTTTTTTATAGCATTTTCAAAAAAAAAAAAAGTTATTTGGCGGACCCGTTATTTCAACCGCTGGACAGTGAGCGATATTTTCGTTTATTTTGGTAACGTTTTTTTTATTGATAAGATCTTTTCACTTATTTCGATAACTTTATATTAAGGATTACGTTATTTTAGTTATTCAGGTAATGTCAATGCACATCGATTATTTTAGCCCTATTATGCCCGAATTCGAATGACTAGTTTATGATCTATTTACAGCCATTTGTTTTTTCTGGTTTTGTCAGATTATTTCGGTAACGTTATTTTAAAGATAACGCTATTTCAAATAACGGTATTTAACGGTATTTTAGTTATTTCGGTAACGGTATTTTAAGGATATCGGTATTTTAGTTATATCGGTCAAAATATTTTACGGATAACGGTATTTCAATAATTTCGATACGGTATTTTAGGGATAACGATAGTCAGTTGACAAGACTTCAACTTTTAATATGATTTTTACTGAGTTGTTATATCACCTTCCTATCAAAAGTTATAGGCCCTTAAAAATTGGTGTGTCTTTAAGGTACGTTGGTAAAAAATGGGTTAACAGAAATTTCCCCTGGAATTTTCTCTAATATAATGAAATTATTTTGAAAATTTTAAACAAATCGTCGCATGTCATCAAAAATTATTATGCGTGAGAGAATTTTCCTTCATAGTATTAATGAATCGATTTCAATAAAATATATTCATTGTTTAAATGAATAATTTCATTAACTGAATGAAAAATCATTTATTTAGTTAATGTTTTCATTAATTTTTTTTATGATTTTTTCATAATTGCATTAACGCTGAAGTTAAACGCCTTATATTACAAATGACATCAATTTTTTTTGTTAAACAGAATTAACCACACCTTTGAAATAAATTGATTTGGGGCGGTCTCAAATCTTTTCCTGTATGAAGTGTGGATGTGAAATGACTACAAAATTCTGAATGTTCTTAAGTTAACATAAGTGTGTTTGTAAAAAGTCAAGAGATTTTTTACTTTTCTTTTTTTTTTAATTAAATTTTAATTTAAAAAAATTGTTTGTCGCTAATATCTCAAAATTATAAAGAAATAAATTTTTGTTTTTTAATAAAAAGTAATGAAAATATTTCATAAAAAGTATGAATTTTATTTATTTAACACATTAAACTTTGATAACGAATTAATGAAAAAAAATCCATGTATGAAACATTTCTTTATGTACTTTTTTATGAAAAAATTCATTGCATTAAAGAATGTATTCATTAATAATGCGCACAAATACAGTGTGCTTGCATCTTGCCATAGTTTTGCCAGCACTGGCTTATAATGCTACACTAAGAAAATGATGTAGGTAGAATCAACTGCAAATGGCAGTTAACAGTTAGCATTTAAACCAACTGCAATTTATAGATATTTTTCACTGTTAAATATTAACTGTGGAATGTAAAAACAACTACAAATGTAGTAAAGTCAACATGTCAGCATATTAAAAAAGATGTTAATAAAAAAAAAACTTCACTAGTGTGAAGATAAACGATATTGATCACTTTTTAATCAAATGAGTTATTATTTAATTAAAAAATAATTCAATTAAAGAGCTATAAATTTCTAATTGAATTAGCAATTTTCGTTGTTGGCGAAATTTTAGCAATTAAAATTATTTAAATGGGTTTTTATTTTTTTGTGTGTTCGTACATGAAATTAAATATTATTGTGTTTAATTTTACATTTTTTTTTAACTTCCGCATAAATTCTTACAAATTTGGGCTTTTCGGAAAGCTTATTTTAAGGGCTCTCAAAACAGTCATAACCTTAAAGAAGTGCGTTTGAGTAAGCGCCTTCGCAGTAATAGACATTTAATCGGATTTTAGACTATGGTAAAAAATTGACCACTTAAGGTTAGTACTTTCATTAAAATTTAAAAATTTTAATTGTCATACAAAAAAGAATGGTCTTTCAAATAGAATAATAACACTCAGTCCAGTTAATACTTAAAATGCAAAATCATAGAAAAAATAACTTCTATAGAACCACAGTTCAATGAAGATCGGTTCTAAGTTAAATTTAACGTATTGCAGTACATAATTGTATTATAATATTTTTTTTTCTGTGAAATATCGACGAATTTGTGCTTTTAATAACACTGTGATAGTCGAAAAAATGAACTTCGATGAATCCTTTTCGAACTATTAGGGGGAGTCCCCTGAGTGCGAAAGTACATTTGGAAGTGTCAGATTGGCTTCAGTTTTTGAGAAATCGGTATATATCCATTTTTCATTGATATACTTTTTTCAAAATTTCACATAATTTAAACCATTAATGTCGATCAAAAGTAACGATATTTGACCATTTTTTCAGGTTTTTAGGTCGTCTTACCAAAATGTACCAACTTATAAGAAGGACAAAAAAAAAAGACACCAGATTTGAAACTTTCCTGCTAAAAAGGCTTAAAAATTCACGACGAAAGAAGAAAATAACAAGGATTTTGATTTTGAAGCTTAACTTGACGCCAAAGTTAGGAAAATTTGGCTAAAAATTGTCAAAAATCGTTACTTATGATCGACATTAAAGGTTTAAATTACGTGAAGTTTTGAAAAAAAAGTCAAAACATTTCGTAAAAGAAAGCTAAGAAGGCAAAAAACTAATACACTTCCAAATGTACTTTCGCACTCCCCTCTAATAGTTCGAAAAGGATTCATCGAAGTTCATTTTTTTCGGGTCAAAAACTATCACAGTGTAATTATTACTCTCTGTCTTAACATTTTGTCCCTAGAAATGTCAATAAAATAATTACCTAGCAAAAAATAGTGCTTACAAAGGAGCGCTTCCGGAAGGCATTATTTAATTACGAAGCGCTTCCGAAACAATTCCAGAAGGCATGATGTCCCATTTGGTATGTCTATATTTTAAGCAGGTGAAAAGCGCTTCTTTCATGTGCTCTTAGAAGCAATAAATTCATGACTTCTTAGGCAATAAGAAGCGCTTTTTTGTATGTTGACAAAATTAATGCTTCATAGTATGCATTCTTTATTGCTTCATTGTACGCATTATTCACTGCTTCAAAGAAGGCATTTTGGGAAGCACAACAGAATGCCTTCTCTAATTGCTTTATTGTATGCAAGGCGGTGAAGCTATTTTGGAAGCATACAAATGTAGTTACTGCTCACCAAATTTAGGTTAGTTTTAGCTGGGTAGAGTTTTTCGATAATACTCATAATAGAGAAAAATAGAGTATAATTTTTGAACAAATTAGCTTCTTCTATTATTTTTTTTTTTTTATATATATTTTCTACTATTCCCAATAATGCTATTTTTAATACTACTCATAAAATTTTAGCTTTTTTATTGTATCTTAAGCATTTTTTTTAATGGCTTCTTGTCTCAAGGTCTTCAAAATTTTTGGGTTTTCGGAACAACTTAAAAGATCGATTTGGCGTACATTAGTGTTTCCGTCTCAATCTTAATCTCGTTTATTGTTGTTTTTAACTTTTTGTTGATATTTATAGTGTCGAAATGATAAAGTAACGTGCAAAACATTATAATTAATACAAATTGGTTGATGTTTCACAAAAAGAAAAAATGTTTTGTTCAATTACGGATTAAAATTCGTTCAAATTCACCTGGTAACGATTTTCATTGAGCCGAGGTTCTATTGAAGCTATTTTTTCTGCGGTTTTATGTCGTATGAATTAACTGGGCGTTACGTGTTATTATTCAATTTGAAAAATCATGAAAAATCATTTTTTATAACAATTAAAATTTTGTAATTTGCATGAAAGTACGAACCTCAAGTTGTCAATTTATTACCATAATGCAAAATCCGATCAAATTTTAATGACTCCGTATGCGCTAATGCAAGCACACTACTTTAAGGTTATAACAGTTTTAGAGAGCCCCTTAAAATAAGTTTTCCGAAAAGTCCAAATTTGTACGAATTAATTTATTTTTGCGGAAGTTATAACTAATTGAAAATTAAACATATGAATATTTATTACACAGAAAAAACTAAAAACAGGTTTCAATTAAAAATTTTATTGAATCAATTACTATTTTAATTGATTTTGCACCTACCACTGAAATGATAGTATTAACTAAAAAAATTTGCAGACAGTTTATTAAAACTCTTTCAATTAAAATAATAACAATATCAATTAAAAGAGTTATTGTTTTTCTTTACAACCTTAATTAAAAAGTTTAGTTAAATTGATTAAAACTTTAATTGAAACTTGAGAAAAAAACAATGGTAGTTTTAATTGAAAACTCGTATTTTTTTATTTTTGTTATATGCCCCCCATTAAATAAAAAAGAAATGTAGGTTTGTAAATTAAATTGACATTTTATTTTTAATAAAATTAAAGCTTTTTAATATAAAAATGTATTATAAGAAAACAAAAAAAGTAAAGACAAAATTTTTGTTTTGCTTGTCTTTTCTTGAACTTTTTCTTGTAATTGAGTTGCTTTCTTAAAAAAATCACACACCACTTTAAAATGATAGTTTAATGACACGTATACTTATTGAAAAGTTAATTATTTACAAAAATATTATTTTAATTGTATACCTGTTCGAACCTTTATTTGTTAGAGTAGTAATTACAAACACAATTGGAATTTTGCATTAAAACTTGCAAATACTATAAATTTAATTGTGTATTTTAAATTGAGAATATTTTAAGTAAAACGTTAAAGAGCGCGATAATCTTAATTTCAATTTGAAAGAAATCTTTAATAAATATTGTAATTTATATCTGCTTTAACTACAAATGAAAATTTTCAATATCAATTGCAAATGTTTTGCATTTTAAATCGAAAACCTTAGTTTGAATTTTTTTCATTTCCACTGAAATGGTAAATTAATATAACAAACTCATTTGCAGCTGGAAAACTATAATAAATTTTATGTTTAGTATAGTTTTACAATATTTACAGGTTATATGCAAATTGTATAAGAGTTTTATAAACTGGAACAAACCATATGTTATTTATATTTAAAATAATATATATACCATATTATATTAAGTTGGATAAAATTGGATAAGGACAAAATTCGAACAAAACTGTATCAAATCAATAAACTAAACTGTATCAAATATTTAAGCTAATCTAATATGATACAATTATATGCAATTTGTAATTTTTTCGGAGGAAATTTTATATAATTAACTATGGGGTCATATTACATTCGATAAAACTATACAAAACTAGACATCAGTTAATCGAAAAATACTAAAAATATTTTTTAATAAATAAAAATATATTTTTGTTTTAACTACTTTTAAAAATTTTCTTTTTCTTTTAATTACAATAAAAATTTGTATTTCTAAATGTGTGTCCGGTGGGCTAGTTGGTAGCGTACTGGCTTATCAGTGCGGGGGTCGTGGGTTCGATTCCCACCAGAGGCACTGGTCTGTTTTCGCTACAACGCGCCGAAAGCCATAGTAGCTAGTGCTCGGTTAGGATAATAGGATATAATTTGTAATTATATGATTATTAATAAATAAAATAAAAAAAAAAAAATATTTCTAAATGCCAAACGATATTCCAGTTATGATTATTATTTCTAATTATTATTTGCAAACTATGAACATATCAATAATAACAAATATAAACTAAATGAGAATTTTGAAAAACACGACATAATCTTCTATTATTAAATGACTAATAAAAATTAACTATTTACCGCAAAATTACTGTTTTGGTATTTGTTTATTAAAATACTTAAATAACTACTTGTTTTAATTGTTTGATTGGCATTGATCAATGCCAATTAAAACAGAATTTTATTGTCGTTGTTTTGAAGCAATTGAATGGCCAAAAGATTTAATTACCATTGACATCAAGCAATGTCAATTAAATGGCCAATTAATTAGTTCTTTCAATTAAGCAATCCCAAGTATGATTTAAAGTTAAACGTTACCTTCGTCGTAGTCCATTAAAAAGAATTGATGTTATTAAGTATTTCAAAGACGATCCTTCCGAATCTGTAGTACAAAAGTCAAAATTCATGTCTATAATAGTACAGTTAGCTATAAATGTCTTATTATTTTCTTATGTGTTTATTTTTATATTGATTATATAATTTGAGCCAATAAAAAGTTTTATTTCATCAAACTTTTTGAGTTTTCATACTAGGCCACACTTGTCACATAAACAGCTCACATCAGTCACATTTTCGAAAATGTTTTTTTTAGGAAAAATTTTTTTTTTCCGGACAGAACGTATTTAACACAATCAAAATACTTAAAACAATGAACTACATCAGAATAATTGGGCGCGGTTTTATGGAAATTTTTACAGAATATAACCTAAAAGCCATAATTCTTTAAAAGCTCAAATTTGTAAGGCCACACCCATCAAATCTTCTAATGATTTAAGATTAACATCCTTGGCAATCGAATCCTTTTTTAGTTGTATATTTTATATATTTGAATTATAACTACAAATGTGAGTATGGTGGTCACACCCGTCACAATGGAATCACCCTAGAATAGCAGTTAAAAACAACTACTAGTATTTAGTACCCGAATGACCTACATGTAGTTACTGCCAGAATATTCCGAGTGTATTTAAAGTCATAACCTAGCAGATTGTAAATGCACTGTCAATAAACAATTAAAAATTCATATTTGTTTTAAAACCCAAAACCATATTAATTAAACTTAAATAAAAACACAATTTGTTTGTTCATTTTCTTTTTATAAGAGTATTTTACTTATAAAAAATGGTTTCTGTATTTATTAAATAAGGGCTCTTTCTTATAAATTGGAATGAAAATAAACACAAAAGACATATGAAATACAAACTTCGTTTTAAGAGGCAAATAAAAAAAAGCATAAGAAATTATAAAATATTTTATAAGTTTTGTATAAATAATTAAAACAATATACAACTATTCTAAAGCAAACAAAATAATAATAATAATAATAAACCTTATTTCCCAGAAAAAAAAAAAAATTATCAAATAACAAATTGAACTCTAATCAAATTAAATTTGAAATAATTATGCGAATAAATCATATGTAGGTGTATAGTAGATTTTGGTCTAAATAATATTTATAAATTATAAACAATATTATAATCTTTTTTTTTAGTTATTTATATTAATGATATTTTCATAAATATATTTTAAAGAGAATGTGTACGCATTGATTCCAACTGTTTACATTTACGAAGTTTATTTTGAGTAGAGGGGGTATATAAATTTGAAATTATATCGCTTTAAGTGTACAGATGCATTTTTTATTAATATTTATAACGATAAATGGCTACACCAGCTACACCAATTAGTATGGAACCCATAAGATAGCCCAGCAGTTTTAACTGTAATTAGAGAGGAATTATTAAAAAGTGGTGATATGATTTTAAAAAATGCATGTATTAATAACAACCTTGGAACTTTCCACAGTTTGTTGTTTTTGTGGTTGTTTATTTTTCTGTTCCAATTTTTTAGCTTGACCCAACATTTTTTGATACATTTCTTTTTCATTGTGTTCTTCACGTCTTGCCTTAATAATCAATTTAGCCAAATCCTGAAATAAAAATTTAATTATTAATACCCTCACAGGAAGTTCTTTTGCATATTGATGAAACAATTTCATTGCACTAAAATTAAAGAACAAATAGAAATAGATTTATGCCTGTCATAAAAGGGACGAACATCACAGTAAGGCTAATTTTTAAAACTTTTCAAAAAATTTGATGAAACAAGTCTCATATTTTTTATCGCTTCGTGTAAAAAATTCATATATTTTTTAAGACAAAATGGCACGAATTAAAAACTGTAAAAATAGAACAATTCGTTTTTGAAAATATACCTTGTTAGAGACCGGAACCCTTGGAGGAAATTTTTTTGAATGCGAAGTTAGAAAAATCAGGTAAATTATTTGCCAAGGATGACAACCGAAACAAATAACGGTTACGGTTTTCGTGAGGGTAATTTTGACCTTTTTTCGGTTAAGGTTACGGTTTATTTTTACCGGTACAATAACGGTATAAAACCGAAATAAAAAATCATTGCACACCTAGTTCAAAAGTGACTCAACTCAAAATTTTTCATTTTACAGAAATCGAAAAAAAAATATTTGCTACTTTATACCAATTGAAACATAAAGACATAACTGTTTTTTAACAACAGTTAACAACAACAAAATAAACTTATATTTTTTATTGATAAACAAGTGTATTGTGCATAGTTTAAGCATGTAAACCCGAAAAATTAAAATTTTGAGTTCACAATGTGAATAAAAAAATTCTTCATAGATTTAATGAAACTTTTTTATTGGTAGTATGAAGTTTTTAATAAATAAACTGAAATTTTTCATTAAATTTTATGAAAAACTGCATTAATTGAATGAAAAGTATCCATGGACGAGTTCCAGTAACACTTCATAGATCTAATCAGAAATTCTTGTTCACTACAGCAATTAGTTAAAAGACATAAAGACTTAAAGCAATGAAAATCACAATATTTTTACAGTCATCGAAAATTAAATTTTCGTGAATCTCAGCTAATCTCAGTTAAAAATTGAAAGTTATACATATAAACTTTTTTCTGTTTTGTTGATTTTCAGTACACTGAAAGAATTTTCTTCATGATATTAATGAAAGAATTTCATAATATTTTTTCGTAGATTTAATAAAGAATTTCATTATATACAAGAAATTCAACTAATATTTTGATATCTTTCATAAATTTTTTTTAATAAAATTTCATAGTTTCATAAAAAAAATCGTTCGATTTGATAAACTATCTCTTCATAAATTTAATGAAAATTTTTTTTCGAGCTATGAAATTGTATAAAGACTAAACTTTTTATTTTTTTTTTATAGTAATTAAATGTGCTAAAATCCCAAAACTTATTTAACAAATTGTGAAAAGCAATCTGATGTAGGCGTGTCCCTATCCGGATTTCATTCCTGCCTAAGGAAATCTTCAGGGGACTTTGTTATTAGAATTTCTAGAGATATTTGTTATGTTAAATCACAAACTCAATGAGAATTTCTTGTCCTCGTCTAGGAGCGAGATTCAAAATTTAAAATATCAAAGAAAAAGCAAAACAACAACAAAAAATTGTCACAATTGGCTTTGTCATCTTCCAAATACTACTCTGTTTTTTTGACAGACCTAGCAATGTAGTGACGTTTATTCAAGTAAATCAACAATAGAAAATCATGTTTTCTATTAGTGTCAGTTACATTTAAATTTGCACAAGCACCTGCATATTTGTTATTTAAATTTATTTTCATCGGGATAAACATTAATTGCATTTATAGTAATTAAATGTGCTAAAATCCCAAAACTTATTTAACAAATTGTGAAAAGCAATCTGATGTAGGCGTGTCCCTATCCGGATTTCATTCCTGCCTAAGGAAATCTTCAGGGGACTTTGTTATTAGAATTTCTAGAGATATTTGTTATGTTAAATCACAAACTCAATGAGAATTTCTTGTCCTCGTCTAGGAGCGAGATTCAAAATTTAAAATATCAAAGAAAAAACCAAAACAACAACAAAAAATTGTCACAATTGGCTTTTTCATCTTCCAAATACTACTCTGTTTTTTTGACAGACCTAGCAATGTAGTGACGTTTATTCAAGTAAATCAACAATAGAAAATCATGTTTTCTATTAGTGTCAGTTACATTTAAATTTGCACAAGCACCTGCATATTTGTTATTTAAATTTATTTTCATCGGGATAAACATTAATTGCATTGCATTTATATAATTTTTTCATAAAATTTCATAATTTCATTTATTTTCATACATTTTAAACATTACTTTTAAGGTTTAATTCTCACGTTTTGAACATATATTTTTTTTATTTTTAACTTTTATGAAATCGTTTTATTGGCTTAATTCCAATGCATTTTTTAAGACATTCATGAAGAGTTTCGTTAATTAAATTAAACTTTTTAATATTATATAGAATTTTATAAAACTGTTTCATAAATTTTATGATCGCTTCATTGTTAGAATAATTCATTTGTTTCATGAGTATTTTCATTAATTATACAAAGCATTTCATAAACATTGTATGAAACCTGTTACATAGATTACATGACAAGTTTCAATGGACGAGTTCCAGTGACAATTTTCATTTAAACTATGAAGATGTTCATTAATAAAGTGAAGATAATTCTCTCAGTGTATAACTATACAAAAAATAATATTTCAAATTGTGATTATTTTTAAAATAAAAGTTAAACAAATAAAACAAATTTAAAACAACGAGCATATAGGCTAAAGAGATTCTAAGCGGAAAATGTCTCCAAATTTAATTTCTTGAAATTTGTATGTCCTCGGGTTTTCCAGATATTCCAAGAGTTAAAACAAAACACAGAACTTAATAGTTACAAGAATAAGGTGCCAATCATACGTTAATCACCTCTGTCATATCCCAGTATTTAGCATACGAAATGTCATTTCAAAAAAGAATTTACAAAATGTTTACAAATTATATCTCCAATACTGGTTAAAAATAGATTGTAAATACGCCTTAAGGCTTATTTAACCAGATCACGGAGTTCATGGTTTGGCGGTTTCCGCCAAACAGAGAAATAAAAATCGCCAACAACATTTTTGTTTAGTTGTTGCTTAAAAAAGCCGCCACAACATTTTTTTTACATTTCTTAATGGGAGTAAACACTAAAAAACTCGTTTTGGAGAGTTAATAATGAAAAAAACTAATATTAACGATTTTAGAAAGTAATTTTTAGCAATCCTAGTACATCGCCATTTAAAAAATTAAATCGTCAAACAAGTTTGAAAATCGCCACGTTTGGCGAGAAATCACCTTATCTGATAACCCTGAGCCCGTATCTCGGTATATCAAATGTAATGAGTTAAAGAAGGATAGAAGATGTTGTGTTGTGTTTGAACCACTGGTGGGCACAGCGTTTTTTGCAGCTGTATTAGTGAGCGAGGGAGAAAAATTGAGCGAATTACACTCATAGAAAACATTTTGTGTACACTTATTGCGCCCTCTAGCGTTGACATTTTCAGTTAAAATTAAAATTTTTACGCTTTGTTTGTACTTAACGGGTCAAGATTTTTTTTCAATTATAACTCTTATTTATTGGTAAAGTAAATATCTATCGAACTATTATATACAATTTAATCCATCAAAATTTTGGCAATTTTGAAGAATTTTTTGAAAGTATTGGTGTTTTTAGATATTTTTTTAAAATTGTAATATGTCTACACTGGCGAATCAATTTTTAAAATTGTTTGTTTGTTGAAAGAAAATAAATATAGTTTTACATTAAAAAAGAATATAGAGTTATTTTTTGTATATTAAAGTTTTTACAAGTTTGGAAAGTTTCTGATCCTATCTTTTAACAAAAAAAGTACATTCTGTACAAAAATTTTTTCTAATTCCAAAAATTTTTTCAAACGCCCCTAACCAAATCAGCATAAAACTTTTAAACACCCATTTTCTTTATAAAAATTAAAATTTTTTCAAAAAAGTGTAATAGAAATATGTCAAACATTTATATATATTTTTTTAATTAATTATATGGCAACCCTGGAACAATAGTTTTTGCATTTATTTTATTTATTTGCATAGGAAAGACCTCAAATTGCCCCATGTTTTTTACTGCCTTATTATATCTCTCTTCTATACAAAATGATCGTGCACTCAGAGAAAAAGTTGATTAAATTTGAGTAAGAAAATGTTGGATTTCAGAGGGGTCTGGAAGAGAACAATAACAAACTGGAGAATAAAATGTCCTTTAAAACGTAAATATATTAAGTAGTCTTTCAGAAAATATGTTCCTGTAGAAACTTTTAATCTGGAGGCAAAAGTGTCTTGTTACCTTTTTGACCAAAAATTACTAAAATCACATTTTTTTGTAATTTACAAATCTATAGGCATTTTATTTTAAGAGTGAACAAGATATTGCATTCAAGTTTATTTTTTGATTAATTAAATAACGTGTTGTTTATATCACCACTCATTTCAGAGCAATCGGACTTGATTTAAATTTTCCATTGCCAATAATCCGAACCTGGTTATTGCAAAAATGCAAAATTTTGATTTTGAAATGCAGAATGTGGGCGTTGTGGTGTAATGGTTAGCGCGTTGGACTGTTACACAGATGGTCCCGGGTTCGATTCCCGGTGACGCCAACATCAATTTAGAAAAATAATATGTATGAGTTTTCTATCACTTATATGTATTGCTGCGCCCACCTTCGGTGTTCCCATAGCACTTAACCCCACCGAAGTAAAATAATGAATCAGGGCTATGAAACAAAAAGCTTCAATAAGTTCGCCAATTCTACATCAGGTGGCGAGCAACAACTGTTCTAAGACTTATCTACTCGCGCAGTGTTGCCATGTTTGAAGCCCTTCATCTTTCACCACCTTTCCAAAGAAAGCAACACATTAATTAATAGGAAGAATTTCCTGTGTTGCTTTTCTTTAAAAAAAAAAATATATATATATTTATTGTTGGAAATTACAAGCAGATTACAATAATGCTTCCTTTTTGAAAATCGGTTGATAATTCGTCGATTGATTATTGGAGAGCCGCACCGACAAAAACATTTTTGCGAGAAAAACGATAAAGAAAGTTTACAACAAAATTATTAAATTTCTATAAGATAGGTTTTCTTTGCTATATCTATAGCAGCATTTATTATAAACAATATTGTTAATTTTTACGCCTTTTTGCACTGAGTATCCAGAGTTATTAACAATTTTTTAAAAAAAAGATTTTTTTATTATATGGCCTATAAGCCGTTTTTATCACAAATTTATTGTTTTTCTTTTAAGTAGGTCAAAGGTTTTTTTTTTTCTTTTAACCATTATAAAACTAGGTTCTCATAGTGCAAACCAATGCTTAAACTTTTTTATTGTTTTTTGTTTTATATGCGTTGCTTATTTCAAATGTGTCAAACCAAGATTGACGAATAATGTTTTTATTTTTCTATAGAAAGTTTGACTCATTGGCCAAAAAGTGGTCAATACACCATACCAATGTTAAGAAATTTGTAAAAATAGGGATACGCAGCACATATGGGGCTGGATATCTCCTAATTGATACGAGGTATATAAAAACGGATTAAAGATTTAGAAAGATGACACATTAATCATATATAATCAATTCCAAACTCAATTTTGCCAGAAATGGTCTATAGGTCTCACCAATATTCATACGACGAAATATAATTTTGTCAAGCTCTAAAACTGTTTAAATACCCGAGGATCCATCCATCAGTCGAGGGTCAGCGCCTGATGGATCTCTTGGGCCCTTCTTAAGCTTGAAAATACGTTGATTATGGATGTGTGAATTTTCATGGCAATCTGATCATGGCGGTGAAGTATATATTTCCCATATTGTATTAGTGCCCTGTAGGAAATGGAATGTATCAATTACAAATATCTCAATGATTCTTGAAACTTAAAGGATTGGACCATGTTCTATCAAATGTTTGATCCTTTATGTCCAATAGCGTTCGAGAAAATATGTACCAAAAATTATGAAAAAAAATATTCACATTTCATATGGAACACAGAAATGCCAAAATATGCATTTATATCAAAACATGCATTTATAACAAAATATGCAAAAATTTGCAACAAAAAATCGATGCCATTTTGTTGCAAATACTTTAATTCGGAAAAGTATTTGGTCAAAATCGTTTTGGGATGCATTTGCATGAAAGTCGCAAGGATGCATTTGCATGAAAGTCGCTGCCCTATATATAATAAATTTAAAATAGTTTCACTTCAAATTTACTTTAAAAATTACCTGTTGTATAGTTCTACTTTCTGGTTCTAAAGTAGCAGCTTTTTGTAATAAAGTAATAGCACCTTTTGTATCACCTTTACCTTCAAGAATCTGTAAAAAAAAGAGAGAAATCCAAAATCAAATATAAATTCCTTATATAACGATTAATATTCATTAACTTACTCTTCCTTTTCTATATAAAGCTTTTGAATTATTAGGTTGACAACGTAAAACATGTTCTACCGATTGTAAAGCTGCATCAAATGCTGAAATTTTTATTTGAGCCATGGCCAAATTATTATAAACAATTAATCGATCGTCCAATAAAGTTTGTAATTCCGAATTTGAAAGCTTAAAATTGGACAAAATACTCAAACATTTATTATCTTACATGCTTTGAAAACAAACTAAAATTATCTTTCTACCTCAATATCTTCGTTACCAATTTCAGCATCTGGATCACCATCACGATTGTCCAAATATTCTAAAGCACGTCTATATAATTGTATAGCTGTGTTAAATTCACTACGATTATACCAGAAATTAGCACGTTCCTTTTTGCGGGTGCTAAAATTATTTTCAAAAAATATTCAAATATTTAATATATAAAGAAGATCAAGTTTTATTTACCCATATTTTTTACGTATATCAAAGGATTTCAAATCAGAAAAATCTTCAAAAGTAGTATCAATTAAATGCACTTCATATGTTAACTGCAACAGATATTTTAATGTATTTCAATCGTTTTGGGGTAAATAGTTTTCTACTTACAGTTGCTTCTGGGGGAATTTCAAATTCAGATTCTTTCTCATTTTTCAATCCCAATGAACCGTAGGCAAATCGAGGATCTATTTTAACTTCAGCTACTTCACCCACATTCATTAATGGTACAACCATATCAAGACCTTGTACCACCTAAAAACAATTAAGCTCAAATTGAAAAATGTGCAAATGAAAAATGTGTTTTAAGTGATATTAAAACTGGCGTTTTGTTTAGAAATTATCAGCTAAAAAATTTTTATAGTAATGCCTATTTGATTTAGTCGATGGTGTCTTCATAATTGTTCGGATTTTACGCGACTTTTTCCGAAGAGCTTTTTAACCCATATTTTGAATATTTTAAATAATTGGCAACCCTCACACACTACATAGGCAGTATTGGTATACAAACTTTTGTTTTCTCTAAATTTCATTAGTTTAAGACATATTTAAATACAAAAATGTATTAACTTTGGCCCCACCTTTTAACCCTTAAACGTGTGCCGCTAAAAAATACGTGTCTCTTATTTTTTTTTTTTTTTTTTTTCTTTATCGCATATCAAAATTTTATTAAGATCGAAGAGAACGCATGTCTAAGGAATTTCAGGTATTCTAGTTTGTAAAAATGTGTTTTTAGTAACATTAAATCTTCATTAAGGAATTCTAGATGTATTAAGCTAAAAATACTGCATAGAAATTCTTATTTAATGTAATCGAGGGGATGTCAGAGCTTTTTCCGATATTCGTAATCGTACGATTTTTAAGCGACTTTTTCCGATGAGCTTTTGTCCCCTATATTTAAAATAACTAAAAAATGTGGCCACTCTGAGCCCACGGTATACGCAATATGGGTAATAAAATTTTTGTTTTTTTTTGTGTAGAAATAAATCAAAATTTCGTAAATTTAAGCCTTTACTGCATATGGGCTTATGTCAAAAACTTTGAAGTCCTTTGAAACTTCTATTATTTTTTAACAACTTTCGCAGTTGTTCTATTTTAGAATATCGGGTTATATGTATGCATTAGCAACACTTTAACTAGTAGGAGTGCTAAATTTTAGGGACATAGGTCTATATTTCTAATTGTTATCGTTATGCAAAATTGAACAATTAAAAAAAATCTTAGTTTTAATATATAACGAGCTTTCAACATCCGTATATTTACAAAAATTAAGCAAATCAAATATATTAGCCAGGCTGATACTAGTATTTCGATCTGGCTAAAGATCTCATCAGAACCCGAAGTTTTAGAAAAGCTAGAGCCTCCAGAATAGGCAGACCTTTAACAAATCGTTTGAAACAAGCTCACTTTTTTTTTTTTTTTTTTTTTTTTGTTTGGGGCTTTCAACTATGGATTTATTTTGGTATTGCACAATCATCCAACACTCGAGTAAAAAAAAGTTATATAGAAATGTATATAATTTTACATAGACATATATGATTACATATATCGTCGTATATAAAGAAATATGGATAATTATGTTCCCATACATATTTATATGTACCATGTGGTCGGAAGTTTTTAACACGGTATCATATATAATTAAAAATGGTTTTATAAATAATCATATGAAATTGTATATAGCGCCATTTTAAAAATATTCTCTAATTTCATTTATATATAATTAAGTATAGTTCAATGTAGAAAAAAACTTCTAAGTTCATTTATATATAATTTAGTATAGGTATATAAAAATTCTAAGTTTATTTACATATATAGAATTAAGTATAGCCCCATGTAAAAAAATTTTAAGTTTTTCTATATATTTCAGTAAGATTTTTAACTTAATGAAGAGTTTAGAATATAGAGTATAGAATAAATAGTTTAGAATATAAAGATATTGCAATACTATCACTTACTGAGAAAAAATATATAACTTGTGGCTGCAAATCGGAAAATGAATATTTTTCGCGACTTTAAATTGATAAATTGACTTTTTTTGAATGTTGTTATATTTTGAGAAAAAAATTGCAATTAAGCTTTGGATTTCCTTAAAAACAGCAGGTTTCCTATTTGCAGGCACAATGTGTTAACAGAGGGTGAGAGCATTGCATAGACATTGATATTACTATATAGAATGTATACGGAGACAAATGTCGCAACGCATTGGCGAATTAAAACGAAATGAGAATGACAAATCTTTATTATTGCTATTTCGTTTAATTTGTTAATTACTTATTTTAAGAATTGTTTTTATAAAAAAAAGCATTTTTAACATTATAAACAGTCGAGTCTTTTAAACTAGGGTAGAGTTCGTTATATGACAGTAAAAATTAATTTTTTTTTTTAATTAAAAAATTATTTTGTTTAATGTTTGTATTTTTATAAAATTTATAATTCAATTTATTTCACATTTCTTTTTTTTTTTTTTGCATAAAAACATAAGCTCTATTTTTTTTATTTTTAATCAATACTAAATTTAAGTGTTTGAATGTGATATAAAAATTAAGTCCTAATGAATTAATATCAACACATATCTACATTAGGGTGACAATGAAAAATCAACTTTGGATTTTTGATGATAAATGTGAAGATTCTTTTGCTACTTGGTCTAAAACTTACTTGCTGAAAATTTGAGCCAAATCGGATAACTCTATCCCGTGCACCTTTGAGGTCAAAGTTCAAATTTTGGGAAATATAGTGTATTCGCCTATATTGGAGCTAAAAAAATAGCTTTTCGATATGAATTATACCGAAATCGAATGGGATTAATGTGCCACATAGTGTTGAACTTGCATGCTGAAAATATTAGCCGAATCGGGTAACTCTATGCCGTGCACCTTTGAGGTCAAAGTTCAAATTTTGGGAAATTCTGTATATTTAACTATAATTGATCTAAAAATATCGTTTTTTTTTAAGTATATTCATTTAAATTGTACATAAACTGGATGTTTTAGATATTTTTAAAAGTATTCTGAAATATTATGAGTAAATTTAACCCTTTTTTGCTACGGGGGGTCAAAACTACACATTTGCTTAAATTAGCTATAAATCCAATATTTAAAAAAAGTGTAAAATATTATTTCTAAAAACAAAAAACTGAAATTTTAAAACCAATATTTAAAAATATATATTTATGTGAATGTTTTTCGTATAGAAGCAAAAGCAGTACATTTTAATTGGAATAAAAATATGTTTTTAATATAAAAAGTAAGGCAACTTGAAAGGTCTTTTTCGGTAAGTTTGATTAAATGTAATCATTTCTTAAATTATTTAAATTCGCATGCTTCGTATATTGTTGTCGATAGTTTTGAACAACCTAAAAAGAAACACAATAATTATTTAAATGTAAATTAGTTAAATTTATATATAACTTACTTTGAATAAATATTGTCGCTGCTGTTCATCTTTTGTGATCTTCTCATGATAATCTTCAACAAGCTTAATACCTCGTTCGGCGCAGTCATTAACAACCTTTAGTTTTTGAATAATAAATTTTCCTTTTCTATAATCTTCACAATCTTTCCAGCTACTTGGGTCTTTTTGTAAAAAATCCATTGAAATTTGGAATCTCTTCAAAACACTTTTCGTGTTTTTGGATACAAGTTCAATCAAAATTGATGAATTATCTTTAGCGAAGAAAGTATTAAGATTTTCTTTTTTAATTAAAAACTTTTTCAAAATTTCTTCTTCCTCAAGGTTTTCTTCTTCCATAAAAGTCAAAATTTTTTTAGCCATTTTGTTTTTTGTTTGAAAGTCTATGGTATCATCGAATAAACTGAATGCTACGCATTCTTCATTAAGGTAATATAGATGATTAATAAACTTTGTTATGGCTCTATCAGCAATTTGTGCATTTATTTTTTTATAATCTTCTAAATTTCTCAAAAATAATATGTCGTTTAAGGGAGCTTGCTCCGCTTTATCTGAATTGAACCAGAAAAATGCATAGCACTTTATAACAAAACCTGCAACTTCAACTAGACCATTTATTTCCAATTCAGTGATTTCTGGGAATTGATTGCGAAACATCAATATCTTAAGGCAATATATTCCCTTAGCCATCCATCTAGCTAAATGAGGAGCACCGGGTTTAAAAAATTTTATGCCACTAGGAGGACTTCCACCCAGAAATATGATAATCAATTTCAGGAACTCTTTGTAGTCATTTCGTGGAAAGTCCTCTTTAACTTTTATATTTGCAAAATCTAAAATTTTAGCGCAATCATCACCTACTATTTCTTTTATTCGAGGTATTGCTATTCCCGTCATATACTCATCCTTTTTTGCGTTCGACCATTGTTTTTTGAATTTTTTAAATAAGCTGACTTCTGGGCCAGTCGAAGAACAAATTTTTGTTTCATTAAAAACAGCTGCTAAAATTATTTCAAACACATGGTGTCTGCATCCTAGGAACAAAATGTCTCTACGTATTTTTTTTTCTAATATATTGCAGGCCCCTTTAAATTTGCCAGTGTTTGAGGCGGTTGTGTCAAAGACAAATGCCTCGATTCTATCCAAAACTTGATACTCTTCTAATGAATCATATACTGCAGATGCTATTTCAACGCCAGTTCCAGCCGGTATATCAGGAATATTAATTATTTGTTCAAAATCGGGAGCGGTTTGCAATTATTGACAGTCGGTCTTCGTTTTTTCCTGATATGCCAGATAACAGTTTTGTATCCCAGTGTATCGTTAGTGGCTGAGTATTGGATTGAAGTTTTAACCCGATTCGAGTACTATTTGCGTAGTGTAGTTTTGACCCCCCGTAGCAAAAAAGGGTTAAATTTACTCATAATATTTCAGAATACTTTTAAAAATATCTAAAACATCCAGTTTCTGTACAATTTAAATGAATATACTTAAAAAAAACGATATTTTTAGATCAATTATAGTTAAATATACAGAATTTCCCAAAATTTGAACTTTGACCTCAAAGGTGCACGGCATAGAGTTACCCGATTCGGCTAATATTTTCAGCATGCAAGTTCAACACTATGTGGCACATTAATCCCATTCGATTTCGGTATAATTCATATCGAAAAGCTATTTTTTAGCTCCAATATAGGCGAATACACTATATTTCCCAAAATTTGAACTTTGACCTCAAAGGTGCACGGGATAGAGTTATCCGATTTGGCTCAAATTTTCAGCAAGTAAGTTTTAGGCCAAGTGACAAAAGAATCTTCACATTTTTGTTTAAAATTCTGGAAAAAAATTTTTCCCATATATTTCATTGTCGCCCTAATCTACATATATGAAGCATATATGAAAAACTGTATATAAAACTATTAAATTATGTCTATGTACATCAAACTAGATATGATTATATCGGCTCAAAATCCCTATAAAATTTTATATAATTTAATATATTTATATAATATCCGATATATGACATGAGATAAAATTATTGGTTTAAGTGGCAGCTCACGCTACTCGTGAGCATCAAGTAGAGTCAAAAAGCGACTCCGTTTTGAAATTATACATGACATCATATTATTTTTTTACTCTGGATGTTAGTCGAAAATTGAAACCAACTATTTCAGTTTTAAATTTTTTGTATATATTTTGCACCGTGCATTGACGATCCTTCACGGAATAAAAACTTGAAAGCAATGGTACGTAAATGTTGTAATTATGCAAAGGTATGTTTCGTTGTTGTGCTCTGAACAGATACAAATTGCGACCGTCACAAAAGTTGAAAAACATGAGCGTGAATTTGGTTAAAAAAGCAGTTCTTTCCATGGCACGGTCGCTGTTTCATATAGGACAGTTTGCTTTGTAAACTGAGTTATTTTACAACAAAAAATAAGAGGAGCATAAAAAAAAAATGATATACAAAAATTATATAGACTTTTTGAAAATTGTGCAAAATCGCATAATTTGTTTTTGCTTTTTCATATAGCAAACAATGATATTGACGGATTTTAAAAGCCTAGATCTTTTAGCAAAACTAACACATTTTCACTACATTTTAAGATTATTATACAACAACTTTTCATTTTACGTTTTAGTTCACACTTTGTTGTTGTGATTTAGAAAAACAACATTAAGAAATAATATAAAATCTCTTAACCGAGTGTGAATTAAATTAGAGACAATAAAAAATAGGGTAAGCAATTTGTACAAAAATGTTAAAATTTCTGAAATTTTTTTTTTATTATAATATTAGTCACTGTATCTAATATATCGATTTATTTCTGCATCATAACTGTGTCAATATTCGAACATAAGAGTCAAAAATGTCTGGAATACGGAAAATCGCTACAAATTAAGAAATAAAAGAAAATTGTAGTATTTGTTGAGATTGTTTATCAATTCTAAGATAAATAAATTAAGACATGACCACTTTTGAATCCTTAGAAAGCTGACTTACTTCCGAAAATTACAAATTTTTTAGAAATTTTAAAGACCACCCCTAGCTTAATTTCGTTTATTTCCAACAAAAAAATGCTAGAATCTTTAATTATTTTGTTCAATTTGTTTGCTTTCTGTCCTATTTTAATTTACACTCGAGTAAGAGATTTTATATTATTTATTAATGTGGTTTTTCTATCGCAGTTTTCAAAATCCTGAATCCCGGGATTTATAAAAATCAGTTCCGTTCGGTACACCTAGCTGCCATATTGCAATTTTAAAAAATGGTGTACAACCAAGACTTTTTCCAAAAAATTTTAAAAATCGGTTAACTTAAAAAAAACAATTCTTCATATAGTTTTGTATAGTGATTTCTTCACAAAATTTTACAAACTTTAGATGCCTCTTATTTCTCAAGGGTTTATGCAAAGTTTCACCTTGAAATGTCTTCACCAAAAGAATTGGTGGCCACTTAAAAGAAAAAAATTAAAAAAATTACATTTATTTGATTTTGTTGCTCATTGTTTTTAACTTTTAGATCCAAACCAATACAAAATGGAGTCACTAAACTTGGGAGACTCATTCACTAAAACAGGAATTTCCATATCGCTTGACACTTGAAGCACCAGAAAAGGAATTTCCATATCGCTGATTTATGAAAAGTTGAATGGTAATTTACAATTAAAACCATAATTCTCGATTTTTCAACTTTCGCATTTTTTGCCATAGGGTTTTTGTGCCATTTAATGGAATTGAGTTTTGAGAACAGTATTTAAAATTGGTGTAATTTTATACTGTTTGAGGTATACCACGGATAACAGTATACGAACATCAGAAGCTTATAAGGAATTGGCGTAAATTTTTGGAATATGTATGTTTTTTCGTCTGACATTCACAATTATATTTGAAATCGGCTAGCGTGGGAATTGAATTTCTTTGTAAATAGCACCTCAGACTCAAAAAGGCGTTTTAAAATTTTTAAAAGAAAACATTTTATGAAAACCATTTTTATAAAAACATGGCTTTGTGACAACTAAAGCGCTGTATCAATTCAGGCAAAACATAAAATAAAAGATTTTATTGAGCTTGATATTAAAATCGAAAGGCATCAAAAACTGTTAAACTTCAAATTTTATGGAGCAAACAAAATCTTCATAACCCGTGTAAAAGAGATTAGATCTGATCAGATCTAGCTAGATATAACTTAGATATGAAGCCAGATCTGATAACATATGATAACATATTGCATTTTATTTATTTATTTATTTCATTCATTTGCAATACAATAAGCCTTAAAGGCCAAAGACGTATTGCTAGTGTGCTACATAAATTCAAGAATATATTTACAAATAGCTTAGATTAAATTCAGTAAACAGTATATCACCCCTGTTACGGCTTTTAAATCAGAGCGAAAGTGAAAATTTTAGAATTTTTCGGTGTTCTTGCTATTAAATCAGAACGTTTTTCTCTAATTTTTATTCGTTTTAATTCGTGTAAAAAAGCCTGGTCGAAAGTAAAACGAATGCCCTGTTTTCTAATAAATTACAATTTAGGGTCAAAAATGGTGCTTAATATTAAAAATTTAGAACATTTTTTACTTATTTCTGATTTTATTGTATTTTTGGCTGAATTGTTTATACTCTAAAAAACTGTTTTAAAAAACATTTTTTTGTTTTGATATTCTAGAAAACACTCAAACAAATTGACAACAATGTTAGAAGCATTTCTTAAAAACATTTTACTTTCCATATGTTTTTATTTTCCATAAAACCATATGTTTTTGGCACTTCGATAATAATTTCGAAAAAAAATTAGAGTTTTCGAAAGCTTTTAGGATTTGAGAACACCAAATTTCAATTTCGTGTGATTTCACAAATTCGTTCTAATTGCAAAAACGCTCTAAAGTAGGGACATGGGCGTATATATATAAAAAAAATACGAAAATAACCTTAGAACAGGATAGCAATAGCTATAAAATTGTGCACTTTATTTTTGGATATGGTTCAGCTGTTTCAACATCACTAAGAAAATGTAAAAAGTCCATACTGGAGAAAGCCTGACCTAAAACAATTAAAAACACTCATTCATACAGTGTCCCGGAAATGTGACAAAAGTCTGTTCCTAAAACATTATACGATAAGGTAAAAGTACGTAAATTCAAAGGCGAAAAATTCCAGCTTCTAGCAGTTCTAATAAGTAAAGATCGTTCAAAGATTGTATAGTTTATAAGTGATTCAACTATCTGAGGGTTTCTCTCAGACCTAGAAAATATAAATTCAGAACGTAAGTAGTTGGGTACACCAGATCTAATGACCTTATAAAAGAACAATAAATTGCGAAGTTCTATATACTGTGTTAGGGGGCAACCGAGAAAGTTAATAACTGCACTAGATACGTGATCACGAAATCTAATTCCATATACAAACCGCACAATTCTTTTCACAATTAGCTCAAGCCTCACTATATTATACCCAAAAGTACCAGAATCAACCTCAAGGCAGTAATTAACATGCGACATCAACAAGGTGTGAGCAAGAATATATTTCACCCTTACAGGCAAATACAAGCCACAATTGTAAAGTTTTCTGAGTCCCAAAGTTACCCTAGATGAAACAACATCAATTTGTTCACTAAAATTTAGATATTGGTCAATTACAACACCCAAACATTTAAGCGATTCAACATATTCTATATCGGTTCCACAAATTCCTATCCGAGGGTAAGCAATTCTGCGATAACCCGTTCGAAACATTATTGCCTTTGTCTTAGTAGCATTTATCGAAAAATCGTTTAATATTATCCAATCATGCAGTCTATCCAGTGTAAAATTCACAACCGTCTCCAAAACAGCAGGGAAATCCCTGCAATTGCCAAATAATAGCTGAATGTCATCAGCAATACACTTTATGCCCAGATCTGATCAGATCTAGTAACAGATCTGTAAGTTGGGGAAAAATTAATAAAATTTTTAAACCAAATTAACAAAAGGTAAAGGCCCAACTATAATTATCGAAGTGAATTAAGGGAATGAGCGATTGTATGAAAATACATTGAAGTACCTATATCTAGGTTAGGTTAGGTTGGGTTAGGATGGGTTATGTGCCCAAGGGCATTGTGAATCCCTTCAGTCCATTGTGAATCCCTTCAGTGAAAAAATAAGAAAAAATAGGAATAGACAGATAGATAGATTGAAAGATTGAAAGATAGATAGAAACAGCCGTCCTATTTCCCTGACAAATCTCAGCAAATCTACTGGATTGCATCCAGCGACACACCCAAGTTCGTCGTGAAATCTATCTCCTAGCCGTTTCTGTCTGAGACCCTGCAACCTCGGACAGTGGCACATTGTCTCCAGTTCCTCAACGTCCTCGCACAACCTGCAAAAGTTCGGTATGTCCCTGTTCCATCTGCTTGTGAAAGCCCTGACAGAACAATGACCGGTCAGGAACCCCGTAAGAGTCCTGAGACCATCCCTGTCCAGTCCAAAAGAACCTTGGTTGCCCCTGCGTCCAATGCGGGCCATAACGCCCATGAGCTCCCTCAGAGCACATATATCTAGTTTAAGTCAAATTTCGTAAAGTTCCATCTCTATTAATTTCGTTAATTTGTAATCGGAACTCATCGTAACCAACTTAAAATTAAAAACATTTCAAACAAACAAAAGAAGTTTTATAAGAACAAATAAAAATAAATAAAAAAAACATTGAATTAATTCACAAATCTAGCGAATATTTTCTAATTAACATAAGTTAAATATAACGACCATAAAAAAAAATTTGAAGAATAATCCAAACAAATTTACCAAAGGTAAGCCAATTGTGGTTGAACCTTAAGTCAATTGTGGTTAAAGCTTTAAGGGAATAAGCGATTGTATGAAAATACATTGAAGCACCCATATTTAGCTTAAGTCAACTTTTGTAAAGTTACATTTCTATTAATTTGCTTATGTTCTAATTTTTTAATCACCAGCACGCAGAAAAAACTAGGCGAATATTATCAAAGTGCTTTAGTTAGTCTCTTTACAGGAAGAAGAAGAAGAAAACATTTTTATTGAAAAATTTTACGGACACAAGGGATACACCAGACTGCCGCAGTTTCGTATCCCTCCTGGGACTCGTCAGTGGTTAATTTATGTGTCAATTGAACAAAGTATTTTATATTGTTAATTTTGCTCTATATGAAAAACTTTTTATTTTTGATGTCGTACTGTGATTTGAACTCACGGTCTTAGCAACAAGCTATGCATCGTAATCTCGCCTCTTAACGAGTTGAGCCACGGTCGACCACAGCGTTGACTGCGACTAAATTGGAGTTTGGTCACACTACATACACACAAGTATTGTTTCGATCAGAAGAGACAGAATTAGCTAATACCAATGCACAATTCATTTCTCAACTAGAATGCTTTTTCTTCTTAATCCTATCTCTTTTTCACAAGTAATTATCACGTTTTATGATGCGCTTTATTCACATACAATAGTTGGATACCAAGTGTAGGTTAGAGTGCTTAGTAATTATTGAAGTCTATGGTGTAGATAAGTTTGGTATACAGAAATAAATAGTCCGAAAAAACGAAAAACAGGTATTTTTAAGATAATTTAGTAATCCCTAAACATGAGATTCGGCAGCTAAAAAAAAACACGCTAGATTTCTCACTATAACATTTCTAAAATTTGGAGCCTTTAGAACTAGTCCAGATTGAAGTTTTTGCTCAACTACACACTTAAAATATTATCATTAAAAAATCACCAATTGTACGATAAAATCTCCGACATGACAAAAATTAATGAATTCAAACTTCAATCAAAAAATAAAAAATATATTCCCTTTTACGTAACGGCTATTGAGGAGTTCAACAAAGTAATTTCAAATATATAATCAATATAAATACTATAGAAAACATAATGCCCTCTCATATAGCACCCTGGTGCTTCTCAACCATTAATATAGATTTCTCACTTGCATATACAAATAAACGAGACTTGACCTCTTTTGAAGTACAACAGAAATTTTTAGAACTAATTAATAACAAATACCAAAATTATGTTCAGTTTTTTACCAATGGTTCTGTTATGAACGAAAAAGCTGGGTTTGCAGTTTTAGGTGAGAATCTTGCTATATCTATACGTATTCACGATTTCTCCTCTGTATATACGATTAACAATGAAAACATGTCTGGAAAATCTTAAAACATCTTTAAACAACACTTATAATATCCGACAGTAAAAGTGGCCTAGAAGGACTACAAGATCCATATAACAACAACGTCATTATACAACAAATAAGAACATTAATAACTTCTCTACCTAACCACAAAATTACATTTCTATGGGTCCCTAGCCACCTATTTCCCATCATTCATTCCTGTATATCAGTGTTAGTGTACCTTTGATATCGAATGAAGAATTTCTTGAATTCAGGGATTATAATAATCTAGATTTAAATATGCTGCAACAGCATGTTCTTCATTTCGATTTTACTAGTTTCTATGATATTCCTAATATAGATAACCAACTTTCAAGCTTTATGGCTTGTATAAACCCTTTACACTCTTTGGTTCCTATAAAAGATTTAGGATTGCACCGGCTAATGAAAGTTGGTTTAATACGCCACTGATAAATTATCATCTGTCACTTAGAAGATTGGAGATCTTATTGTAAAGCTCGTAATCGATCCAAGACAGTGATTAGAAATGCTAAGCGTATGGCTCATACGAATAAATTTAAAAATCTTGATACGAGCGGGATGTGGAAGATTTTAAGATCAAATGGGTGTTTAAATACAGTTGACTCTGTAGATGGTTTGAATCCGGATGAATTAAACATGGAGTTTTCGCATAACAGATCAGTTGATTCATTCGACCCCTTTGATTCAAATTTAAATTTTTGTGTTAACGGTTTCTCATTTCGTAACATTGATTTTGAAGATATGCGTATTGCTCTTTCCAAAATCAAGTCTAATGCTTCCGGTTCTGATGATTTACCTCTAAAATTTATCAAAATAATTTTTCCCTATTAGGAAGAAGGATTCTCGTCACGAGTTTAGACCAATTTCGTTGGTTCCTGTCTTGTCAAAAATTGTTGAGCACGTTATTAAGGATCAGGTTATGATGTTTTTGAACGAGAATAACTTGCTTAATTCTTTACAATCAGGTTTTCGTACAGGATATAGCACGACTTCGCTTTTAATTGGACTCACGGACTCTATTAGACGTATTGTGGATAAGGATAATGTGGGAGTGTTGTTATCTCTAGATTTGTCTAAAGCCTTTGATAGTATTAGTCATGCGATCTTAATACATAAGCTATGCAATTATTTCGGTTTCTCTTATTCTTCTTGCCAATTAATTTTTTCTATTTGTCTGGACGACGTCAGTTTGTTCATTGTAATGACTCGAATTCGGAGTGTTTAGATGTAACCAGTGGAGTACCACAGGGCTCAGTTATAGGGCCTTTACTATTTATGTTATATATGAACGACTTTTTTAACGTGCTTCATGGTTTTGAGTGTGATGCTTTTGTCTTTGCGGATGATATACAAACTTCTTTTTTCGGGCCATCTTCAGCTCATTGATGTTTTCGAATATGACATAAATTTGCTTTTATCTAATATTTCTGCCTGGATGTTAAATTGTAATTTGAATATAAACTCTTTTTAAACCACATAACTCTGAAGTGGATGTATCTATTACGATTAATGGCGAGCTTATTGAATTCGTTGAAGTTATGAGATGTCTAGGTGTTTTAATAGATAACAATCTAGAATTCGGTCGACATATAACCTGGTCAAGTTCCAAAATAAATTTTGCCCTGCGTAGATTATATTTCCTAAATCTTTATTTGCCACTTTCTATTAGAAAACGCATTGCACATTCATTATTAATGTCCAACTTATTATACTGTATTGAAGTTTTTTCTGGGTGTAGTGTCGATGACTTCAATAAATGTAATTTAATACGTTTTGTTTACAAATTGAAGCCATATGATCATGTTTCGAGGCATATTTCTGATTTTTTGGGATACAATTTTAATAATTTTGTTCGAATTCGATTGCTATTATTCTATCATAAAGTCATGCTCTCTAATTGCCCTGAATATGTACATAGACATTTTATACTCTTGAACACTGAAAGAAACCCTCAACTTTTATATCCCATTAGAAATTATATTATTCATGGACGATCATTTCATGTTCGTGTAGCTAAGTGTTGGAACCATTTTCCCTTACCACTTAGATCTTTTGATCTATCTTTAAAAACATTCAAGTGTAAACTTGTAGAATATGCTTCTGTAAATGATATTTGATGTGCAAAAATTTTCAAACAATTTTCAAAATTTTCTAAACTGCAATGCTTTTTGTCATGTGATTTTATGCCATATTCTTTATTCTTTAATAATTCTTTAAAACTTTTTTCTTAAATTTTTGTAAGTTAAACTTGCTATATTTTATAGTTTTAAGTGACATAATGAAGTTGATTGTTAATGTTGGTCTACCAACTATATATGGCCCGAAGGGCTCGGTTGGTTTTTTGAAATAAATTAAAATTAAAATTAAAAAAAAAAAAAAAAAAAATCAGTCTCTGTCAGGCAATCGCCGTGTTAAGACGTGTTTCTCTTATTGTCGGTTGTTTTCGTCGTATTTATCTTAGTGTGTTTTAGTGACATCCGTTATTTTTTTCTCTACTAAGAAAAGAGAAATTATTTTTTTTCTTCATTGTATAATAAATAAATAAAATATAAAAAAAGTTGTCTAGTGCGTGTGCGAAATGAACGGGGTTCACCCCCCGAACTACAACCGGTTCCAGGAGCTAGCCTCCTCGTCCGGAAAAACTAAACCTAATAAAAACAAACGACCACGACCAGAAGATTTTGTGCCCTTACCTGAAAATTCAGTAAACCAACTCAACCTTCTACGTTATTTAGTGGCATCTTCTATTTCACTAAAGGAAAATGTTCAAGTTCTCCCGCTATCATCTCACAACGTATTCCAGGTAGAAAGAGGCCTAGACCACATTTCACGAGACCGGCTGGAGGTCAAGGAAATGAAAAGTGGCGATTTGCTCATAAAGGTACCAGATAATAAAACTGCGGAAAAGTTCTTAAAGGCTAACTACATAGATATTATACCGGTTAAAATCTCAATGCATAAAACCCTAAACACCATACAAGGTAGGATTTATTCTAAGAAAATTATAAATATCGAACAAGACGAACTCCTACAATTGCTCACTGATCAAAAAGTTGTCGACGTACGAAAAATAACCAAAAAGGAAAATGATCAAATCGTGGCAACAGGGGCAGCTATAATTACTTTCGATCTTATTTATCGTCCTGACTTCTTGAAACTTGGCTGGGAAAGGGTTCCAGTTGCAGAATACATTCCCAATCCCATGAAATGTGTAAACTGCCTCAGACTGGGTCATACCAAAAGTGGTGTAAAAACGTTCAACTATGCCGTGAATGCGGAAAAAGCGAGCCACATGATATTTGTAACGGTAAATACTGTGTGAACTGCCAAATAGAAAGTCATCCTTCATATGATCCAGAATGCCCTACATTCTGGAAGCATAAATCGGTCAATTACATTAGAATCACCAGAAGATGTACGACACGTGAAGCATGGGGCATTTATAATGATAATCCCACTCTTAATACTCTTGCACCAAATTCAAGAAATGGCAAAAAAAATCTCACTTACTCTCAAATTGTTTCCACTACAGACAAACAAAATTCGGCAAAAGCAAACATGCAAAACAAAACCAACCTTACAGAAAAACAAAAAGAATCAACAGACGCACCAGAATTTCAAACAGTTATTCCTCTCTCAAACATCAACTCAGCAACACAAATACAAACTACAACAAACATTAACACCACAGAAGAATATCAAAACAATTTAACACAATCAAAATTACAACAACCAACACACAATTCTTTTTTAACAAAAACAAACAACAACATTGACATAGCAACTGCAACAAATAATACAAATCAAACATCTTTTAGTTCTAATTCGAAGAAAATCTCTCTCAACAAAAAAACAACTTCTCTACATTCAAAAACCACAACAATAAATGATTTTAGCAAAAATTCCATCATCTTAAGTGATGAGGAAACCGATGATCAATTTGTACTAAGTACCGATGAAGACGTCACTGAAAATATGGATATCAATGACGGTCTGGGACTAAGTACCCCACTGAGAAATTCTAATAAAACCACGAATGAAAATGATACACCATGTACACAAATGTACAAAAAATTTCCTCAACTAAGTGTACTTATAACTCCAAAGACTTCAAAAAACACAATGCCACCGTCCTTAGAGGACAAAAAATAAAAAAAAAAAAAACAATTATATTACAATGGACCTAAACATCTCTAATCCCCAGTGAAAACTACAACGATTCATAAACAATAAATTTCAACTACTAGTTGCAAGGCAACTAGCACTTAAAAAACAAATATAGTCAAGAAAAAGTTGCACCTATTTTATCTCCCAGGATTAAAAACTATTTTATAAAAACTTCAATATTGGTCCAAATTTAAAACAGTCCTGATTAAAAATGTCTGATGTTGGGGGAAAATTTCCAATTGTAGCCATGGACAAAACGCTGACTGGTCTCTTAGGTAAAAGAGAGCAGATATAGCGGTTAGTCAACTTGGAAAATCTTTAAATATCGACACGGAAGCTGCTCTAATAAAATGCATTATTAGAAAATCAGCCAATGAGTGCACCCGCTCAGCTTTTAAAATCGGAGCCCTGAAACTGTTTTTTAAAGCGAACAGAAACGAAATCGTGTGAAACTGCAATGAGAGGAACATCTAAGTTCTTTTTTTTTATTTTTTTTATACCCCCAATGCATTTTCGGTTGCTTTGGGGCAAGACGAACCACTGGAGGATTGTATAAACTTTAACAACAAAAACATCTACAACAGCACGACATTTAAGATGTTTAGGAACATTCTGTTCTTTGTTAGAATTAACATACTATTCATCACATAAAACTATTTATTTCACATAATCATAACGAAATATCTTACAATACGAGCGCATATGGTCTAGTTACCGGCGCCTTTTGCATATATTTTATAAATTAATTTGTAAAATATATTTTGAATAAATAAATAAATAAAAAAAAAAATTAAATATAGGTGGAAACGAAAAAGTTGACCAGCTCGCGAAAAACTCTTTTAAAAATAATATATCTACGGAATGGTTTGCTGTATATCTGTGCATCATATGTTCCGCCAATAAAATCATCTGAATTGTATGCTGCACATGTAAATAATATTTATATCTTAATGAGAATGTGGTTGAAAATACTCGATTTGTTGTACTTGGCGACTTCAATTTAACTGATATTGTCTGGTCTAATTTTAATGGTACTTTTTTACCAACTAATGTTAATAAGGATTTTGAAATCAACGTCATTGACTCATGTTTTGAATTGGATCTTATTCAGATCAATAATATGTGTAATAATCTAAATAATATATTGGATCTGGTATTCGTCAATTCTGATGCAAAATACTATATCTATGAGTGTTTACAACCATTTTCTTCAAAAACAATACATCATACTGCTTTAGTTATTGAATTAGAGTGTTATAATTACTTATGTAGTAAAAATTCAACGTCTGCTAAACAATTTAATTTTAAGTTTTGTGATTTTGATGCATTAAATTCTGTTTTAAGTAATGTCAATTGGGACAATATTTTGAATGGTAACTGTACGGATGTATCATATGATTTGTTTTTGGATACCTTTTTGAGTATTTGTTTTCAAAATATTCCTCTTAAGAGGGACAATTCTTTAACACATCCCTGGTACACTAAGGGTTTAAGAAATTTAAAAAATCAAAGAAATAAACTTCATAAGCGCTATAATTTAACTGGCTGTACTGAGGTAAAACAACAGTATCTTCAACGTCAAAAAGAATTTAATTTTCTTAATAAATTTTTGTATAAGCAATATTTGCTTAAAGTTGAAAATGACATTAAGTCTAATCCTAAATCATTTTGGACATTTATTCGGTCTAAGAAACAGAATACTGGCATTCCATCTTCAATGGTTTATGGGAATCTTAAAACTGATAAATCTGATGATATTGTAAATTTTTTTGCGAATTATTTCAGGTCAAATTTTGCCGCTGATAATGATAATTTAATATTTGATGCAGCTTTATTTAGGAATTTGTACCCTTTTTCTGATATTAATTTGGGAATTGTTTCAGTATCTAAAGATGAGGTTTTACAGGCTATTTTAGATGTAAAGGATTCATACTGTTCTGATGCTGATGGTTTGTGTGCTTTCTTGTTAAAGAAATGCTGCTTTTCAATTTCATATCCGTTAATGAATATTTTAATAAATCTTTAATGGAAGGTATTTTTATTGATCGCTGGAAATATACTATAATTTCTCCAATATTTAAATCTGGCCGTAAGGAGGATGTGACTAATTACAGGTCAATCTCTAAGTTAACAATAGTTTCAAAACTTTTTGAACATGTGATATATAATAGATTAAATTTTGCAACTAAATCTCTTATAATTCCACAACAGCATGGATTTCGTAGTGGAAGATCCACAATTTCGAATCTAATGGTGTTTACTGATTATTGTATGTCGCAGTTTGAAGTTTCTTCACAAGTTGATGCAATTTATATGGATTTATCAAAAGCTTTTTATAAATTGTCACATAAGATTTTATTAGAAAAGTTGTCAAGCTTGGGCATTCATTCGGCTTTTTATAGTTGGTTTTCTTCCTATTTACATAATCGGGAATGTGTTGTGAAGATAGATGACTATGAATCGTCACCTTATATTCAAACTTCTGGTGTGCCACAAGGGAGTGTATTGGGCCCTTTATTGTTCAATATCTTCATAAATGATGTATTTACATGTTTTAAATATTCTCAGTTTCTACTCTATGCTGATGATATGAAAGTGTTTTCAAGAGTTGGTAGTTTGAATGATGCATTAAATTTACAAATTGATCTTGATAATCTAAATATATGGTGTTTTCATAATAAATTGAATTTTAATATGAACAAGTGTTTTCATATGTCATATGCAAGAATCCGTAATCCTATACAAACTTCTTATAGAATTGGTGCTAATTTAGTTAAATCTGTTAATGAAGTTGAAGACTTAGGAATAGTATTTGATTGTAAGATGACATTTTTGCCGCATATGGAAAAAATGATTCCCAAAGTTTACTCTACTTTTGCTTTTATTAGAAGAAATTGTAATGATTTTTCAGATCCCTATACCTTGAAATTGTTGTATACTTCTTATGTCAGGTCTAAATTAGAATATGGTGCAATAATTTGGAGCCCTCATGCAGATATTCATATTAAACGTATTGAAAAAATACAGAAAAAATTTATTAAATTTGCATTACCGCATTTGAATTTTGTTTATCCAGTTCCTACATATGTATGAAGTCCGTTGCATGCATCTTGGTTTAGAAACGTTAGAAACTCGGCGTAGGATTCAATCAATGCTATTCTTATTTGATTTAATAAATGGTAGTATTGATTGCTCCAGTCTCTTGGAGAAAATTCCGTTCAATGTACCCAAGTAGACATCTTCGTCACAAAGATTTGTTTTTTGAAATTTGTCATCGTTCTAATTATATCTTGAATAGTCCTCTAATTAGGACAATTAGAGAATTCAATTTATTAAATGTAAATCAAATTGTAGAATTTAATACATCAAAATCCAATTTTAAAAATTTTTGCTATTTAATTCTGTAAAATTATAGTAGTTATTTTAATAATTAAATAATTATTTAATTTTTTTAAATTAATTTAATTAAAATTAAGATATTCTTAGTCTGTAAGGAACTATGTTCTATAGACATTAAATAAATAAATAAATATAAATTTCAATACTCAGACTATAGGCAATATATTGGAAAATATATTTTTAAAATCTGGAATGATTCATGGAATGATAATAACGATACAAAATTATTTAAAATTCAAAAAATATATATCGCGCAAACTTAGAGCTCCCAATATACCCAAAACTGATTTTATGAACTAAAAATATGAATTTATGACTAAAAATAGGTCATTGTTTATTCTGACATAAATATATTATTGAAAAGACTCAACCTCAAAGTTGTGATTGCGGGCAAACGTTATAAATTTATATTAAATAGAATATAAGTTCCTATGTAATATTAAATGGCATATATAACCGAATTGTGTTGGGCCTTTATAATACCAAATAAATAAATAAATAAATATCCAAATTTTATTAAGATTAAGATCTGAGGGTCCGCGTTGGGATACCTCCCTGGTACGTTAAAACATCTTGTAATATTATACGTCTATTTCTAAAAAAAAAAACTAAAAAATATAAAAATATTGTTTTCTTACATGAAAAAAGTGCATCTCTTTTAGTCCGTTTGTGTACCATGTGTACATTATCTAAAAACTGGTCGGAGAGTTCAAATTAAATTTTTTTTGTCTTTTTGTGTTATTTGGCCCTAATATAGTCAAAAACTGTGATTAAAAAAATAAAGCTGCCCTAACGAAGTTTGGGCAAACAATCAGAAGAAAGTAAAAAATAACAAATAAACAAATAATAAAAAAAAATAAACAACATAAAATTATTTCGCAAATCTGGCGGAAATTTTCATATTTAACCGTACGATGCATACCCAACTTTTTCTACTAGAACATACGTTTGTACCTACTAGCTTTTTTGGCTTTTTCTAATGTTTAAATGGTCCAATTTCATTAAATGCGAATATTAATATTTTACAAATGTTTTAGTTTTTGTTTCATGATAATATTCTACCTGGTTCAAGAGATATAGGCAAAAAAAAAGGTCACGGGCATGGGATAGCTAAATGCAGAGTTCGAAAATTTATGTACCAACGATCTCTATTGTTTCGTTCGTATTTATAAACACAACACAAGTGATCAAATCGTTGCTTGTAATATAACAAACGGAACAAAACGAAAATGTTTCTTTCGTCAAACATTATTATTTCGTAGTGGTTATTTTTTAGTGTTCATTCAACTTAAACATTAAAACGCGTTTTTACCGTTGTGGTTGCCAAAATAAAGAATGATTTTTCTGCATGTTATCAATGTTCTTTTGCATTAGTTTTATGAAATTTCACTGGAACTCTTCCGTTGAATCTTTTTATTAAACTAATGCAATTACTCATAAAATTCAATGAAAATTTTTTTCACTTGTAATATGACATAAACACTAAGAACGGTTTACGAATAGTTTTGTTCCATTCCATAAACACAACAAAATCAATCTGTTTGAAATATTGGCCAAACAGAACAAAATCGTTTAGTTCGGTCTCTCATCGAAAACTAGTTTGTGAAAGTGTTTGTGTTCTGTTTACAAATCAAAATGAAAATAAAGAAATGTTTTGTTTATGTTTACTGTGCACAACAAAATGATTGCGTTGAGTTTCAGCAAAAGGCAAAACAGAACGATAGAAAAACGTTTGATTGTGTTTAAATTCGAACTCTGGCTAAATGTTGTGTGTTTACGTAGGTGTCGACTTTGGAAGCTCGTAGCTCCTGAACCACTGATCCGAATTGGATCAAATAACCTTTAAAAGATTAGAAATTGTTTATATTTTCTAGATATATGCCCTAATTTAAGCCGTTCCGGAGTTACAGCACTGCAAATGGGTTTGTGTTTACGTAGGTGTCGACTTTGCAAGCTCGTAGCTCGAGCATGGGATAGCCAAATGTTGTGTTTCGACTTTAAAATCTCGTAGCTCCTGAACCACTGATCCGAATTGGATCAAATACCTTTAAAAGATTAGAAATTACTTATATTTCCTAGATCCGAAATCTCTATGCCCTAAATTAAGCCGTTCCTGAGTTGCAGCACTGCAACGTTGCAAGTGGATACATTTGTACCCGGGTGTGTGTTCTATGGTAAAATAAGACTGTTTTGTCATATGCCCTAAATGCCCTAAATTAAGCCGTTCCTGAGTTGCAGCACTGCAACGTTGCAAGTGGATACATTTGCACCCGGGTGTGTGTTCTATGGTAAAATAAGACTGTTTGTCATACTCATTAGGAGATCACATATACAAAGTTTCATGCAAATCGGAACGGGTCGATATTATGACTATCAACGTTGCTTTTGGAACGAACGAACGTCCATATTATTTATTTGATTTTTTTTTAAATAAAAATCAAAATTAAGTGAAACATTAACTCTTTTTATTATTTTATTATTTACTCACCTCAAAGTCTCCAATATGTATTTGAAAGTTTTCTTGTTTTTCAACAACGGTTCCATCATCTAATTTTGCAGTAAAACTTATTGTTACCAACTCACCACGTTGTGGTTTTTTGTTAACTTTAGATTTCTTCAATACACGTTTCATTAACTGGCCATTACCCAAAACATCGCAAGGTTCATCATCGCCCACTGAAGCCGGACCACCACTGGCACTATCAGAATCAGCTGGGCCCTCACCCGTACCAGCAGCAAGTCTTTCTTTATCCAACATTTCTTCCGAAGCTGCTTTCATATCAGCTTCATTAAGGTTGGAGAGATCTTCAAAAGAACTATTGCTTGATTTTTCAGCATCCATGATGAGTTTTGTATTCAATTATCTACAAAAGATAAAAAATTCCTTTGTTAATTAAATTTTTTATGTATAACCAAAGGTCATAGAACTTTCTCAAATGAAAGTATGTGTTTTTTTAGCAGCTCCATTTTTTCGTGATACGCACATATTACAAATGCAAAGTGACGAAAAGTTGAAACTCTGTGATAAAAGTTCTTCTATTTTCCTTACAAGCTCCAACTTTTTGAAAGTATTTCAACAAGTTCCTTCTTTGAAAACATCAACTCGTATAAAAACAAAAAATATGTATTTTTTTTTTACTAATTTTTTAGTTTTTACAATTAAAAGAAATGATTTCTCTTCATGAAAGGAAATTTTTACTTTGACAGCTGATTTTAGTCTGTTTGTGGACAACAGTGCTGCCAAGTTAGTTTTAATCACAATTTGGTCGACGAACGACAACAAAAACTAAAATTCGGCCACAATCGCCCGATTACATTTTTATTTCGAATTATTAAATGTAGATTTTGGTGTATACAACACACAAATTGGCAAGTTATAGAAAACGTTTAACCGGAACGCTTGAAAAAAAGTATGCACCCCAATTGTTGAGAGGGTTGTTGAGTCGAGAAGATAAATATATTTATCGAAAATGGTATGTGTCCTTCGGATATCATAATACTTGTCACAAAAAATATCAAATGGTTGTCATTCTCAACAACACCACAAGAGTCACACAGGTTGGAGTCATTTGCATTAATCATCCGCAAATATTCCTTGTCATAGGCATGACCAGACATTAAACGGTTTATCAACTTAATCTCGCCGGGATCCATTGAAAGCACCCGGACCAAGGCCTCTCTGGAATATCAGAGTTAAAAGAGAAAAAGAATGCCCCTTACTCCGAGTAAGAACGATTCCATTCCTCTTGCAAAGAATTACGAATTGATCTCAGTGCCCAATCCGTCGAATAATCCACTTTTATACGATTTATTTTATTTCGTTAAAAATTGTTCATTAATTTGACAATAACTATATTTTTATTTAAATTTAACCCTTACTCGCTATTATAATACGAAAAAAAAAAAACTTTTTTAAAAATGCAAGACTGGAATCAAATTAAGCTAAATCCAAAATTTAAAAATATAATAAATACATTTTGGATTTAGCCTAATTTTATTCAAGTGTTTTTTCGGTGTAGGGAATTTATACAGAAAAGTAAAACTGCAAAAATGGATTAATTGCCTAATCACGAGCTTAACAAGTCGATTAAACCATTTTTTAATCCTTTTGATTAACAGAGTACCCAACTACTAATTGTCCGCCACAGTGATAAAATGCATTGGTAAACGAGGAAGATTAAAAATGTGGATTAACGTAATCAAATACATTGATTTCGCTGTCTAAACTCTGCATATTTGAATCGTGTGCATATCACCATCGTGAGTACCCTTCATATTTAAATAAAAGTTTTAATTAAAAAATTCGAATAATTTATGAGTTGCCAACTTGACAAGGTACACTAACGGAAATTTTAGCACCATCTAGATCAAGCTGCCAAATTTGGCTGTCATTTGGTGTAATCACGCCAATTTGTTGTATTTTGGTATCAAAATGCGGATTAGCAGAGCACAGCAGTATTACCAATTTGGAGAGTTTCCAGATAGATTTGTCGGTTTTTTAGCTGGAAAAAAGTGACGTTTATAAAAAAGGGTATAATATAGAGGGTATACAAGTACAGCTGTAGCATTTCAACTAATAACTATTTGTAGGAAAGTTTGTCAATCAACTTAGGAAAATGGTTTGAAGAATATATAATGACATTTCACTACAAAAATTATGTAAATGCATATACAAAATTAACACAATGGAATGCAAAATTTAAACAAAACTTGATAAAAATCCACAGGATTTGAATGAAAAATATTTTACTACGTATGCTTTCATCGTATTTCCTCTGGGAATTTATTGTGTGTAGTTAGTCTGTGATCAAAGCAAATGTCTAAAAGAATATGTCATTTCCACATTTTTAAAATAAGTAGAAACATATTTAAACTAAATAAAAAATAAACTTTGTTTGATTTCAAAGCTGTTTATATTTAATTTCTGTTTCTTGTTACAATAATTGAGAGATTAATGCAAAAAATTTAACATTTTGAGCTCTTTATCTAAAAATTCGTTATTTTAATTAGCTTCTTATTTACGAAATAACTTAAAATTAAAAATATTAAGAGAAAAAGAAAAAAATTGAGAGACCGGACATAAATTTGTCAAAGTTTTGTATTATTTGCAAAAAAAATTGTAGTGCATCATCTACAAATTGTGTTCGTAATATTTAGGAATTTTCTAAATATACGAATTTAAAGTTACAATCGCAATTTGTGTATTTTTCAAGTTTTAGCGTTGTTTTTTTTCTTTTCTAAAAATTGAGCTCGTTTTTTACAGTTTTCAAGCTAAATAAAATGTTTGCTATTTCAATGTTAGTTCTCCCAATTGCTAAGCGTGGATAAATTATAATTTTATCATTAACCGAGTTAATTTTATATTTACTTATTTTAGTATTTTTAAAATTTTTGCTTTTGAATTTATTTTTTATTTTGTTTTTAACATTTGTTCTAACAATTTTTTTAGTTATTAAGAAATCAACTAACAAAAAAATTTTTTTTTCAACTGAAGCAAAAGTTGATATAATTATTCCAAAATATTAGTAGTACATTTTTAAATGAAATTCAAAAAAATTGTTATAGTACCTATACAATAGGTAATGATTTCGCTTGCTAAATTCCTTATTTTACTATCAAAAACAGGTAACTCTTCGAAAAATATTTTGAAATTTATAATGACAAACTGTAAAATTTTTTTTTATTCGCCTATAAAATATTCTAGCAAACAACAATTTATATTTTGTATTTGAAAAATATAAATTAACACAGAATAACATTTTAAAGGTAAGTATTGAGTTGTTATCATATTTATTTTAGTGTTGAATTCTTGTTTTTTCTAGATGTAAAAATATCAGATGTATCTCAAGGTAAATGTTCACATTAAACCTTTAAAAAAATGGTGAAGTGGCAAGCAGCATTCCTACACAAGATCTTAATCCAGCAAAATTCATAATATAACCTCTATTTTTTTGTGTATACACGCAAAAAATAAACTAGTGTAAGAATATCGAAGTCAACTTTGTAATTTTTTTTATATAAAGCTGATAGAAGTAATATAAATCAATTATTAACAACCGCAGTCCAAGTATAAATTACATGTGTCATTTCTTTTGCAATTTAAAATATTTTACATTGATTGTTTTTCAATGTGTACTATTTTATATCTTACCTAATTTTTTTGTAACTTTCTAAAGTAAAATCTGAAAGCTGTCAAAGTAGGAGTTAGTCAAGATGGCAAATGATTTTTTCACTAAGTTGTAAAAGAAAATTATAAAACTTGACTGCATAATGTATATAAACAACCATATGTTAAAACGGCAAGCAAAATAGGGGTTGAGTTTTTTCATATGTACAAAAGTCTATATATTTTTCAATAAAAAACTCAAAATTAAAAAAATTGTAATAAAACGCACGAGAATAATTTGAAATTGGTATGTATTTGTGCTGAAATAAAATTGAAAGAATTTTATTTGATTGAATTTCTTCTTCTTTCTTGCCTGAAACTGTGCCGCTGGAATGGTTGGTTATGATACCACAGGAATGGTTGGTTTTTGTGAAATGTGTGGGATGTAAGTTAAGCATTTTATTATATTTATTTAATTTTTTAAACAAAAAAGTACCAATAAATTGAATGAATTTTTATTTTATTGAATTTCTCTTTTTTAGCTTTTCTCTTGCCTGAAACTGTGTGCCGCTGGAATGGTTGGTTTTGTGAAATGTGTGGGATGTTAGTTAAGCATTTTATTATATTTATTTTATTTTTTTTTAAAAAAAAGTACCAATAAATTTATACTATTAAAAATATATAATAAAATGCTTTTCATTAAAAAATATTACATATAAATTTATATAAAATGAACAAAACTAAATTGTTCCTTTAATAAAGTAGAACAATGGAATTTTATATAAAACCAATTATAAATGACCGTAGTTTTCTTTAATAACTTTTTACCGAAGTTGTTTTGTATCACTTGTCGAAAAACTTTTGAAGTTGTATTCTATACAACAAACTTAGGTAACTTATACGCTTTTTAGTTGATTTTACACTTTTTATTTGTTGCGTGTATAAAATAATATCGAACTAGATTTTCGAAATCTAGTTTAAACTAGATTTCGGGGTAATGTAAACGTAGATAATGTAACTGAGCTACTGAGAAGTTTTTTCGGTGTGATTACACAAAAAGAGGTGAACACTGTTTGTTTTTCTTTGTGATTATGGCCTGCCCGTTTTACTATACTTTTTTTTCATCTTTAAGCGCTTTCAGCTTATTCAGTACAATGCCTGAATTTACATTACATTTTTCAGCAACATATAGCATCCTTGTGCTGGTAGTTTTACCCATTTGAACCAGATGTCTTACCATTTCTAAAAAATTAATCCGACGACAAAAATTTAACACAATAGTTTCTAGCGATTTTTTCTTTACCGCTTTGACAGCATTTGTTGAGTTTTTTTCGGCTTTTGCAGCGCTTGACAACGGCGCCGCAACAAGCAATTAAGCAAAACAACGGCTTTTACGGCTTTTTACGGCCTAAACGGCCTTTTTTTACTTTTTTGACATTTAAAAAATGGCGATTTCTTTTTGACAGTTGACTCTTTTTTTGGCGCACGTGTTTTCTCACGCACCGTACCCATAAATCCAAATAAACATGTAATTATTTAGTTGCATTAATCTAGAAAAAAAACGAAAAAAATTATTAATATTTATGGTGAACTTTTAGATGAATGCTGAAAAATTGAAAAAGTTGCAAGCGCAAGTGCGATTGGTGGTAAGGGTACACCTCGCCGCAAGAAGAAGATTGGGCACTCTACCCCCCGCTACAGACGATAAAAAATTGCAATCATCATTGAAAAATTATCGGTTAATACCATACCCGGCATAGAGGAGGTCAATATTATCAAAAATGATGGTACGTCATCCACTTTATAATCCCAAGGCACAAGCTTCATTGCCCACCAACACTTTTGCCATTACGGGACACGGTGAAAATAGAATCGATTTCTGAAATGTTACCAGGTATTTTAACACAATTGGGTCCCCAAGATATACACAATTGAAAAAATTGCTAGTGAATTGGCCAATAAGAGTGGAGCCGCAGCAGCTGGTGCTGCTGGTTCATCGGCCAATGCCCGCCGATGATGATGTACCCGCTTTGGTTAGAAGAAAATTTTTGAAGAAGTTGCTATTGGTACTGGTGCTTGCTGCTAAACCCTGCAGAAACTACTGAAGCTGCCAAAAAACCAGAAGAAATACCAGTGGCTTAATTTCTATGCCAAAAAAAAGGGTTATTTTTTCTAGATGGGGGGATAAAACTATGTTATTCAAAACAACAACAATACCATTATTTTTACTATATATATTATAATTATAAAAATTAAAACATTTTTATTATACTATATCTATAAACATCCGTTGGAAATACATTTTACAATGACTACAACTAAAATGGATATGGATTACACCAAGCAAAAGAGAGCCCGGATGCAAAAAAGGATGTTTTTATAGAGATAAAAATGTTACAAATGAGGGGTGTTTCAACTGTTTTCTAAAAGGGGGTTTCCTGGACATATACGGATGTTTTTTTTTTTTTTTTTTAATTGGGCATTAAGTAGTAAGCATAATTTACTATCTCTACTATATTTTAAAACAAAACTTTAATCATAAAAACACAATATTATGCTTAAACAAAATAATAGTAAGATATTTGTTATAAAATCATATGAACGCAAATGAAACGCAAGTGTAGTACACATATAAAACAATAATTATTAAAGAGGAGATTTTACTTCCCAAAAATAAATAGAATCTCCTTGAAAAAAAAAACACCAATATGTTGTAACAATTTCTAAAAAAAAAAAGAAATAACTTTATTGATACACAATACACTTTAACACATTAGACATTTCAAAATCATATATTCACATCAGATATTCACACCAGAGAGACTACAATTTAAAGCCCAATTTTGTTCAAATATAAATGAAACTTATAACATTCCATTTAAAGGCTTTCCAATTTCAAAACATGTCATGTTAAAGAAAACAGAAAGTACATTACAGTAAGAGGAAGATAAGAGAAGAAGTAATGAGAAACTTTTTTTTTTTAAATATCTGTTTAATGTAATGTTTTATACATAAAGGATTACAGCAGCATTCATAACTTTAAACGAGTGTCTAATTCCCTCATGTGAATTTGTGTGTAAAAATGTTATGCACACGATGTTAGTCACGCGTTTTAACTTATGAATAGAGCTGCTAGTCTTTTAAATAAATTTACATTAAACGTTTTTGTAATAAAAAAAAGTTTAGAAATCCTTAAAAAGAAGTTCGGAAAATCCAATCTTTGCTTTAAATCCAAATGAGAAAAAAAACCCCTTTTGCCCCAATACCCACCAAATCACAACATTTTGAAAATCCCTTTTTAAGACACCCTTGTTTTCAAAACCAACCATTTATAATTTAAAAATCATTCCATCTCCGCATATTTCATTGTTTCTACTTTTTATTTTATTTTTTTTTTGTATATTTTGGTAGACTACAAAACTTCAATATATATAATTTTATGTTTTAACCAGGTAAATTTCAACATTTGAACAAAACAAAAAAAAAAAAACTAACCTAACCAAAACTGGTTTAAAAAACAAAAGTTTTCATTTTATAATTTAACTTTTAGTAAATAAAGAAAATAAAACTTTAAACATATTTGATTAAACCCTTTTTTTTATTCTTATCATTAGCAAAACAAAGGTCAAAAAAAGTAAATGACCTCCTTTGCTAGAAATAAAAATACCCTTCAGCATAAAGTTTAAAGATGGAAGTCTGGTCTCTGCATTAAGCATATAAGTTTCTATAAATTATTGTTTTTGGAAAAAATCTATAATTAGATCACATACATACATCTAACTATAGCCATAGTTTTTTTGTCATACATACACACGCTGAAGAAAAAAATGTACCAAGTTTTTTCTTTAGGCGGTGATGGGAGGAAGGGTTTAAATTAGAACCTGTAAAATTATGTATTCATTGCTATAAATTGAAATTTTTAAAATTTTTCCGACAAGTTATTTCCTCTTGCATCTAAATTGGCCATAATACCCTTGAACTTTTTTCCATTTGCGAAAAAGTGAGTTTTTTGTTTTTATATGACGCATCATCAAAAAAGTCTTTTGTTTATAGTCAGTTTCATTCGTATTGGTGGATTCTTTTTAGTCAATCATTAAGTTAACCTTAAAAAAAAGTAAATGTTAACATATCAGCTGGTTGTGAGAAATGAGTGGAATTGAATGAACTCAAATTATGGAGTATGGATGGATACTGTCTACATTAGATATTAACTTGGATATAATATGTGCGAGAACGCCAATACGTCGATTGATTATTGGAGAGCCAGCACCGACCAAAAAAAACTTTTTTTGTGCGAGAAAAACGATAAAGAAAGTTTACAACAAAATTAATAATTTCTACAAGAATAGGTTTTCTTTTTTGTTTGCTATATCTATAGATTCATTTATTATAAACAATATTGTTAATTTTTACGCCTTTTTGCACTGAGTATCCAGAGTTATACAATTTTTTAAAAAAAGATTTTTTTTTATTATTATGGTCTATAAGCCGTTTTATCACAATTTTATTGTTTTTCTTCAAAGTAGGTCAAAAGTTTTTTTTTTCTTTTAACCATTATTAAAACTAGGTTGTTAAAGTGCAAACCAATGCTTAAACTTTTTTATTGTTTTTGTTTTATATGCGTTGCTTATTTCAAATGTGTCAAACCAAGATTGACGAATAATGTTTTTTATTTTTCTATAGAAAGTTTGACTCATTGGCCAAAAAGTGGTCAATACACCATACCAATGTTAAGAAATTTGTAAAAATAGGGATACGCAGCACATGTGGGGCTGGATATCTCCTAATTGATACGAGGTATATAAAAACGGATTAAAGATTTAGAAAGAGGACACATTAATCATATATAATCAATTCCTAACTCAATTTTGCCAGAAATGGTCATAGGTCTCACCAATATTCATACGACGAATAGAATAACGGAATTAAATAATCTATGTTTATGCAATGTTAACATAGTGTCCACACTAGATATTAACGTGTGGACCACACATTACACAGAGTCCAAATTAGATATTAAGTTGGATATAATATATGCGAGAACACCAATAGAATAACGGAATTAAATTATCTATATTCATATTAATGTTAAGGGTGGAGAACACATATTCATATTTTATCATGTCTTCTCATAATTTTCTGTCTCCCGTTGAGTAAAGACGTCCGTTTATGCATATTCATCTATGCGATTAAAAATAATTTCAAATTGATTTATAACAGTTAAACAATTTTTAATACACTTTCTTGTATTTTTTAATTTCAGGCGTTTAACTTTTATTTATTTTTTTGTTTACAATCTTTTCTGTATGTGTGTGTGTATTTTGACAACTCATATCATATTATTTTGTTTAGAGATGTTTCATAACAACACTATTTTGATATCAGATATAATACTAACAGCAACAGCAATGTGTTGTCTACACATAATATAATTCTCTCTGCGATTGAATTTAAAGTATGCTGACAGAAAAATATCAAAGTTAATATCTAGTGTGGACACTAGTCATTCATATTTATATCATGACTTATCTGTCTCATTATGAGTAAGACGTCCGTTTATTCTTTCAACTATGCACTCAGAAAATAACGGCGAATATTGTCGAAGTTTTTAGTAATGCTGCAACTACATAAGTTTCAAGTTAGTTTTACAAATTTCTTGTAAAATATATGAATTTTTTTACTAGGCTTATGTATATATTAAAAAATTTGTAAATATTTTACTAGAACTTTGTAAAACTAACTTGGAACTTCTGTAGTTGTATAATTACTAAGCACTTCGATTATATTCCCCCAGTTTTTTCTGCGTGTGAGATTCAAAAAAAATTTAAATTGATTTATTACAATTAAACAGTTTTTAATACACTTTTTCTTGTATTTTTTATTTTTAGGGCGTTTAACGTTTATTTATTTTTTTGGTTACAATCTATTATATTTGTGTGTGTGTCTTTTAACAGCTCATATCATGATATTGTTTGTTGGAGATTTATCATAACCTATTTGATATCAGATATATTACTAAACAGTAATGTGTGGTCTACACGAATATAATTCTCTGCGATTGAATTCGAAGTTGGCTGACAGAAAAATATTAAAGTTAATATATCACACTATATACAAGACATTTTTTTATACAACAAATTGTTTTTGCTCTAGTAATATTAAATTTTGAAAATTATAGAACTATCGATAAAATTAAAGTATCCATGAAAAAAATAAACTCAATGGACACCCTAAAGTCCGGGAGCTGGCGACATTTTGGAGCTAGTCTTTTCATGATGGCTGATTTTTATAACAAAGTTCAAGTGCGCATAAGTATAGGGAGCCCTCCAACATGTAAAAAAAAACATATTAGGGAGCCCTCCAACATGTAAAAAATCAGACAAATTTTTTTAATTTTATGATGCTGAATTTTGTATAGTAACATATACCGGTATAAGGATTTCAAAAATGATAGTCAGCTGGCTGGGTGCTGTTGCTTTAATCGTGTGAACATTAGGTGAAAAAATCTCCACAACTCCTCCGGAGTCATTAATTTTTTTCCCATAAAATTTACAAGAAATTTGTAAAACCAAGTTGAAACTTATGTAGTTGTATAATTACTAAGCACTTCGATAATATTCCCTCAATTTATTTTGCTTGCGACAATAATCTCAAAGTTTGGCAATGATTTTAGATGTGTTTCATGACATAAAATCTTGTATTTCATGTGTATTTGTGTTAATTGTGATATTATCCTTCGGCTAAGAATTCTATGAAAATAGTTCCTCAATATTTGCGGACTTCCTCTCCCGAAAACAAAATCCTCTTTAAACTAGTCTATCTAAAAATTGTTCCCATATCATTGTTGTATCTTATCTATAGTTAATTAATATTATATTCCGACAGTGAAGAACAAGATCACAAATAATTTTTTTTTTATTTATTTTTATTTTATTTTCTTCATTTTCAATGACCTAGCCTTTTGGCCATAATCGGTCATAAACTTCTACTCAAAAACAAGTTACAATATTTCTGTATTTTATAACAAGATAATTATAACAAGATAAATATTTAGAATTAATTAATAAAATAATTATAAAAAAAAATATATAATAAAAA